>JARHVA010004418.1:0-390000 GCA_037957365.1 Torreya grandis
CTAAACTAGAGGCTTTTAAATAACTTAAAATTGCCCTAAAAATCCCTCTACCATCCTATAAATACACATTCTTGTGCCATGTCCAAGATAATAATAATAAACTTTCAAAATCCATAATCTCTCATTATATTCTCATATTTAGCCATCCTAAAGCATCCCATACTCTTGCAAATACATTCAATCATCCAAGGAAGCCATTAGAGTCATTTTGAAGCTACAAGCAAGAAATATACATCCAAATCATATTGAATTAAAATAAATTTGAAATTATTGGATAGAAGACACAAGGGACAAGGTGATGGTAATATTTCATTTTTGAATTGTTGATTGTTCCTTTATTTCCCTCCTTTTGATGTTATTGTGCTTTTGGATTTAACTTTCTATATATAGTAGTTTTAATCAATAGCTAAAAAATACAATCATACAACTGTACCTTTCAAATATTCTATCAAGTGTGATGTTCAAGTGTCCATGGGATTTTTGAAAATCATTTTGGTTACTTCCAAGTCAAATTAGTCCACTTGACAACATTTAACCCATCTTTCTCTCATCGTGTCTTTCAGAAGGGTTTAATAAGGGTTTTAGGTGCTTAACATATTAATGATGCTTCATAAAGAATAGGGGATTAATATAAAAACAAATTATATAATATGGGATTATTAAAACCACATTAACATCCCTTATTATCTTGATCTCCCATGCAAACCCTCTGTACACTTCTAAGCAAAATAAGATGACCCTTGAGCTCCTTCATAAGACAAAAACATGCTTTGGAGAGATCTCCAGTCTTAGGGATGATTCATATAGGTGTGGGATTTAAATATTGAAATTATTCCAATTATTTAAATTTATATATCACCTTCATCACCTCTAATTATCTTTTTCCACCATGCAACTCCTCCAAGGAGTTCTGAGCATTCACAAATAGCCTCTTGGGCTAACTGACTGTGTGAGGGTTGTGTGTTATGGTTTTGGGTACAAAAATACCTCAAACCTCATGTTTTTATTCTTAACCATTCCATTACCCATGAAAACTTATTATCCATATTTGAACACCTTTCCCTTTAAATTTTTATGTCTCAATATGTTTAGGGTTTGGTCTCACTGACTGTAGCAGACCTTTAAGGGTTTTAGGCCTATAGGTCTATTTAGCCCTCAGTCATGTGTTTTGGATTGTAATCCTTCAATAAAGACTACATATTTAGTGAGAATATTTTACATGGTTTTATATATTCTTAACATTTTATACTACTTCTCATTCACCTGACAAATAACCTTCTTTATGTTTGTCTTCAAATTGACCTGTAGGTCTTTGTTTGGGCTTCCTGACTGCAATTTGAGAATAGACCCTCACCTTTGATATTTAGCACTTTCATGGTATAAATACATAATAGAGAGTTATATTTATCTCTTTCTCATATTTATACTACCTTTTACCTCACATATCATTCACAAGTTTTTCCCTCTTATTCTCATACACAGGTCTGTGTATGAGCATTTAGGCCTATATGTCTCTTTAGTGGCATCGATCATCTTAATGTTATTTTGACCCTCATTATATAGATGCATCCATTTATTTATGGTATTATTTCATAATTTTACTAAGTAAATACTATTTTTAGCAACTTTACACACTCTTCTTCATACTAGATTTGACCTTTGGCTCAAAATGTGGACCTACATGTTTGGAACTTATAAGTGTACATTTGTTTTGAATAGGCTATTGACAACCTATTTCTTGAGTTATTGAAACTCCATAAATATATCATGCTCATGTCCCTTTATCTCTATCTCTTTTAATGGGATTGTGGACTTCCTTCAAATACCCTATAGTTCAAAGTTTGTTCCTTTTTGTATGCACATCCCTGTAGTTGCTAGTCACTCCATCTACAAGACTCATACATGAAAATTGAAGTGTATACACTTATCCATGTTATTCAAACTAATGTTATGGGATTATTAAAGGATATATTTATTATTTTAAGTTTAAACCATGTCCTTTTCACACTTATGCATCTCTTTTATGAGGATTTTGAACCATGAATGTCCACCTACATGTCTATAGACTCATGAGTGGATAAAACCTACTTTGGTATTATTTGAGAGTATATTTTGAATATTTATTTCATTTACCTAGACCTCCTCATTGTCCTATGTTATCTCACACATAATTAATGACTTCTTCATTTCTATTTGGGATAAAGTTTGGTAGTGAGGCCTGTAGGAGGCCATCTATATACTACCGATGCTTCAATAGATAAGAACCATGATATAATGGGTTATCTTCAAGGAAACCACATTTAAAGGAGAGGGCACATGGATTATATGAAAGTGAGATGTTTATCATGACTGTTAAAGTACTTGAAAACTTTTGAAGATTAAAACACTCAAGATTCAATCAAAACATGCTTTCAGTTGGGATGGTAGTATACAAACATACATGAGGCACTGATTTCTTTGCTAAAGTCATATTATACAGCTAAGGTACTATTATTGTAGATTTTGAAAATGGTGAAAAACTAGTGGAAAAATCAACTTTTAAAGAAACATCTATTTTTTTTTCACCCAAAAATGTCAAAATCTTGAAAAAAATCTAAATTTTTAATTAATTACCCATAAAATAATTAATTAAAAATTTATGATTTTTTTCATTTTTATCCTTTAATGTTTTTAAGCCCATTTGAACCCTCTATTCAAAATATTACTAGCTTTCCCATCAATTTTTCAAAACCTTTTCACTTTTTATGAGTTGTGTAAACATATTTTCCTTTGTCATAACTCGTGTAAATTGTAAAAATGTTTTCGGTCCTTGTACAAATTGCAAAAATATTTTTGGCTCTCATGCAATTTTTGAAAATGTTATAAGTTTTCATTTTTAATAAAACTCAAAATCACACTTCTTTTAATCGTACGAGTGTAAATTACAAATTTATTTCCCCATTCCTTGCAAATTCCCATTGCTAAAATAAGACTTATTCTTCCCTTTGCATGAAATCTCCCTTATTTCCTCCTTTGATCATGCAAGCATAGTTATTTCTTTGAGTCATGTTGAAATGGAAGCTTCCTCCCTCTTAATTATTCTAAAGTCATTTCTCACTCTCTAAGCTTTCAAATGTAAATTGTCATTCAAACACTTGGCCAAGTAATTCACATAAGTTACAAAATGGAGTTATATATTTAATAAGATTTTTTATTGGTTTTATTACCAGGTAAAGGAAAGAAATAAGCAAAAAGGAGATTTTGAAATTATTTTCTTATTTTTCATTTTCCCTCATTACACTCTTTGCAAATGTACTAGGCAGAAAAATAAAAGGTCATATTAAAATACAAAAGGACAAATTTTTATTTATTTGCTTGCCTCAATTAAAATTTTGTACAAGTGTGCCCAACAAGGAAGATTGAAGATAAAATCTTAAGAGACACTTTACATATCAAATTTCATTATTTTTGCTTATATGTACAACCCGTATAGACATATGACATCTCAAGAAGGAGAGAAGAATCACTAAAATCAAGAACAAGTTTTAAAAGTGTTTCTAAGCAGCCCAGAACATAATCATACGATGATTTAGCTATTGGAGAGGTGAAGATAAATAAAAATTTAATTGCTTTGATGCAATAGAAAGTTGTACGACCTAGCCAAGGATGAAAAAGAAGTAAAATAAAAAAGAGGTGCAAGGAAAAATGGAGTGATCTCATTTGGAGGACTAAACAAACTGAAAGAGAATTTCCATTATTTTTGTCTGCAAATCAAGCTTTTTGGATACAAGGTGACGCCTAGGGAGACAAGGAGATTTGAAGACCAAAATTAATAATAGTTTTTATTTGTTTACATCTGCAAGTAAATATTTGTACACCTTGGAAAGATGAATTGAATATCAAAAAAAAATTGCCTCAAAGAAGAGGCTATACGACACCCAAAGTGGGAGAATTGAAAATCAAGGATAAATTAAAAATTACATAACTAAAATATTTCATTTGTTTGATTGTGTGACCCATCTGATAATAAAATTTCTTATATGCCAAAAAGCAATTATATATTTTATTTATTATGTTTTGCTCATTGTGGAGAGGTCATACAATTTTCATACAAGCTTAGAGTCTATAAAATCAAAAAACAAAAATCAGATTTTTGGTTATTTGTCTTCAAAAGAGTGTAATAACTTGCATAAGTTCACAGAAGCTATAAAAATTGAATTTTTGCAAAAGAAGAAGTTGGTGATTAGTTTTGGTGTTTTGAGTTCACGATGAAAAGAGAAGCAAGATTTTTAATCTAAAGATAAAAATATGAAAAATTGCATTTTATTACATTTGCACTTGTCAAAGGGGTCCGTACTACAATTACAAGGTGGTTGGAACAAAGAAAAGTTTAATTTGACAAAAATAATCAAGCAAAAAGTTGACATTCACTGGATGGCATTAAAGGGCTCAGGGGCTATTTGTACATCAAAATTATGAGTACAATCTCTTGGTACGATTTAAATATATTATTGTGCTTCAAGTTATTTATTTTTGTTAGCTTTAGCAAGTAAAGAATTATTTTTCAAAAAATTCTCGATTGTCATTTTTCCCAAGAATTTTTAATGTCTTCATCACCTACCCTAAAAATGTCAATCTCGAGCAAAGAAAAAGTAGTCATGAATTACTAATTTTAGGGTATACTATCTATTTCATCATTGGAATCCAACATTAAAAATATCACAAATACTAATCTTGATCACATCAACTTGGATGAGTTTTGGGAAAGAATGAATGTAGTGCATAAGACATATTTTAGTTAGAGTATTTGTGACAATGGTTTAGCATACACAATAGCATTCATCATATCATTACAATCTCCTAAGTTAGTTTCGGTTATGGCAAATAATTATAAGTCAAAGACATGGGATGTAAGAGATCCCTAGGAGGAGTTGGTAGTGAGTTTTTCTCATGAGAAAATTGATAGCATTTTTCACCTTATAGATCATGAAACCTTTATGCACCTAACTCTTGAGTCCTCTCAAAGATTTTGGGATGATAATGTTATAGCATGTTCTAAATAATTCAATAAATCCTGGTTGACTAAGACAAAGAATTCCTCCACTTGGCTTCCAAAAAATCATTCAAAATCAAATTTCAAATATGAGATAAGGGACATGATCACTTTATTGCATAGAATAGTGGGAAATCAAATGGACAAGAATTTTTAGAACTAGATGTACAAGTTCATCTAGATCATCATTTGAAATAAGTAATATATCAATTGGGGTGAGTTCATTAACAATTCTATTCACAAACAACTCATGGAAGTAAAGGACACGTCAAAATTCCACATGACTTCATACCTTTTTATGTTATATCAAGTCAAAGGTATTTTTATGAATTATATATAGTGGATGATTTCAATAAAGTAATGGTGTATGACTTCTATTTGTAGCTAACATTGAAAGAAAGTGCTTGTCACTTCAAAAGAGTTAATGATTGCTTTATCCATTTTGTCATCTAACATTTTGAAAAGGAACTCTTCAAATCAAGAATATTAGTTGAAACCACCATAGAAATATCAAGGTGGGGGATCTTGGTTTATACAATTCTCAACATTCAATTATTTTAGAATCAGTGGTTGTGAAATATCTCCTTACATGCTCCTGTGATACATCAATAACAAATGGGCGTTAATGGAATTGGTGAGATACCTTGTTGAAACACATAATGTAATAAAATTACTTAGATGTTCACATAGAATGATTTTATATTGCACAAAATAAGAAAATATGAGAGATCACATAATAATAATTGATAGTAGAGTATAATACTAGATAATATAGCAAAGCCACTTTGAGGGGGTGACTTCCACAATAATGCACTAATAATAGGATACTTAACATCATCCTCAAAGACTAACCACTACCTCCTATATATAGTCTCCTTAGCCATGGTTATTCCATATGCCAACCTAACTAGTAACATAGAGAAATGTAAAAAGAATATAAAAGAGGTATGTAATCCACAAGCTGGCCACACATATCCCAAGACATGCCAAAGTTTAAGGTGTAGCATGTCCCTCCCCTTGAAAATAATATTATCCTCAATGTTGAGTCAAATATGGATGTTGCTTCACAAAATATTCATCCTCCCAAGTAGCATCTTCATAGGGCAAATTCTTCCATTTGATCAAGTACTCATTAATCGCTTGAGACCACAACTTCTTAGTGCATATTTGAAGGATCACCTCAAGATCAATAACAACTCTTCCTTTCTCATCCAATTTTGATAACTCGGTTTGGGTAGCCACTTTTTGTCTAATGACTTCTTTTAGGCATGATACATGAGATAATGGATGTATGTGAGTAGAGGAAGGAAACTCTAACTTGTAGGTCACACTACCAATTTTTTGCAAGATCTGATAAGGCCCATAATACTTAGGGGGAAAAAAATTATCCTTTTTATTTTGCTTTAAGGACATTTGCTTATATGGTTGTAAGTGAAAAAAAATGAATCACCAATGTCAAATTGCCTCTCACTCTTGTGTTGATCTACCTATTATTTCATGTGATTCTAGGCCATGGCTAAATTTTCACACAAACTGGGAAGGACCTCCTGTTGATGGTGAATATGTTCTTCAACTACATGAACCTTAGGATGGACCTTCAAGGTTGAAGTGATGGATGTTAAGTGGTATCCATATAGTGCCAAAAAAAGAGACATTTTGGAAGAACTATGAACAAAAGTATTATACCACCATTCAACAAGTGGCAACCAATGAACCCATTTATCCTATTTATCAGAAACAAAATAATAGAGATAGCCTTTCAGACATTTATTGACTACCTCAATTTGTCCATCTAATTTAGAATGATATGATGAACTATGAGCCAACTGAGTGCCTAAACATGTAAATAACTTAGTCCAAAAATTACTAGTGAAGATGGGATCTCGATCACTGATAATGATTTTAGGGGTACCATGCAATTTCTAAACTATATTAAAAAAAGTAGAAGCTATTTTAATAGCAATAAATGGTTATGATAAGAATAAAAATGAGCATACTTACTAAGATGATCTACCACAACCATGATAAATTTTTGACCATTAGATCTTGGTAATAATGTAATGAAATCCATAAACACCTCTTCCCAAAATTGGCTCAAGATGGATAAAGGCTACAAAAGACCTAGGGTTTTGATGGTTTCTCCTTTATTTTGTTGACAAATCATACATTCAGCCACATATTTCTTGACATCCCTCTTGGGTCCTTCCCCAAAAAAATCCTACTTGATTCTATGATAGGCTTTCAAAAATCTTGAATGACCCCCAATTGGAGTTGCATGCATTTCTTGAAGGATTTTTTGTTTAAGAAGAGAATTATTACATAGGTATAATCTATCTTTATACCATAATGCATCACCCTTCCATGTGAATTTTTCAAATCTACCCAAACATTGCTAAATATTATAAATCAAATCATGGGTAGCACTATCCTTGTCCCATTCTAATCGTGATTCCTCTAGCCAATCTACCTATAGAATGGCCATAGCATATAGCAAGGCCTCAACTAATTCATCCTTCCTAGATAGTGCATCTGCCACTACATTGTCCTTTCCTTTCTTTTAAACTATTTCAAAATCATAGCATAACATCTTAGTTACCAATTTCTATTGTTCTTTAGATGTTAACCTTTGTTCCAAAAAATATTTGAGACTATCATGATTGATCTTTACCTAAAAGTGATGACCCATCAAATAAGGCCTCCATTGTTTGATTGCATGCAAAATGACCATCATTTCCTTCTCATAAATGGGCTTGTGTTGATTTTTACCCTTAAGTTGATAAATTTTAAATGCAAGTGGTATGCCTTCTTGCATGAGTAAAACACCCACACCATTACCAAATGCATCACATTCAACCACAAAAGTATTGGAAAATTAGGAGTATCCAACACTTGAGTGGTGCACATTGCCAATTTTAATTGTTCAAATGCCCTGATAGCTATATTAGTCCACTGAAAGGAGTCTTTATTCAACAAAGATATGAGTGGGGTTTTAATGCTACCATAATTTTTGTCAAACCTATGATAGTAACCAGTGATCCCCAAAAATCCCCTTAGTTGCTTGAGTGTCTTAGGAATCAGCCAATCCATCATTGCTTGGATTTTTTAGGACCCATTTTTACTCATGTATGTGAAACCAAATGACCCAAATACTCAACCTCACAAGCTTCAAAATTACATTTATAAGTTTTAGCATACAATTGATGTTGTTCCAAAATTAAGAGTACCTATTGCACATGCGTTAAATGGTCTTTCCAATTTTTATTGTAAATAAGGATATCATAAAAAAATACTAGAACAGATTTTCTCAAAAATAGACTAAAAATAGTATTCATCAAACTCTAAAAGGTAGATGGTGCATTTGTTAGCCCAAAAGGTATAACCAAAAACTCATAGTGGCCCTCATGAGTCCTAAAATTAGTTTTGGGTATGTCTTCATCATGGATCTAGATTTGATGATACCCAGAATATAGATCTAACTTGGTAAAATAAAGAGCACCATTTAATTCATCTAGAAAATCATCAATGACATGAATAAGAAACTTATCTTTGATACTGTACCTATTGAGTTCTCTATAGTAAGGGCACATCCTCCAAGTGTCATATTTCTTTTGCATCATGACAACTGGTGAAGAGTATTTACTTTGGCTATGGTAAATGATTCTTGCATCTAACATTTTTTGTACCATCTTTTCAATTTTACTTTTTTTAGCATAGGGATACCTATATGGCCTGATGTTAGGTGGTGTACTACCAAGAATAAGTTTTATAACATGATCATGTGTGCAAATAAGTAGAAGTCCTTTCAACATGTCACCAAAAACAATTGAATGGGCATTAATCACATGTTGTAAATTTGGAGGTGTAGATGGTTGAGTTGGATAAACTTTTATGGAAAATAAGTGAGCTAAAAATCCTTTGTACCCTTTGACAGAATCTTTGTCATTTTATGGGAGCTAACAAGTTGTGGATACTTATCCCTTAATCCCCTTAGATTAAAATAACTTCCTTTATAATGAAAATGTATGAATAATTCTTGTAAATTCATCTCAATAGTACCCAAAGTGGTGAGCCACTGTACTCCCAAAACAATGTCAGCTTCCATTATAGGAATAGCAAACATAGGAGAATCCAACAAGTAGTCTCACATGGCTAGATTAATATTATGGAATTTTCCTAAGAATTTAATAGTACCACCATCTACAATCATGACCTAAAATTCTAGAGCAAGATAAATGAAACAGTTCAAGTGAGTAGCTAACTTATTATTGATGAAGTTGTGTGTGATCCCAAAATCAATCAAAATAGTGACCTATTTTTTTAAGAAACCCACCACCTTAAGATTTTGGTGAGTAATAATACCTAAAAGGGCATGATAGGAAATATTAGGTTGAGAGTCTTCAGATTCCTCCTCAAGACCTTCTTCATCCTTGCCAAGTGCCTCATCATCATCATCATCATCATTGGCACTTTCGATGTAAAATAACTTTTTTTCAGCACAACAATGGTATTTACTCCATTTATTTTTACAACCATAACACAACCCTTTGGCTCACTTATCCTCAATTTATTGAGGTGTCAGTCTGGTGGGTTGAGGATATGATGGTACTAGAAAGGTGTGATCACGACCAGTAGTAAAGGATTTCTATTTGACCATCTCTTTTTTCTCTACCATGCATGCCCATGGGATAACTTTTGATATAGATATTGGGTTAAAAATTTTAACCTCCAATTAGATGATATATATGAGACCACCCAAAAATAGATCAGTCAAATTTTCCTCGGTGATGTCTTCTACCCATAAGGATAGAATCTAAAACTGATAAATATAATCCTTCATAGTTCCCATTTTCCATAGTTTGGCTAACTAGATGAAGTAGTTCTCAAATACATTATTTTTATAATGATCTAATAAATAATTAGTGAAATTAGACCATATAACAAGAGCACCATTCTTTTTATTTTGAGCACATAACCAATGATACCAAATGAACTACTTATGTTCTAGATATAGAGACACCATGGTCACCTTCTGAGAACTAGGTGTTTGATGCAGATCAAATAAATTCTTAAGTTGGGTAATCTGAGTGAGAGGATCCTTACCATCAAACTTACTCATTTCCACTTTGGGAAACATCAGTTTCATACCAAAATTAGAGTTGTTAGTGTTGAGAGGAGGAGGACCCAAATGCTAAAGTGGAGGGGTGTTGATTGTAACTGAGATGAAAGAGCAACCAATGAAGAGTTATCTAATTCAATTTATTTTGAACCCCATCCATGTATCCCTAAAACATTAGTTTGAACTAAAATAAATTCATCATGCCACATCAAGCCTTTTATGTCAGCCTAAAGTTGAGAAATCAATAGATCTAAAGTTCTAGATTCCATGTTACTGGTAGAAGGAGTCTTAGGAGTTTCTTGTCCCCATTTTGTCCTTGTGTAGAAGGACTAGCCATATACAAACCCTAGGAGGTTTTTTTCCATAAAAAAAGTGTATTATGGGATGGTACCATTGTGATCACCTCACCAAGATTAATTCAATGATAGCCTGTACACACTAGGGTAAAAAAATTTGGCATAAAAAAGTGTATCGATAGACTATACCATTGTGATCATTTCATCAAGATGAATCCAATGACTGAAAATGTGCAAGGCAAAAAAAATCTAGACTTTTTTTTTTAATTATTTTTTTTCAAAAAAACATTTTGAACAATATTACGCTAACAGAAAAAATTAATTCTTCCCAGATTGCAAGTTATGTTTTTTTGCTCCTTCCCCTCACAAAAGTCACACCTTACCTGATCCAAAAAATCAACACCATAGGATGCTTGCCCAAATCAAAGCTCTGATACCATTTTTAATGAAATTACATAGATGTTTAGATAGAATGATTTTATATCACACAAAATAATTAAATATGAGAGATCACATAGCAATAATTAATAGTAGAGATAATATTGAATAATATAGCAAAGCCATTTTGAAGAGGAAACCTCCAAAACAATGTAATAATAGAAAAATAATTAACATCATCCTCAAATTCTAACCACTACCTCCTATATATAGTCTACTTAGTCCTGGTTAATCCATAGGCTGACCTAACTAAGAACATACAAAAATGTAACAAGAATATAAAAGAGGTATGTAAGCCACAAGTTGGCCACACATATCTCAAGACATGCCAAAGGTTAAGGGTGTAGCACACAAGCTCTTGACAAGCAGATACAAATATAGATAATTGGTGACATAGATTGATCAGGTTAGTTCAACCAAATATCACTTCAACAAGTCTTCATGTTGAAACACTAGAAAGAGTGAGAGAAGTGGGCCAAATGGGTAATACAGTGAAAGATTGGATTGAAAAAGTTGTAGATCATGGGGTCTCAAAAATTCTCACCATAATGATGATATTATCTAAAATTCAATCATAATAAGAATAACTAGTAACAAAGGTAAATGGATACGCTCTAGAGAAATAAAATTGGGAAGAACTCATGCCTAGGTTGGTTGAATTCTCAAAATTTCCTTCTATTGATCTTGTTGAAAAAGGGGTAATCAATAATGATGAAATTATCTATCAGATTGAATTTATTTGGGCCACCAAATTTAGAATCTAGTTCTTTCAAGAATATGTTTATAAATTCAGTAATGCAAGGTCACTTGGAAGTGACACAATGATGGAATCGATAATGAAGTCAAGAAGTTGGATTGTCTCTTTTTTAATGACAAGGATCAAGAGCCAAATCTAATTTCAATTGAGACCATAACTGGATAATTAAAATAATGAATCCAAAACATTGAAAATACATATCCATTTATTTATGGAAAAATTCATTAGTTATCCTAGTACCAAGTGAATGTATATAATTTGGATATGAAAATCAATAGTCTTTGAGGCAAGCACCAGGAAATGAAAGAGTTAGATTACTCAGTAGACATTACCTATAGGTACATGGATAGACTAGATGAAGACTTGATCAAATTAATTCTTTAGATATTTGATGACTTCTTGAAAGGAAAAGAATTGTTAATATGACAGCAAGAAGAATGAATATTTGCTTTTAGTGTTCCTGCATTCTCTCCTCTTATTTCTTTGTACCTAACTTGTGTCATTTCACTCTTTTTCCATTGTAAATGTGCATTTGATTTTTGAAAATTGTCTTTTCAATTTTAAAAACTTGTTTTTCAAGTTGTTCAAGTTAATGATGTACTTTTACAAGTAATGTAAAAATCCCAATTATTTTCTCAAGTGGTGCTAATTGCTTAAAGAGTTTTTGCACCTTTTCATAACTGTAATTTCTCGTGGGTGTTTTATCAATTTTGTAAAAAGGAAAAATAGGTGATTTTACACCCTAACCACCCATTTTATCTTATAAATATAAGTTAGAGATTCATAATAAAGATTTGAAATACATAGAATTTTTCACAAAGCATTGTAAAAGGAGATTAGTCTTTCTACTCTTCAAAATCAATATAAGAAAGGTGTTTCTAAACTTTATGTTAGTTATATCTTTTGAATTATGTCTTTATTTTAATTCATTTATCTAATTTTCATTTCCATTATTATAAATTTATAACTGTTGAGAATAGGCTATTAGATTATAAAATTTCTATTTTGAGTTGTAATTTACATTTTCAACACATGTGAAAATATTGATGGGAATAGAGGCAATTTCTTAGTTATTTTTGTTAGAAAATACAAAGGGTTATTAGTTTCTATTATTATATTCAAATAGTTTCTTGGTGTATGTTTCATATCCTTAAGGATATGATTATGTCTTTTCAACCCATTGAATGAGAAAGATTTTCCTCTTTTGACAGTCAAAATTTTCTTTCAACACTTTTGTCTAGTCTCAGATTTCTAGCTTGACTATTTTGTTGCTCAAATAATTTCTCCCCTCTCTATTTCCTATACATATTATTTTCTCAAAGATTCTTTTCATACTTTCAGGTTAATATTACTACCCATGATTTACACTCTATTATTTGTAAATATTTCCTACTTTCCTATTTGGTTTTCAATAAAGGTAGCTCTACCTACTAATAGGAGAGGGACTTTAATCCCCACACTATTGATGTGAAGTCATCGATTTGTCCTCCTAACAAATTTTTATGCCAATATTTTTTGACACCCACCATGGGGTATATTTTTTAAATATTTGTGCCACCCATTTTTTATTGGTCCACATGACTCTACCATCATCTTAAGGACCACTCCAACAACTTGAGTTAGACTTGAAACAATCTAATCAATTAGTTATTTTGCTAAACCTCAAAAAAATCTTTTAATATTCTGATGAAATATATGTAACTCATTTTCAAGTCATCCTATCTATTATAAATCAGGATTTGTAACACCCCATGCATGAAGAGAAGCTTGTAGAGTTCGTCTAGTAGCCTAGAATCATTAAAATCACATATGACCATTTTAGGCATTCAAAATCTAAATCATCAACCTAATTTGAATTAGGATGAAACCTTAGAAGAAGACCTAGTTTCAAGCTTCTGATTATTTACTTTTTACAATGGAAAAATAAATGCTCAATTTGATACCGTTAGGTAAAATCTAGATATAGAAGAAACATGTGGTACCATTGCTCAAAAAAAAACTCAAATTATTTTAAGAAGACAAGAAAAAAAATAGGTACAAAGAGTAGTTCATATAGCTAATGAAAGACTTCATATAACTAGAGTTTCTTCTCATGATAATTCAAGTGCCTCAAGCTTTAGTTCTTCAACCTAACCTTGATTGGATAACACAAACTCGAGAAGATATTTTGTTAGATTTGATAAATTTTACTTGGGATAATAGAATGAATTCAGAAGATTTACATAGAGTAGTTAGAATCTTGGAAGAAGAAGAAGATCAAGTAGTTTTATCATAGAGGGATAAAGCATTGGATGCATAAATAATACAACAAAGAAGGCCATCTCAGAGAGCTCTTCAACTTATTATGTCTCAATGCTAGTAACTTTCTTCCAAATTGGTAGAAAAGAGATTCACTAGAGCTAGTAAGTCAAAAGGTAAAGTTAAACCTTATTATCATTTACAAGAATATTCTAGATTTAAGTTAAGTCCTAAACATTAGAGAAAGATCAAAGGACAACCAACCTTACCTCAACATCTAATAAGAACAAACAACCTAAAAGAGGTTCTTTGATAAGCTAAGATCTTATCTTATCAGGTATTATTATTCCCCTACAAATAGTTTTTCAAACTCTATCCATACCATGGGGGAATGTGATTGGTTCATTAGCTCTTGGAAAATTACATGACCTTCTAAAAGGGTTTAGAAAGAACTTTCCAAAACTTTATGGAGATGGAAAACAACACCCAGATGAACACCTTATAACATTCAATATTGTATGTGGTATTTTAGGTGGTGAGCATGAAGATATTGCCATCAAGCTATTTATCAAAAAAATTCACGATGGGGATACAAATTGGTTTTACCATATCACTCTAGGATTTGTTACTACCTAGATTATAATGAAAAATAAATTTGAGAATAGGTTTAAACCAACCAAAAAAACCCATGCTCTACTTTCTCAACTTACACAAATGAAAAAATAAGTATATGAGCCAATGAGAGAGTTTGTTTCCAAATTCAATAGGTTGCTAAATAATATACCAGCTAATGTACAACCTATAGACAACAATAAAAAAAGTTTCTTTATCAGCTCTCAATTAGTTGAATTAAGTTATCAATTGAGAAGAGATAGAGTATCAAATTTGGAATCAACCTAAGAATTAGTTATCGATGTCAAATATGACAAGATAATGTATAGGAAACTCAAGAAAGAACCTTCAAAGGGTAAAGCTCAAATTTCAAGACAATCTTCAATAGAACAACTCTTGAAGAAAATAGCTAGTGATATAATAGCCCTCAAAAATAAAATAACTCAGAAAGCTATTATAGCTCCATACCAAGATATTCTAAGAAGAAACTATGTTCCTTTTCAAAGAGATCATTCTAGACTACAAGCTCCTCAACTAAAACTAGTACTTGAGGCTCCTCCTCAGCAAAACACTAATGCAACAATGAATGTAGTCTTAAAAACTAAGGAAATATTTGGATATGAATAAGTTAAATAAGAAAATGAATAAAAAATCTATAACTTTAAGAATGTAAAATTGAAAATCCTGGTGGTAACTTTATAAACACATTCATATAATATAATTCATATGAAAATGACTATGAAGATAGTATTGGCAATATGAATAATCAATCCTTTATAGTTTTCACTAGAACTCAAAACCCAAAAAAATAAGTCTAGTGATTCACAAGAGGAAACTCCAAAAGTTATTCTCCCATGAGGAACTACCCCACCAGTGCAAATAAAGGGAAGCAACCACTGATAAGTAGTTTATCTAATGCCAATGTTTCTCAACCTATTACGATCCCTTCTGATAATTTGTGGATTTTAACATAATTGATCATGTCAACAAAACTAAGATTCAAATGTCATGAGCTAAATACTTGAGAGCATATCCAAAGTAGTTGGATAAGTTAGTTGATTTCTTTAAAGGGAAAAATCCAAATGCTAAAAAAGCTAATTTTAAAGGAATCCTAACTAACCTTGTTACTTCCAATCAAGTCAACTTTATGGCCACAGTCACTTCCAAATCCAATAAAGTTGACCCTTTATACATTTCCCTTTTCCTCAAGGGATGCAAAGATATTAATTATTTTCTTGACATAGAAGCCTTAGATAATGTAATCCCTGCCAAAGTTGCTCATGCTCTTGGCCTAATCTGCACTAAGACCTTTGAGCATTGTTATTTCATGGAGGTAAACTAAGTTCCTCTCATTGGATAGATTAAGTATGCACAAGTGGCTTTGGAATTTCTCCAAAAGCAAATCAAAATCAATATTTTGGTCACAGATATTCTAGTGGTTCATGACATTCTTTTGGGTAGAATTTTTTTCAAAAAATTGGGTGGTGAAATCCAATTGGATTTATCACATTCCATGATTCTAGCCAAAGAATTCAAACAACATCTAGAGCCTGAATTGAAAATAAAATACATAGTCCAAAAATGTGATGATCCAAGAGTTGATATCTTGTCTAAAGATGCTAGAATTGTTAATTATCTTCTAATGATGTAGAAATATGTAGAGTTACAAGAAATCATGCAATTAGATACAAATGATGTTTGGATGATGGATTTGGATGGTATATGTTCATCAATGAGTTTAGGTATAGGAGTAATCTTGATATCTCCATCTAAGGAAATTTTTCCTTTTTCTTATAAGTTGCAGTTTAACTACACCAACAATACATTTGAAAATGAAGCACTTTTACAAGGTTTCTAGGTAGTAGAAGAGATGAAAATCAAAAATTTGAAATTTTTGGGTGATGCTAAATTCATTTTGAAATAAGTGAAAGGTCAATACCAAGTAAAAAATGACCATCTAAGACACTACAGAAATAAATTCTAGGATAGCATTAAAATTTTTGATGCTTTCTCTATCAATACAATTCCTAAAGAACATAACTTGAAAGCCGATGCTTTAGTAGTATCAACCTCTTTGATGATTACCCATGTAGATATTAATATTGAAAAATATATGATTGAACTAATATATAGATCAAGCATCCTAGATAATGAAGATAATTGACAAGTTTTTAATGATGATAAGTAAATCAGCTTTCCTTGAGAAAGTAGACATTTTCAAAAAAAATTATTTTGAAGGCAGTGACTCCTCATACAAAGAATATTTGATTCATATATTAAAATAAGGAATCATAGATGAATAGGATTAATAAGGTGTCAACATGTTGAAAGGAAACAAAATTCCTAAAGGCCTAGTCTCTTTAGAAGAATTGTTTGATAAACATGATAAAATTGTAAAAAGTAAAATGCAAAAAGGAAGTCTTGATTCTAACGACTATGAAAAGTTAAAAATTGGTTTAGAGGAACATCCTAGGTTTATCAATATTGGAAAATGTTGCTCACTTAAATAAAAATAGAATTTTGTTAACCTTATTCTTATGTATATTGACATACTTGTATATTCATATGCAGACTTTAAGTCTTTTCATCCTAAAGAGATGCAACATACAGTTCCTCTAAATCCTAATGCAAAAACTCTCAGATAAAAATTGAGATAATACAATCCTAAAATCATAGGGATGATTCTTGATGAAGTGAAAAATATGCTTGATGCTTGTATTATTTTCCCTATTCACCATTCAACTTGGGTAGCCAACATAGTACTAGTTCATAAGAAGAATGGTGAACTCAAAATCTATGTTGATTTCAAAAACCTCAACCAAGCATCCCTTAAAGATAGTTATCCACTATTAGTCATGGATCAAGTTCTCTAAGCAATAATAGGTGTTGAATGCTTTGTATGCTCAATGGTTTCTCAAGATATAATCAAATTGAGGTTGATAGGGAAGATCAACATAAAATGGCTTTCACAACACCTTGGGGTACCTTTGCATATAGATGAATGCCATTCAGATTGATTAATACAAGAACTACTTTTTAGAGGGCAATGGATTTGGCATTTAGAGAATTGAATAATGAAATAATTATGGTGTATCTCTATGACCTAATAGTTTTCTCAAAAAATTAAGAAGATCACTATGCACATTTAGAGAGGGTATTTGAAAAGTGTCATGTACATGGAATTTATATTAACAATAAGAAATCCATATTTGGAGTGACTGAAGGTAAACTCCTAGGTCATATTATTTCAAAATAAGGAATAAAGATTGATCCAGAAAGGGTTAAGATTCAAAAGCTTTCCTTACCTACCAGTAAACTAGGAGTACATTCCTTCTTTAGGAAAGTGAATTTTTTGAGAAGATTCATTCTTAATTTTTCTGAGCTCACAAGACATATTGCATACAGGATGAAAGAAAAACCTTATTTAAAGTAGAACAATGAAGGTAAAGAAGCATTTGAAAAGATAAAGACTGTTATTACTTGTGCACCAACATTGGTATGTCCTGATTCTAAGAGAAAGTTCATTATTTATTACTATGCTTTAGAACATACACTCTCAATAATTTTGATTCAAAAAAATAATGAGGTTATTGAATCCTCAATTTCCTTCATGAGTTATAACCTCAAAGATTATGAGTTGAAATATTCCCCTGAAGAAAAGGATGCTTATGCAGTTGCAAAAGCAGTCAAATAATTTAGATATTACATATTGCATTCACATTCTATGGTAATGGTACCAAGTATAGCAGTTAAATGTATTTTGACTCAACACAAACCTAGTTTTAAATGAGGAAATTGGATAACTAAGGTGCCATAATATGATCTAGAAATAAAACCTATGAAACTAGTTTGAGGGAAAGGACTATGTCAACTCTTGACAGAACAAGGAG
The DNA here is from genome assembly GCA_037957365.1 of Torreya grandis. Lineage (NCBI taxonomy): Eukaryota > Viridiplantae > Streptophyta > Pinopsida > Cupressales > Taxaceae > Torreya > Torreya grandis. Next base: position 18,380 of record JARHVA010004418.1, read on the forward strand.
ATATTCAATCAAAATCTTTGATAGTTTTAAGTGAACAAGATGATCAAGACCTTCCTTTGGTATTATTTGTCGATTTTATTAATGAATGGTTTTTCAACTTTGCTTTCCACCTGACATATGAATAATGCTCTTCACACTTGGATGTTAAACAATTTTGAATGGTCAAAATACAATCTAATAAGTATTTTATATGGGATGACACTCTTTTCAAGAAAAGCATTGATGGCTTTTTCTTAAAATGCATGGATAAGGAACAAAAAAAATTATTGCAAGATTTTCATGATCAAGCTCATGGAGGGCACTTTTCTACCAGAGTAACAACATAAAAAATTCTCAGAGTTCATTACTATTGGCCAAATCTTTTCAAATATTTGTACTAATGGGTGAGAAAGTGTGAGGCATGTCAGTAGTTTATAGGCAAGCCTAGGGTAGCAGCACTTCCTCTTCAACCTGTAATAATTGAAGATCCTTTTTAGCACTGGGAATTGGATTTCATTGGGACATTTAACCCTCATTCAAGTGCAGGTCATACTCATATTCTCACAACATATTATTTCACTAAGTGGGTAGAAATAATTCCTATAAAACAAACAACTTCAGAAGTCATTTACAACTTCATCAGGGAAAATATTTTGGTATGATATGGAATCCCATAAAAAATGTTATCGATAATGCATATAAATTTTTTCCTTAAAGATGATTTCATTTTTCTATAGATATGGTATTTCTTTGTCTCATTCATCAAACTATCATCTGCAAGGTAATGGTCAAGCTGAATCAAGCAACAAAAACCAATATACAATAATACATAAGGTGGTAGATGAGAATTAAAAAAATTGACACAAAAAGGTATATTATGCTCTTTGGGTAGACCATATAACTCCTAAAAAATTTATTGGTGTGTCTCCATTCCAATTGTTATATGGAGTAGATGTTGTAATTCTCATAACTCTTGAGTGACCTACTTTGCAATTATCTAGAGAAGTAGAAAATTCAAATTTTGAAAGCTCATTGGATAAGATAATTTTATATCTACAATAACTAGAAGGAAAAAGAATATAGGTAGTTGATAGGATCATAGAACATCAGGCTCATGTCAAATTCCTCTTTTATAAAAAGGCTAAGAAAAGGGAATTCCAAGTAGGAAATTTGGCACTACTTTGGGATAGTCACAAAGAGCCAAAAGGGAGTCACAAAAAGTTTGATTTAATTTGGATGGGGCCATTCAAGATTAGACACTTTTGTGGTAACAACAATTTTTACCAGGTGTATCATGATAGAACCCATCTACCATTACCTTTCAGTGGGATATATTTGAAACATTATTTCCAATAAGAACCAAGTGGACTTCTTTTGTACATATGTAAATATAATTTTGGATGTGCTTCTTTCTTGCTCTTTGGTTTGTTGTGCACATTATTTTTAAATAAAGGCAATAGTGTGTTTGTTTCTTCTTCTCTATGTTTTGGTCTTCCTTATTGACACATTTTTGTTTCCATGATCTCTATCTGAGAACATCATGGGTGATCACAAGTTTTGTAAGAGTGACAGATGGAATAAATCTTTCATAAATCTCTTTAGGTGAACAAGATGATATGGCCCAATAGTGCATGTTCATTTTTCATATGATTGAGATGGGTGAACTAGTTGTCAGTTGGTTGGATTAGGGCATGCAAGTTTTCAAATGAATAGGTGATTTGGCCTAGTAGCGCATGTTCATTTATCATATGCTTGATATGGGTGAATTGGGTATCAGTTGGTCAGATCTAGATATATAATTGTAAGAGAAACACTTCTCTCTTTGCATTTTAGTTTGTGTAAAAATGCATAACTAAAAATGCCCTCGTATACACTATATTTTGACATGTGATAGATTTTTGATGACTTGAGGACCCATCCCTTTCTCAAAGATCAAAAATTTAAAGATTTTTCAAATCTATCAAAGTTGTTGAAAACTCCATTACCCTATGGAAAAAGCATCGGATTACAAAACTAGATAATTCAAGTTCTTTCCATTCTTTGTAGTTCAAAATCCCAGTCAGAGCTAGTTATTGTTGTAGATTTTGAAAATGGCAAAAAATTGGTGGAAAAATCAACTTTTAATAAATGGCTAATTTTTTTTATTTTTGCCTAAAAATGTCAAAATATTGAAAAAAATAAAAAAATAAATTAATAAAAATGATTAATTAAAACTTTACAATTTTTTCCCTTTTTATCTTGAAATATTTTATAGCCCATTTAAACCCTCTGTGCAAAAGATTTCTAGCTTTCCTGGTAATTTTTCAAAACCTTTTCACTTTTTATGAGTTGCATAAACATATTTTCCTTTTTCATAAGTTGTGCAAATTTTAAAAACATTTTCGGTCCTCATGCAAATTGAAAACATGTTTTTGGTGTAAATTACAAAAATATTTTTGGCTCTTGTACAATTTGTGAAAACATTTTAAGTTTCCCTTTTTAATAAAACTCAAAATCACACTTCTTTTAATCGTGCAATTGCAAATTGCAAATTTATTTCCCCACTCCTTACAAGTTCTCATTGCTAAAATAAGACTTCTTCTTGCTTTTACATGCAATCTCCCTTATTTCCTCCTTCGATCATGTAAGAGTAGTTATTTCTCTGAGTCATGTTGAAATGGAAACTTCCTCCCTTAAGCCTTTACTCACCCTTCGAGATTGAAAATGCAAATTGTCATTCAAACACTTGGCCAAGTAATTCATAGAAGTTGCAAAATGGAGTTATATAGAAAATAAGATTTTTTATTGATTTTCTTACTAGCTAAAAGAAAGAAACAAGCAAAAAGGAGATTTTGAAATTATTTTATTATTTTCCATTTTCCCTCACTTCACTCTTGTAAATGTATCAGGCAGAAGAATAAAAGATCATATTAAAATAAAAAAGGATAGATTTTTATTTGTTTGTTTACCTTAGTTGAAATTTTGTACAAGTGCACCCAAAAGGAAGATTAAAGATAAAATCTTAAGAGACATTTTGAAGATCAAATTTCATTGTTTTTGCTTATATGTATAAACCATATGGCTATATGGGATCTCAAGAAGGAGAGAAGAATCACTAAAATCAAGAAAAAGTTTTTAAAGTGTTTCTTAGTTGCCCAGAACATAATTTTATGACACTTTAGTAGTTGGAGAGGTAAAGATAAATAAAAATTTAATTGCTTTACTACAATAGAAAGTTGTATGACCCAACTAAGGAGGAATAAGAAGTAAAATAATAAAGAGGTGGAAGTTAAAATGGGGTGATCTCATTTGGAGGAATAAATAAATTAAAAGAGAATTTCCATTATTTTTCTCTGTAAATCAAGGTATTTGGATGGAGACAAGGAGATTTAAAGACCAAAAATAAGAACAAGTTCTTATTTGTTTACATCTACAAGTAAAGTGTTGTAAACCTTGAAAAGATGAATTGAATATCAAAAAGGCAATTTTGTTTTTTTTTTTTGCCTCAAGGAAGAGGTCGTATGGCACCAAAAGTGGGAGAAGTATAAATCAAGAATAAAGTAAAAAGAATAGAACTAAAATATTTCATTTGTTTGGTCATACGACCCATGTGAGAATAAAAATTCTTATAAGGCAAAAAGATATATATATATATATATGTTGTGTTTTGATCATTGTAGAGAGGTCATACATTTTTCATACAAGTTTAGAATTTATAAAATCAAAAGGTAAAAAATATATTTTTGGTTATTTATCCTTCAAAGAGTGTAAAATCCTATACAAATTCACAGAAGCTGAAAAAAATGATTTTTTGTAAAAGAAGCAGTTGGTGATTAGTTTTGGTGTTTTTAGTCTAGGATAAAAAGAGAAGTGGGATTTTTAATCTAAATATGGAACTTTGAAAATTTTCAATTTATTACATTTTAACTTGTCAAAGGGGTCTAACTAAAATTACAAGGTGGTTAGATCAAAGAAAAGTTCAAATCGATCAAAATAATCAAGCAAAATGTTGATATTTCCTAGATGGCATTAAAGGGCTCAGGAGCTATTTGCATGTCAAAATTGTGAGTACAATCTCTTGTTGAAATTAAAATATCTTGTTGTGATTCAAGTTATTTGTTTTTTCAGCTTTAGCAAGTAAAGAATTATTTTGCAAACATTTATCGATTGTCATTTTTCTTAAGAATTTTTAATGTCTTCATCACCTACCCTAAAAATGTCAATCTCGACCAAAGAAAAATCAGTCATGACACACTAATTTTAGGGTATAGTACCTTTTTCACTATTGTAATCCAACACTAAAAATATCACAAATACTGATCTTGGTCACGTCAACTTGGATGAGTTTTATGAAAGAATGAATGTAGTGCATAAGATAGATTTTGATCAGAGTATTTGTGACAGTGGTTTAGCACAAGCAACAAAATTCTCAGTATCATTATAGTCTCCTAAGTTAGTTTTTTATGGAAATTAATTATAACTCAGACATGCAATAGGTAAGAGATCCCTAGTGGGAGTTGGTAGTGAGTTTTTCTCCTGAGCAAATTGATTGCATTTTTCACCTTTCAGATCATGAAACTTCTATGCACCTAACTCCTAAGTCCTCCCAAAGATTTTAGGATTAAAATGTTATAGCATGTTCTAAGCAAGTCAATAAATCATGGTTGACAAAGCTGATGCATTCTTCTACTCAACTTTTAAAAATTATCATAAAATCATATTTCAAAAATGAGATAAGTGACATGATCACTTTGTTATATAGGATAGTGGGAAATCAAATAGCCAAGAATTTTTAGAAATGGATGTAATTCATCTAGATCATCATTTTAAATAAATAATATATCAATTGGGGTGAATTGATCAGTAATTCCATTCACAAGTAACTCATAAAAGTAAAGGACATGTCAAAAATTCTACACGACTTCATACCTTATTTATATTGTAACAAATTGAAGGTATTTTGACTGATTGCATACAATGGGTAATTTTGGGAAAGCAATGGTGTGATAATTCTATCCTCAGCTAACATTAAAATAAATTTCCCATCACTTCAAAATAGTTAATGACTACTTTTTCCATTTCATCATCTAGTTGATTGAAAAGGAACTCTTCAACTCAAGAATATCAATTGTGGCCACCACAAAAATAGCAAAGTGGGGAGCTTGGCTTATACAATTCTCAATATTTACTTATTTGAGAATTAATTGCTATGAAGTATCTCCTTACATGCTCCCACAATATGTTTATAATAAATGGGCATTAATGGAATTGGTGAGACAACTTGTTAAAACACAAGTTATTGACAAGAAGATACAAAATAAGGATCAAGTTTCCAATCTCTATTGGTAGGTATACTTGTACTTCATTAGTGAAGACCAAGATAGTTGAGCAATACATGTCTCATTATAACCTTGGGACATTTAAAAGTAGGCTTTAATTTGATAATAGGGGCTTAATTGAACAAAATTTTGGATCTCCTTTTTAGCATGTTTCACATTTTGAAGACTATTAGATGGATTGTGATGATGAGAAAGCAGTGAGAATCAAAGACTATTTATAGTTTACTATGAGACAAATAGTCAAGTTTGGCATAACGAAAGTGCCAAAATAGATAATAGATGAGGAGGTAACATTAGACCCCATCTTTCAAATAGAGGGCATCATGATAAAGTTGCTGCCCATAGTACATTGGGATAAAAGAGAGTCTACTTCTCTTAGAAGTAGGACAAGGGTTTTACTTGATAGAACTCTCAAATGGTTGAAAATTAAGGGATATGATGTTATGAATTTTGATTTCCCTACACCTCTGGGGGAAGACAAATTTAAAATCTTTTATAAGCAACAAAATAATCCAAAAAAGATAAATGAGGCAGGCCCTAGTGGAGAATATCCCATGATAGAATAAGCATGTGACCCTAAAGAAACTCAACAAGATGTTCAAACATGAAAGACTATCAAGATGAAAATAAAATTTTTTGTTGAGAATGTTTCTTATTTTCCTAATATTTTAGTTCCTCAAGAAGTTCCAGTTGATAGTTTTCCATTCACTCAAGAACTAGTAGAGAACACAACTAAGCAATTTTTAGCTTCAGATGATACAATGTTCCCTACATCATCTACTTTCCTTTTACAAGAGATTACTCCCATATCTTCATCTTATCCCTCAAATATTTAATTTCCCATTGCTACTTCTCCAAGAATCCCTCTTGAAATAATCAATCCACAAGAGAAAATTGAAACATTTTCTTAGGTTGTCCCAATTTCACCTTCTTCAACTTTAGTCAAGATTGATCCACCTATTTCAACTTATATCTCATTACCTTCCTCAAACACGATAAATTCAGATTGGTTGTCCACTGTAGTAAAAACAACAAGAAAAATTGTTGAACCTGAAGAGAGATATTTTGAAACCTTGACATCTTCTTTCTCAAAAAGGCCAAAGAAAGCAAAGAAAATTTCATGAATGGAGACAGATGAAAAGGGAGAAAAGTATGCAGAGCTAGCCATTCCAATAGTTTAAATGGATAAGTTAAAAATTAGGGTTGAAGACTACCATGTGTCCATAGTTCATTTGGGAAAATCAACTAGAGAATGAATGAAAGGAAATATCTAGATGGAAATTGGCACCATATTTGAAAAAATGGATAAAGATAAGGTGATGAAAGATGAACTAAAAGATAAAGTGGAATGATTGAGCTCAATAATACATAGATTGATTGGTCTAGTTCAACTAGCTATCCATTCATCAAGTCTTCATGCTGAGACACTATAAAGAGTGAGAGAAGTGGGCTAAATGGATAATGCGATGAAATACTAGATTAAAAAATTTATAGATCATGGGGTCTCAACAATTCTCACTGTAGCGATGATATTCTATGAAATTTAATCATAATATGAACAACTAGTAACAAAGGTAAATGGATACACTTAAGAGAAATAAAATTGGTAGGAACTCATACTTGGGTTGGTTGAATTATCAAAATTTCCTAATGTTTATCTTGTTGAAAAAGGGGTAATCAATGAAGATGAAATTGTATATAAGATTGAATTTTTTTGAGACACAAAATTTAGAATCTATTTCCTTCAAGAATGTGTTCAGTAATTCAAGGTCACTTGGAAGTGACACAATGATGGAGATTGAAAATGAAGTCAAGAAGTTGGATTGTCATTTTATTAATGTCAAGGATCAAGAGGGAAATATGATTTCAATTTAGACCATAATTAGATAATTAAAAGAATGAATCCAAAACATTACCACTACATCTGCATTTAGTTATAAATAACTTCATCAGTTGTCCCAGTACCAAGTGAATTTAGAGTTAGATTACTCAGTAGACATTGCCTACATGTACATGGATGGACTAGATTAAAACTTGATCAAGATAATTATCTAGAGATTTGATGAGTTCTTGAAAGGAAAATAATTTTCAATACGACAACAAGAAGAATTAATATTTGCTTTTATTTTTCTTGCATTCTCTCCTCTTATTTCTTTGTACCTAACTTGTGTTATTGCACTATTTTTCCCTTGTAAATGTGCATTATTTTTTTGCAAATTGTCTTTTCAATTTTACCAACTTGATTTTTTAAGCTGTGAAAGTTGATGATGTGCTTTTACAAGTAGTGCAAAAATCCCAATTATTTTCTCAAGTGGTGCTAATTACTTAAAGAGTTTTTACACCTTTTCAAAGTTGTAATTTCTCATGGGTGTTTTAGCACTTCTATAAAAAGGCAAAATAGGTGGTTTTGCACCATAACCACCCATTTTATCCTATAAATACAAGTTAGAGATTCATAATAAAGGTTCAAAACATAGAATTTTTGGTAAAGCATTATAAAAGGAGATCAGTCTTTCTACTCTTCAAAATCAATACAAGAAAGGTGTTTCTAAACTTTGCATTAGTTATATCTTTTGAATTACATTATTCACTTAATTCATTGTATCTAATTTTCACTGTCATTGTTATAAATTTCAAATTGTTGAGAATAGGATATTAGATTAAAAAGGTTATATTTTGAGTTGTAATTTACATTTCCAACACATGAAAATCTCAGTGGGAATAGAGGCAATTTCTTAGTTAAATCTGTTAGAAAATCAAATAGTCTCTTGGTGTATGTTTCATATCCTTAAGGATATGATTGTTTATTTTCAACCCATTGAATGAGAGATATTTTCCTCTTTTGAAATTCAAAATTTTCTTTTAACACTTTCATCTAGTCTCAGGTTTCTAACTTGAAGATTTTATTGCTCAAATAATTACTCCCCTCTCTCTCTCCTTCTATACATATTATTTTCTCAAATATACTTTTCATACTTTTAAGTTAAAATTATTACCCATGATTTACATTCCATTATTTTTAAATATTTCCTATTTTATCTTTCAATAAAGGTAAATCCACCTACTAATAGGAGTGGGACTCTATTCCCCACGTTGTTAATACGAAGTCATTGATTTATCCTCCTGAAAAATTTTCATGCAAACAAGTACTTGATGAAATTGACATCAAAATTTCCATTTGATTTTTTAAATCACCTCACAAAATCCATTCTCTTCTATAAAACTCTAAAGTGAAGAAAGAGAGGTAAACCTAGAACTTGCCTAGATGAATAAGACATAGTGACCCACTTACCCTCTTAGCAATTATTAATAGAGAACATGGGATTAACCAATAAAAAAATGCCACAAAGTGGAAGTTCATAAGGACCCCTACTATGACCAAGATATTATCTTCCAACCCTTTCTCTCTTATACCAACTAAAAATCAAAATGCCTTCTAGAGCTTCCAAGAAGAGTGATGGGGAAGATGAGTCAAGGTTTTCCCTATTTGAGTTTTAAAACTCCTAAAATACATGGATTTGAACCTATATAGACTAGGGAAGATATATGAGTGTTTAAAAGTGATCCTCTCTCTGAAAACTATATGAGCTTCTTGAAAACCACCCTTTTTGATTGATTAATGTCATTATTTGCATAGAAACTAATTGAAATGGATCAATAAGTGTTCTCTAATCTCCTTCACATTGTACATATGTGGAATGATGTGTCAACCATGACTTCTTCTCCAAACCTACCACATTCATACCTTTCTCTTCTTAGATGTTACAAATGATCAAATAAGTATGTCAAGTGAGTTGCAATGTTAGATAATGAATTTCAACTTCATTTAATGTATTAATACAGACCATGAGACACATTAAATGACTTTGACTTGGAATACATGGCATGAAAAACCTCTATCATCCTTTGAGTCTCTTTAAACCCCTTTTAACAAGACACATCATGACTAGACAAGCATAAAATTAGGAAGACCTTACCTTAAACTAGTCAAAAACACCTTAAGCAATGCTAACAATGCCTTATGAAAGGTTTCAATCTTTAAAACCAAGGTGAAGGCTTGATAAGACAAGTTTTTTATTAGACTGGTTTATGGTAGCCAAAATTTGGCTAACAGTGTCGAGATACATATGTGGTGTTATATAATTTTACATATGAGATGTGTCAAATTATTCTATCATAGATCAATATGCCTTCCTATAGATAGGTATTATGTGCAATATCATAGGTTTAGACTATGTGCATGTTTAAACTCATTTTTATTTACCTTGAAACTCTAGCTTCATTTTCAACACTTGGTTTTCCTGTAAAAAGGTTATAAAGGATGGGTCTAAACTCAACCACCCTCACTAAGTGGATAAACACTGATTATATTATAATACTATGAATATGGCTCAAACCACAAGCAATTCTCCCACCTAGTTATGTGTGAGCAATAAATTTAATACTATTAGGTAATGAAATCATGCATGTGGATTTTGACACTTGAAAACCCATGATTTTGACCTTGAAATGGTATTAAAACTTGGATTGGAGTTATTCCTTTGACAATTTTATCAATTTAAATGGTTTATGGTATTACTTTGGGGATGTGAAAACAATCCTCAATGTAATAGATATTTTGTGAGTGAGTGATAGATAGGAATAGGCTTAGGCTTGATATGCTTATAAGGTTGAATCTTTGGGTAATTTTCCTCTGAATTGACATTAGATTATTTTTAAGGAATAATAAATTTTCAAAAATGTCTAATTATTGGAAAATATTTTAATATTGAAAACTATAATATATATATATATATATATATATATATATATATGGTAGGCAAATTATATGGAAATATATACAATTTACTACTATTAAATGTGAATTTTACAAATTTATGGACATTTTATAGGAAATTTTGGAGACCATATTCAAAAATTTGTTCATTGGTGAATATAAAATTTGAAAAAATTATCAAATAATATCTAATTTGTAAAACATAGCCCCTGAAAAATACTCTAATTGGCATGTGAAATTTGTGGGCTAACCCAAAGGAAGAATTTGAATTTTGGAAAATAGTCATTAAAGGCTATACATATGAGTTTGACCAAGGCAAATATCTTAGACAACCAAATCCATATGACTATGGTTGAAGGTGTACAAAAAGAAGGAATTAATGATATGAGATTAGGATATAGTCTATGCAAGTTGATAAACTATTTAGGAAGAGAAATATTATGTATGAATAATATAAATTTGGGAAGGTAAAACTGATAGATAAGTGAATGGTTATGAGAGAGTGTATGCACAAATCATGTAAACTAAGGTTTGGTCAAAACTAACATTGTTAAGTGTCTAATACCAAATTTAAATGTCTGAATTTTATGTCCTTTTATTCTAGTAACTAAAATTGATAGAGTAAAATGATAGAATGAGTTACTTGAGTGTAATTACGATGAGTGTGTTTAATTATAGGATGGGTGTTAATTATACTCCATGCAAAACTTGAAATGAAACATGTATAAATTAGTTTCTACTTATGATAGAAAATATGAAGTAAAACATTGAACATATTTAAAATTAAAATAATAATTAGTGAATAAACTTGAATTCATGTGAACCAAGTTTCCTTCTGGAGTCAGTGGAGAATGGAATTATTATGCCTCATGGAGATGCTAGTGGTAAAACCATGAGTTGAGTTGAATATGCCCTTACACCATTATAGATGGAGAAGTGATTATAATTTAATTCACAAATAACCTCAACCACATCACTCATTTTATTTTTTGAGATTAAAACCCATAATGAGTTACATTAAACTTATGTAAAACATAAGAATCTAAGTAAGTTTTATGAATCATTATTTGGAGTCAAATTTTTTTATTCAACCTAAGTAATTCCTAAGTATAACTAAGAATTAATTGAGTAGATATAAGTAAATAATTTTATATTAAGTTTCAAATATGCTCTACATATGCCCCCAATCCAATGACCTTTACAATTTGAGTCATATAACCTATGCTAAAATATACACATTGTCAACATATTCCACTCATATGCCCCCAATCTAATAACCTATGTAAATTGAATCATGTAATTTGTGTTATAAAACCATATAATATGTGAATTATCACTCATAATCCTATATATTATATAAATATGCCCCCAATCTATGTCAAATCTATAATAATCTATGTACACTTGTGTCAATATGATATAATATGTACCCAAAATCTGAATTTTATGTGTAAATGACTTAGTTTCTAAGACAACCTCATTATGTATTACCCCCTTTGAAGTGAGGAATGTAGCCTACAAATTACTCATCTAAAAAAAATAGTTATATACACCATGTTATATATAAAAATACATATAAGTGTAAAGCATGTGATAAAAATGATTAACTTATGCTAACATAAAAAGATAAGATCGTCAGAGTATTTATGAAATGTGTATCCTAATGAATACATATTTCATGTCAAGTAGATATAAAAATGAGGCTTGTAGTGAATAATCATAATAGTAATGATAGTATAAATATCGAGTGATGATTATGTACAAGATGCATGATATATATCATGATTCAAACAAGTATAAGAATGCATAATATGAATTACAATATCACTATCTCAATTGAAAATCCCATATTTATCCACATATAGTAAACATAGTCACACTTAATGTCATGTCCATGACACACGCATATAATTAGAGGAACATGCATGATAAAACATAGTGTCACACAAAGTAAGAGTCAAATAGATAAAATTCAATGTCATGTAGATTCAAATATAGAATAATCAATGTCACATAAACTCAAATAGATAAGAATCAATTTCATGCAGAGTAAGAGTCAATAAAGGATTCACACAATATACACCCAATGTTATGTAGAGTCACAAAGAAATAGAGTCATATAATGTAATTATTTTAACCTATTTTTGATAAAATACAAATAAATTACAGTATTCTAATAGGTGTAAAATTAGATAATATCAAAATGCTAAATATATATAGTAATTATTATTTTTATTTTGGCAAGATGTTGAATATGGAAATTTTATATTTATGGAAAAAATTAAGAAGAAATATACTTAGCCTAAACATGGATATGTGTTCATTGTTCTGATTCTCTGATAGTGAGAATCAAAAGAGGAGGTGACTGCATAGCCACATGATCATAATAAAAAACAAAAATAGAATATTGACCGATTTGATATAAGTGGACTATAACAAAATGCATTCAATTTTATTGATCGCAGACTTGTCCCAAATGATTGTGATAGGTGGCTAAATGGAAAAGGTAGAGAAGATAAAATTCTTGAAATGCTAGATTAGAGGTAGAAGAAAAGGATATTTGTAGGCATGAACATTATAAATAGATAATAATGTAGTGCGCTTGATGTCATTGATCATAAAAAATTCTTGGTATGTTGAGCATAAAAAATGATCTCTACACATGTTTCATCTTTGTTTACTAATTTTTTTGAGATATCATACTCTAAATAGTACCATGTAGAAGTCATCGTGTTGCTTATCTTATCTTTTAAACACTTAAGGTCACTTTAATAGCTTGAAAACCTATTAAAAAAAGAGGGGATTTTAATGCATTGAGATGACCTCAATCACCCCCTTGATTATTGGGTGTTACCCATGTACCCAATACTCCAAGGAGGGAAATCAAACCCACATAGTTTTCCCACCTAGATTAAATGTGTAATTATGTTCCTTTGACTATATGTACAAAGCTAGAAGATGGATTTGATATTTGAAAATGGTATATATTGACTTGGCTTATGGCTACTCTTTGTGAGTGATCTTGAATTTAGTACAATAAAGTATATTTGCTTAATGTGTAGAAGTGTAGAAGTTTAAACTAGTTGAATAGCAAGTGGGGATAATGAGTGACTCCTGACATGTATTTATAGGTGAATATTTTGATATTTTCCTTTATCTAAGAATGAAAAATATGGGGGAAGACCTAAAATAATGATTTGAAAATTTGAAACTAGTTGTTATTTTGGTCCAAGACACAACTCCTATAAGTGGACAAGAGTACAATATGCTCTATTTCACATAACATAGATCTATCTAGAAGGATAAATAACATTTGTCTTAAACTAGATACAATTTTAAGGTGGTTTACAATAGCTTAATTATTTGACATTCAGAGTTATGTGCAATAGTGATAGAAAATAAAGTGTTAAAAATACATATAGATAAATGTATTAGAGGAATGGTGAATGCGAGTCATGTATTTGTGTGCAACTCCTGTGGTTTAGAATATGCCAAGAATTGGTATTTTCAAGTACCTTTGACCAAATTTGTGTGTTGACATTCCCCTCCACTCCTCTCTCACCTTCCCATTTAGTCTAGTAATAAAATTACTAGAGTAAAGAAGAAATAATTTAAGCTAAGTGTGTACAACACACTTTATATTTGAGTGGATACCTCAATTGTGCAAGGCACTCAAATTTAGCAAACCATGAAATAAATCATGAAGAATAAAAAATAATAACTTTAAAATTTGAAAAGAGAGAAAAGGAGTACACTTATATGTAGGTGAAATAAATTTTCCTTGTAACCTACAACTAATGATAAAGAACCATGACATCTTGTTAAATCACTTGGAGAATTTAAACCAATGGTGACTTGAGATTGATCAAGTCTCGATTTGAATAACTAATCAATATATTGAGTTATAAAGATGAATTATTTTAAGTCTAATGAATAAGGATTAGTACCCAATGTATAATCCAAAAAGATGGAACTACGATAGATTCACTACATGTGATTCCAAGGTCATTGAGTTTCACTAGACTCAACCATACATCACCCCCACATTTTTAAATCACATCGCTACAAATGGATCTAGATTCTACTTTACATGATCAAAAGTGAATGAATAAATATTCATGTCCCTTTCATGATGACATTGGTCATGTACTTGTATTGAAATGAATATTTTGTTTTTGAATTTTTCCACTTTGAACTTTGAACTTTAAATTTTACAATTTTTAACTTTGAAACTTTGAATTTTTCAATTTGAACTTTGTAATTTTAATTTTTTAATTTTAAACTTTGAAACTTCTAATTTTTTAGTTTTAAACTAAGAAGGAATATGAACGAGTATCATGAATTTGTGTCAATGATATAGAATGATATGTATTTATATTCTAAATTGTAATTAAATTTTTAGCCTATAACTTTTATATTTTAACTATTTTACATAAGTCCATGCACATCCATTATAGTGTGTAAGATTCTATACTTCGAGTCTTTGAAAAGTGAATGCATATGCTTATCATATGCTCCCATAATTTTGTATCAATGTGCCAATGTATTTCATATCTATTATTTTTTTAATATTTGAAATATTTTACTCTATTATATAATTTTATTTTTCATTTCTTTGAATCTTTGAAAATTTATACTCTATATCAAATATGTTCATGGAAGCTTGGATCTCTAGGGTAAGCCCACTATGATTCCCCCCATTTGAGATGATGGGTGTAGCCTGAAATTCAATCATTATTAAAATAAGAGTTAATTTTATCATGATAAAGACATAATCATGTAGTAATTATTTCATAATATTTGGAGATTATGTCATCATAGAATTAAAATTGTCATTTTAAGCATATATATAACATATCGAATTTAAGGGACACAAATGTCATGTCTAGATATATTTAGTAATGAATCACAAGATTAATTAAGTGTATTAAAAGTGAATTGTATGTATCATGGTAACATTAATAAATATTAATAATCACACAAGAGCAACACACAATAATGGCACACAATGTCACATTAAGGCTAAGGGCCACATATAAGTGACATGTTCAGCCACATACATGTGACATGTTCAAATGTTGCATATGCAAATATTTCAAACATAGGTCCAAATGCCATAAGAAATGGAAAATTTAAAATGTCACACATACCAAGAAATTATCTTATAGATATGTTTAAAAAAAATTCACACAAGATCAAAGGTATGCATAATAAGAAAACAGTGTTTAACCTATCATACAAGAAATTAAATAACATCAAAGGATCATGGAAAAAGTGAAAATAGACTACTGCATCCATATGTATCAAGTTCATATTGCAATGAAAGTAGACTATACATGTATCACAATGAAAAATATGATTTAATTAGCAAGACACCTATAATATATGTAGCTCAACATTGTATTTGAGGTCATAGATAGATATAACATGTTATAGTGTAACTTGTAGAATTAGATGCCCCAAGCATAGGCATGGCCACTAGGTACAAGGGAGTCTAACATATAATAATTAATATATTATATATTTCCAACATCAAACTCATATGCCTCTTTAAATTCATGTGTGTATAGGAAAATAATATGTTATCTACCAAAATATGTGATAAATAACATATGCAAAGAAGTAAACTAACAACTCATGTTATGCTCAAGTCCTAATTTTTCATCCTTTATAAATATTTTGAATGTTTTGGCATTTTTTAAATATTTGGGAAATGAAATTAACATATGATACCATCAATGATAGGACCATAGTTCATTCATGGATCATATAATTGGAAAGTGATTTTCCATGGATGAAAAGTGCTACATGTAGATGTATCTAAATCGATAAAGGTGTCAAGTGTTATAGTGTAAATATCCTCATGATTTATTATAGAATATGTTTCCACATGGATAATTTAATAATGTGTAAGACTTGGTGGATTATGTTTTAAAATATTATAAAAATGCATTGCTTGTGTTCACAATGGAACATATTAAACTTTATAAGGTATTGCCTTAGAACATGTTGTAGAATATTTTTATTTATTTGAGATTTGATAAATTATATGATATGAAGATTTTTTATTTTGGAGGTATACCATATTCATTTGAATTAGTTTTAAATAAATATTCTATATAGGTGCCACAATTGATTTTACATATGCTTTTGAATGGGTGTATTAATTATATTTTTACTATGATTTTGAGTGAGTGTTGTAACTATATTTTTGAGGTGATCTTAAATAGATTCCATTGTTTTTTAACTATTATCTTGATTAATTTTCATAACCAAATATGGTGATGGTGGGGAAGGAGGATTTGTTACCACTAACTATAGAGGTTACTCATATGGAAGGCCTAGAACTTTGATCACTTGATTACAATGTATGTACTTGAGGAATCTATGCACTATATATGGTAATTCATGAAGTCTTTGTATCCAAGGTAATCCTAATAACATATTAAATATCCCTATGTTTGGTAATAATATATATAGAGTCTACATTATTACTAAACCAACTTGGAGAGGTAGCACTATATGTCCCAAATTATTTTGTGTATGAACATCGAATGCTTTAACTACTCTTGATGTAGCTTGTTTATCTTTATCTATGTATCTAAGACTATAAATGAATATCATTATGCATACATTTTCACTTGATCCATTTTTAATCATAACACTATGTATAGGTTTCTTATTGGTGTATTATATAATAAAGAGCACATATCTATCCAGATCATCAATATCAATTTCATTATTATCAAATGTGATCATCAGATGTTGTGATAATGTGCCTGTAAATATACCAATAATTCCATCTATTGGATTCCCATATGCTTTAGGAGAAGGTTATGCATTATACACATGATGTACCTATGAATTTATTGTATTCTCTATTGAACCATGGTTTGGGAAAGAATTCCTAGAAAAAATCAGATTTGCACTATTATTATGGTGTGGTCTAACTTCCTCTATGGGTGTGCTTACTTCAATAGTATGACCATAAATAAAATCTTGTATCTTATGCCTTAACTTGTAACACTTATTTCTATAATGTCCAATGCATCTATGGTAGTCACAATATGCATTACTATCAAAGCCTTTTGATTGATATACGGTCAAATCAAATTCAAATGGTGAAGGTAGAGATATAATATTAAAATCAGTTCATTTTTGTAGTAAAATATGAGGAAGTTGTGGTAGCATTGTATATTAACTCCTTGGTGGAGTTTTTAATATAAGCTTATTTGTTGGTTGTGATATTGCATTAATTATTACTTTTGTTTTGTTTTTACTTTCATTATATTTAACTTTATAATTTTGTTTGCTTTGAAATTTTGATGTAGACAAATAAGTTGGTGTATATTTTAGCTTCTTTAAATCTACAAGCATAAGTACCCTTTCTTTGACTGTATGATATATCTCATCAAAGGATTTGAATTTATCAAACATGATTAATTCATGTAATGGTGATAACAAGCTTTGAGTGAATATATATTGTAATTCATTATCTACCATAGATATTTTTATCTATGCTAGCATGGTTTTTTATTGTAGGACATATCACTATTTTTTTCATTTTACCCTTGCTTGAGTTTGGAAATTTGTGCATACGATAGTTTTCACCAATATCAATAAAAAAGTGTGTTAAAAATTGATCTTCTAATGGGTTGAATACTCTAACTGATTAAAGTGGAAGATCATAAATCCATCATAAAGCATAATATTTGAGACTTCATGGAAAGATATTGGTGAGTAATTTGTCATTGTAGGCTCAATATAAGAATACTACATGAAATGAATATAGATGTTGATCAAGATCCCCTTTACCCTCATAGAGTGGTATATTAGGAGCTAAAAATCATGTTATCAATTGGTAAGAGGATATTTTAGGTACTAAAGGATTGTGAAGCAAAGTATAAGAATCCATTGAATGAATGGATTTAGAAGTGCCTTGTTCTTATTGTAATACTTTATCATGTAAGGGTATGACAATTTTCTCAAGAGATAATGCATTAAGCGAGGTTGGAAGTGGACCTCATGTGGTGATTATAAGAGGTATAATTGATGCCCTTGTAGAGATACACATATTAATAAATTGTAACCAAGGTAAGATCTCATTCCTAAAAATGTTATCATACACATGTATGTGTAGGGGTTGATATAGGAATATAAATGATATTGAAATATAGAACACATAAAATTAGGGGATTAACAACTTTGAAATGTACATATTATTTTTGCACTTGAGGTGATGTTATATTTTCCTGACATGCAGTCTTATATGTTATGAGTAACTAGAAACCTTTATTCACTTATTGGGGACATTGTCAAAGTCCTTGGTAGAAATCAAAAAAGTATTGGACTTACTCAGGATCTACTCCATTGAGTTCATTCAGATCAATTATATTAGATATTTTAGTATTATCTTAATTATCATGAAATGTTTCATTATCTTTATTATCATGTTCATCACTAATATCATCTTGAATGTGGACATAATTTTGAAGGGTTACATTAGCATATTGATCAATAATGTCTATATTATCCATTTTAGATGAGATCAAATGAATCTGCATATTCTCTATAGGAGTTCTACTTAAGCTTGTACTATGCTTTAGAAAAATAGATTAAGGAATATTATTGAGTGGTATGTAAAGGTGAAAAATAAAAATGAAAATAGGTGAAATAAAAATAATGAATTCGGAAAATTTGGAATTTATAACAAGGATTAAGGATGAAAATAGTCAAGGGTGTGTTTGTTGTGTAGGATCTCAAATATATTGATCCTAGTTGTAAATAGTGAAAATGACCATGAAGGAATTAACTATGAAGGATTACTCCATTCTCATAGCTACACTATCCTATCTCTAAGGTATATTGAAATTAAATTCCTAAGGCTAACACTTACTAGTGCACTATAAGAATAAATGGATGAAGGCTTCATATGGTTGAAAATGAAATCTTTTATGTTTTTGATATACTATGAGGTATGTGGAAACTAAAATTCATGAATAGTGGTATCTAATAGCTTCAATATTAGGGAAGTACCCCTCACACAATGATTCAAGTAACACTGAAGACCACTTTTACTATAAAAACAACTCCTATGAGTTTTAAAACTATCATAACATAATTTATAAGAAGACAAGAAAAAAATAAAAAATAAAAACCAAATTAGAAAATCAAGGGCTTGAAATAAAAGTTTTAAAATACAATATGTTTTACCCCCTTTTTTTTGTAAACTATAGAATAACAAAATACTAAATATGTACAATAATAATCAATTATTATTTTGATAAGATGTTAAATATGGAAAGTTGTTATTTCTGGAAAACATTAAGAAGAGATATACTTGACTTGCGAATGAATATTTGTTAACTATTTTAACTAACGAATAGTGAGAATAAAAAGAGTAGGTGACTACACAGGATTAGGATTAAAATTAGAAACATTTAAAAAAAATTGGATAGGGTCTGATATAATTGGAATTTAACAGTGTATTTGAGTATGTTGACCATGGACTTATACTAACTAACTGTGATAGGTGGCTAATAAGAAGAGATAGGTCAGACATAATTCTAAAAATTATAGATCACATGTAAAATTCAAGGATATTTTTGGGCACGGATGCTATAAATAGACAATAATGAAAAGTGCTTGAGTCTATTGATCACAATCTTATCTTCATTGATTGTGCATAAAAACTAATATTTGTGTCTATTGTACCTTTTGTTGAGTAATATGAGATATCACACTCTAAATAGTACCATAAAAAAATAAATGTGTTATTTCTCTTATATTTAAAACATAAGGAAACTTTGATAGATTGAAAACCTAAAAAAAGAGTGGAGTGGAATAGGATGATCCAACCTCAATCACCCCATTGATGGGTAACTACTTATGCACCTAATAATCTGAGGGAAATCAAGCCCACACATTTATCCCACCTAGATTGAATGTGTAATTATGCTCCTTTGACTATAATTATGTACTTATAAGATGTATTTTATAATTAAAAATGGTAGCTCTTGACTTGATTTAAAAGTATCTTGAATTGGATTATGGTTATTCCTTATTAGTGATCTTTAATTTGGGGAGAATAGGGAAGATTTTATCAATGTGTGGAAGTCTAGAATCTTGAACCAAGTGAATATCAAGAAGGGATAATAAGTGACTCTTGACATGTATTCATAGGTGAATATTTTAAAATTTTAATTTAGAAGACTATGTGGAACATGTAGGAAGACCCAAAATATTGAGTTCAAATTTAGAAACTAGTCGTTATTTGGTGCATGACACAACCATTATAAGTAGACAAGAGTGTAGTGTGATCTAGTCCACCTATTGCTGACCTCTCTAGAAGTATCAATGACACTTATCCTAAATTTTAGATACCCTGACGATGATTTTAGATAGCTTGAGTATTTGAAATTGAGAGTTTTGTGTAATAGTGATGGGAAACAAAGGTTCTAACCCACATATAGATAAATAGCTTAGAGGAATGGAGAATGATAGTTATGTATTTATGCACAAATTAAGCAATTTAGAATGTGTCAACAATTAGCATTATCAAGTAACTTAACCAAATTTATGTGTTTATAGTAATATACATACAAAAATCATAATATATAACATAGAACAACATCAATCATGCATACAACAAGCAATGATAATCTATATACGACACCATCACATATATAAAAACATAGTATCCATGGAATATGCACTCTAAGTAATAAATATAAGAGCAAGTGATATGTAATTAGTGAAAAATAACTCAATATGATCAATGTAAATTGTTAAATAAAGATGTAACCTATGAAAATATTTCCCCATTCTAAGCATGCCCCTAATGTAGGAAAGGTATATTATGGGTGTATGAATGTCCTACACCTATATATCCTTGTCATATATAACATATATGTCATGCACCTCACTCATGTATACTGTGAAATTCATGTGCATAAAAAATATGGTATATAATCTACCACATATGTTAGAAATCATAAAGTAATCATGTAAACTAGTAATACATGTCATGAATATGTCCTAGTTTTTTTATTATTGTTATTTTATATATTTTTGAAATAATTTAACGTTTTTGTATTTTATCTACTTTTTTAATTTGAAATGTTTATATATAAAACTAGTGAAAGTGCATTATGTTCATAGGGTTCTCCTTAGGTTTTCCCTCAGATGAAGCCAAACTATAAACCCTTATGTTTTTATATCCCCATTTTCAAGTACATGATTTTGGAGGCACTTACATGTGATTAGAATTATAGAACATAATTAATAATGATAACATTGATTTATTTCTACTCAATTAGGGATGTTGCAATCTACTTTATGTATTATGGAACAACTAAATATTGTTATCATGTTTTGTACATTCATGTGATGTAAAGGTAATTAATTATCATGTGTAAATTTATGTTATAAAATTATGAGAAATAATTGACATTATATATCATTATGCTTTTAATTTTTCATATTATGCATATTTGATATCATAAATTCAAAATTTGGCTTATGTTCATTTGTTTATGACACAAGTGCACAACCTCGTTGATGTGAGGGAGAGTATCCTCAGAGACAAGGAACTAGATGAATATTATGGGTAATAGAGAGAGAATCCTATGTAATGGGATATAAAAATTCTAGATATATGATAGATATAAACATATGTTTAACTTGTTTTAGCACAAGTAGTGATCGGTTGGGTGGCTAACTTGCATATTTTATATTGTTCTTATCTTTTAATTTTGATTATTGTAGTAGATATAATCAAAATTAGGGATTACTAGAGGTCATGGTATTTGATAGTTCAATCATTTATATGAGGTTAAATGCTTATAATGTTGTGTGTTCATTATTTTAATCTAAACAAATGTTTGGGGTATACATTTTTTGTCGATAAGCTTTGTCAGCATGTGTCCTCACATCTTGCTTTTGTAGAATTCATTCATTATTGGTCATTGGGTCTATGACCTAATGGACCTATGGGAATTTTGGGGTCTTAATCATACCCATTAGGGTCATGGATTCTAGATTTATGACTAAAGTCACTAAACAAGCTTTGAAATTTATTATATTTTAATAGGAAACATATTTTGGTTTTGGGAATATATTTATTTTTATAAATAAACTCTATTAATATTATTATTAGATAATAAAATAATAATATATGTTAAATTAAATTAAATAAAGATTAGTTAAATTTCAAAAAAAGACATGCAAAGAATATTAGTGGGTTGAGTTCACTATCAGGAACTTGTCCCTCTCTCATCTCTTTGATATCAATATTATCCAAGTAATGTGGTTAAGTTTCCTAATGTGAGTAATATTTATTTGTGGCCAATAATTTATAAATTTTAAATTTGTACTTTTAATTTATGAGCAATAATTTATAGAGGAGAGTTTTAAAAATATTATGAAGAAGAAAGAGGTGATGGAGATGGCGATATAGAGGGAGATGGTGTAGGGCCCAAGGGTTCTTTGTAAGTGAAAGATGACATAAATGTGGACCCTCTTGGTCAAGTCACAATGATATTTTATGGAGGTCCTAAACAAAAAAATATTAGGTGACAAAGCTGAAAGGTAAAGTAAGGGGATATGAAGAAATATATCTAGTTAAGGAGCTGGAAATTTCTAAGAACTCAAGAAGATTTCATATAGATGTGCCAGATTATCTCAAGGTAAAGTGTATTTTATATTAATGCATAATCTTGTGGTAAATTTTATGGGATTTCATCCTAATATAGATATATTTAGACAATGGGCATCTAGGAGATGGACTCCAAAGGGACATTTAGAAATCTCTATAATGAGCAATGATTTTATCTTGATCCAATGTAATAATGAAGAAGACCATGCTAGTATTTTGGTAGGAGAGCCCAATTTTTTGGTGATATATAATTTGTTTATGAAAAAATAGAGGTTAGGATTTGATCCTAAGAAAGAAAACATCAATTTTATGCTAATTTGGGTTAATCTCTTAAGGATTCCATTAGAGTTTTGGGAGAAGGATCTATTCATCAGTGTTGTAAAAATCATTGGCTATATGATTGATTTTGATTCTTCTACCAGAGTGATAAATTATATGGTTCATGTGAGGTTTTGTGTAAATGCCTATATGGATAAATATCTACCTCTTATTATTTTAAACTCTTCCAATGGGGAGTGGGTCAAAAAAATGAATATGAAAGTTCTATTCTTACAAGTGATGTATGTAAGAAATTAGGACACACAACCAGAGAGTGTCCATAATTTGTGAAGAAAGGTAATACTTTTATTTTTAGAAAATATAAGTAGGTGTGGCTAATAAATGATCAAGAGGATCCACAACCTTTAGATGTATATGTTTAGAGATCAGATTTTTAGAAACCAAAATGTGATCAAGAGGCTATGAATCAGGAATCAAAAGAAAAAGAAGTTCAAAAAAGAATGGAGCAACTTATATATACTCCAAACAGTAAAAATGGGAAAGTGGGGAATAAGTTACCATAGGATAATTAACTAAAAGTTAGTTCAGATATGAAGGATAAATCTATGAAGAATGGGATAGAGGAAAATTATTTGGAGGATTTTCTTACATCGGTAAAAGTAAGGGGTTTTCAAAATACTATTAACCCAATGGTTTTTAAAACTTCACCTGTTAATAAAAAAAGTATCAATGTCTAGATTCTATTTCATTAGAGGATGATGGGGAGATAGTAACCTATATAGGAATGGAAAATAATGAATTAAAAAACAAGGTGTGACTTTCATCTAATGAATAAAGGGTATTATATGGTGCTTCTAAAATGAGTTTGGCCACAGAGACACTTCAAAGATTATCAAATGTTGTATCGTCATTGATTCTAAAAAATGATAAATATCTAGATGGAGGTATTATTCCAAAGATTGGTAAATCATAGAAATGGCCAAACATGGGTTATTCAACAAAAAGATCTAAAGTAAAAGCCAAGAGTAGAAACAGGGATTTGGAAATAGCTAAGGTAACCCAGTCGATTATTGAAGCTAAGATTTAAGAACTACCCCCAAGACATTTTAATGAAAGTCATTAGTTGGAATATTAAAGTGATGAATCATACCAATAAGAATAAAAAATTTAGAGATACAAGGAAAAATAATATACCTTATATTATAATAATTCAAGAGAATAAGATAGAAGAGACTTTGGTAGAAGAGATTAAGAAGAATGCTTGGATGGAGTTAAAGGTAGTTAGTGTCAGCTCATTTGGTGCTTCTAGAGGGATTGATACTAAATGGGATGAGAAGGCGTTAAAATGGGTTTTTATGTTTAAAAATACTCATCATTTGGCTATTTTGTTTATAGATAAGACTAATAGATCAAGTTGGATTGTTTCAAAAGTGTATGATTCAAATTTACAATTAGCTCATAGAAGATTATGGGATGAACTAAGATCTTTCATGATGGCTTATGGGGGTTTCAATTAGATGATTGTTGGAAAATTTAATACTCCTTTTCATCCTTAATAAAAAGGGTGGAACTCCATTATTCTCAAAAAGTATGGAAGATTTAGTAGTGTTCATATCCTATAATGGATTATTTGATGTCGAACTTAGAGGTTCTTATTATACATGATCAAATAGGTGGTTTGGGGATAATCTCATTCAGGTCAAATTGGATCATGTTCTTATTTCAACTCATTGTTTTCTTGTTCAATATTTTTGTCTCTCTTCTTTATCATGTATTGGTATAAATAATAATCTGGTAATTATAAATATGGATGATAGATCAAAGAAGGAAAAACCTCCTTTTAGGTTTGAACACATGTGGTTCTCCCATCCAGAGCTTGTTGATATGATCAAGGATTGGTTTAAAATAGACATTCATGGTAGCGTTATGTACAGATTAGCTCAAAAAATAAAATGTGTTAAAAAATATATCATAGTTTGGAACTATGAGGTTTTTGGAAATATTTTTATAAGAAGGAAAAAATAGGGGTAGATCTAAAATTATTGGAATATTATATAGATGGTAATGGTTTGAGTGAAGAAACTAAGCATGAGGAAAATATTCTCCTTAGTGACTATCATACTTTGGTGGATCATGAGGATACCTTTTAGAGATAGAAACCTTTAACCTTATGGATTATAAGGGGGATCGTAATACTAAGTTCTTTCATTTAATTATTGTTAATCATAGGAGCTATAATAGGATTACTAAGATTATCTGTGAAGATGGAGAATCTTGTTTAGATCCTATCATTATTAAAGAAGAAGAAATAATGTACTTTAAGAATATTTTTTTTGATAATACTATTCTCAATAGGACTAAGGATCTTGAGCTTTTATATAATATTCCTTTGACTATCTCTTCCCAAGATAATGAAGAGTTGTTGAGACTCATTACTAAAAAAGAATCAAGTTAAGTAGTATTCTTGTTGAATAAAGACAAAATTCCTAGACCTGATGGTTATACTATTTATTTTTTTCAATTTTTTTGGTAAATTATTAGTCAAGATATTCTTGAGGTTGTGGTTGAATTATTTTCTTAAGGTAAAATTCTGAGAGAATTCAAAAATACTTTCATTTTCATTATCCCCAAAAAGAGTAGAGTTACTAATTTCAAGGATTTTTCCTTGATAAGTCTTTATAATTATGTGTACAATATCTTCACTAAAATCCTTTCTCTTCTTCTTCAGCCTTTGATGGGCAATATCATTTACACCAATCAAGGAGGTTTTGTTTGGGTAGGCAAATTCAAGATGGGGTGATTGTCGTCCATGAGACAATTCATTCAATGGTAAAAAATAAAGAAACAATTATGATTTTCAAGTTGGATATGTATAAGGTTTATGACAAGGTAGATTGGGGGTATCTGGATATGATTCTATAAAAATATGGTTTTCATAAGCATATTAGAGTTTTAATATCTAGTTGTATATCTTTAGCTATGTTCTTTGTTCTAGTGAATGGTTTCCCTACTGGTTTTTTTGGTATCAACCATAACATAAGGCAGGGAGACTCTCTATCTATGTTTTTATTTATATTTATGTTATATTCTCTTAGTAGAAACATGTTAGAAGTATTGAGGGTTGGGGAGCTAAAAGGGTTAAAATCAATATAGGGTGTCTCCCCTACTCTCCATCAATAATTTGTGGATGACGCTATCACCCTAGATATAGAATTGGCTAGAGAAGCTAAACTTTTAAAGAAAAATCTTATTTTTTATGAGGAGGTTTCAATTTAAAAAGTGTATTTTGATAAAATATCTCTATTTGTTTTGAATACTCCTCTACCTAGACAATGCCAGATATCTTAAATCTTGAGATGTCAAATATAATACTTGCCTTTTATGTATATGGATATGCCCTTTTTTATTATTAAGACCACCTTAAATTTATGGAATCCTCTTCTTAAAAGATTTAAAAAGAAGCTCTTTAGATGGAAAGGTACAATTTTATCTCAAGCCGGTAAACTTATGTTAATAAAAAATGTGTTGCAGAGTCTTTCAATTTACTTAATGTCTCTTTTCAAAATTCTCAACATTATCCAAGATAAATTGAATAGGATTCAAAAATCATTCTTATGGATAAGTGTTGAGGAAAAACAAAGGTTTCTATTGGTTGTTTTGGAAAGGGTCAGCCTTTCCAAACATTGTGGTTGATTGGGCATTAGGAATTTGAAATGGGTGAATAAGGATTTTATTACTAAGCTCTATTGTAAATTCCTTAATGAATCTAATCCTTGGATTCATATATTTAGGGATAAATAATTAAAAAATATACCCTCGATTGATTTTTTTAATGAATATATGTTTGTCAATGGCTCCCAATTTGGAATTTATTTATCAAAAATAAATAAATCATAAAAAAGGTTATAAATGGAAAATTGGCAATGGTTTTAAAATCATATTTTGGGAGAACCCATGGATTCTAGAATTACCTTTGGGTAATATTAAGCCTTGACATAAAATTAAGAATTATATGCAATGTTAATATTGGTTCATGGTTGTTGACTACTTTCAAATTCAAAATGGTAGAATAAATTGTAAATAATTATAGATGGAAAGTATTTGTGATGAAGTGAATAAGATTATTTATGTATTAAATATTCTACTCCAAGGTATTCACATTACTAGTCTGAGTAAATAAGATGTTCTTCTTTGGTCTAACTCATCTAATGGTCAATGTAAATTTAAAACATGATATAATAAGTTGGTTCCTCAACTTCAAGAGATAATTATGTGGTCCATAATATGGGATAAATATCTCATTCTTACAGTCAATATATTTTTCTAGATTTATTTGTGGAATAAGATTCTTATGTTGGATAATTTTGCTAAAAGAAGACTAACCCTAGTCAATAGATGTACTTTATGTGAAGCTGATAGTGAATGTGTGTTGCATATTCTTAGTATGCCTTTATTTTCAAGGTGTGGGGTTCTATTTTAGATAAATTAAAAATTAGTTGGTCTCACCCCACCTCCCCGGTGGATTCATGGACTACATGGACTGATCCTTTTTTCAATCAATAACTTAAGAAGTTATGTTTTTTAATCTTTCCCTAATATTCTATAAGGAATTTGGAAATAAATAAATAATAGGATATTCATTAATTCTAAAAATCTTAGTAAGAGAGTGGATAATAAGATTATTAACTTCATCTCTGAGAATTTTAAATCTATTAAAATAAGAAAGAAACAATTTTTTTCCATGTAAAAAGAAGCAGTAGCTAATAACTGGCTCTTATCTATGGATAATAGACCAATGGTGAATACTAAGATGGAAATCAGAAGTAAAGTGAGATGGTTATCTCCTTTTAATGGATGGATTAAACTAATTTTTTATGGGACCTCTAAAGGAAATCCTGGCATATCTAAAGGTGGTGGTGCTTTAATATATGAAAAAGGCCTATTGGTGGGTACTTATTAATGAAATATAGGGTTGAAAATAAACCATTTGACTAAAGCTTTGTTGTCTCTTTAAGGAATCTAATTAGCTAAAGATTTTAGTGTTAGCAGGCTTGTAGTTAAGGGCGATTCACTCAACATCATTAGTTATATTAAAAGGATCAATAAAGTTAATTGGTTCATTGATAATATTATTAAATAAACCCTTGTCATAGTCTAGTCCTTCAAAGAAGTTCTATTTTAAAATGATTTTGAAAAGGCAATCAATTAGCAGATTGTTTTGTTAATAGGGATGTTGTTGTGCATGACTTTAGAGTGTGGGACAAGTATTAGGTATTTCCTAATTATTTAAGTAGCATCATTTTTAGATAGATAGATTCTTCACATGCCTAACCATTTTTTAGGGTGTTTGGGTATTCATTACTTGCCAATAATGATAAATGTTTGGCCTATGTCATTATGTAAGAGTTTAATCATCACACATGGGAAGAATATCATATTCATTTGTGGAGAGAATTTTTGATTAAGCAATTTTTATATTTTGGTGAGTGTATGTAAATTATGCATTTATCCATCCATTGGGTTAATTTTGCCAATCTGTTTTGAAACTAGGATTTAAAGATGGGTGGATATCTTAATAGGTTTGAACAATTGATGGCTGAGATAATTAAGAAAGATGAGAGGGTCTAAGAAATCCCTGATATGAGAGGACTAACTAATTTAATTAAAGAAATTGATGGCTTTGACAAACTCCTATCAAAAAAAAAGTGCATTGAAAGGACCATGTTGTGGACATTAACAATGTCTCTATTGAAATTATAGAAGGGATTATTGCCCAAGTGACTGGATTGAAAGTGCATGAGATTAAATATGTGAAATCAAGTAGGGATAAAAAAGGAAGAGAAGAGAAAATTTTTTATGGAGAATGAATTTTTGACTGAGTGTAGGGGGTATTGAGAAAATACTTTCCAAATCTTTTTTATGTGATATTCAAATAGATTATGAAGTAGGTTTTCTATTGTTTAATATTTCCATATGCCAATTTTTAATTACTTATGCCACAACATTCCTCTGAGTTTTCCCTTATACATTCTTCACTCATTGGAATGCTCGGTGTTAACTGTTAAAAAGGGTAAGAAAAAACTTCCACTTTAGCAGGTGATGATATCCACAAAAAATAATCTTAATAAGTGCTTCTAAGACTAATTAGAGGAAGGTTAAAAACACTATCTAGAACTAGGGTTTTATGGATTATGCTATGTAGCGTGCTCATCATGAGGATATTGGTAGAGTGGATACTATTAGGAATGAGGTGGGGTCTGATTTAGTGGTTGGTATGGAAGATGTTTTTAATCTAAAGGATCTCAATAGGAATAATAACTATGATGTTACTAAGGTAAGGATCGAGGAAGTAGTACAAGGGTTATAGTTTCTTAAATAGGGAGATAAGAAGAAATAATTTTACCAAAAAGAGATTGATAGAATTATCGAGGATGTACATTTGTCCAAGGATGTTCATGATAATCCTATAGAGTTTGACATGGTTGTGAATGGGGTGAAGAAATAGGATAATTTAGATAGAATCAAGGATAAAGTGGATATTCACAAGGAAATTCTTTGTTGGTTTATGAGAGACCAAAAAAGACTCAAAGAGGAGGTGAATAAGATGATCCAAAAGGATATAATCCTTTATACCAAGGCATAACTACTATAGTTGATCGATCAGCTTGTGGAATTGAAATAAAAATTAGATAGAATGGAGAGATAAAATGTAAATTTAAAGGACAATCTATTTATCCTTGTGTATTTTAGTCATATTGCTATGAATAATTGTTTGTAGATAATTGAGGGTTTGAAACTATTGACTAACAAAAATAATGATGAATTAGATAATTCTAGGTCTGTCAAGAAAATGAAGGACATGGTTGAAGAGGAAGACATTCCTTATAATTCTCACCAGATGGAGAATTTTTTTAAGAGCATGATGGATAATTGGGTGAAATCTTATAAAGATTAGAAGTGTCTAAGATATTAGTGTGTTTCTTGATGACCTTTGGCTATTTGTGAGTTGGTTTTGTAGTTTTTTCTCTCTTATTCTTGTTGGGTAGACTTTCTAATGTATCTATTTTTTTGACCTAGTATGTTATATTTTTGTACTAGGTAGGGTCCCTTTCAAAACCCATCTTTACCTTTAATAAAAAAAAATTGTAAATTATAATTTAAAATTAATATCCAAGGGAAAATGGATATCACTTTAAATCTATCCTCTCAAAATAATGTTGTGGGATTAATATTGATGGTGGATGGCATGGCATTGGCATTATATGATTATAATTTGAAGTGTTAGAAATTTATATTTTTATTAAATCTATTTCTAATATAATGATAGCAAAACATGTTTTCCTTTAATCATTTATTATCCTGGCATTGAAGGGCACTATTGAATAGACAAACATCATTTAATTTCTTAGCATGGGGCATGACTTATTTTGTGTGGCATTAATACTATGATATTTATTAAGATTATCTAACATACCAATTCAATAATAATATCTAACTAATTAATGCTAATCAGTGATGTGTGGCACCTTGTCCCCTTCCTTTGAAAGATGTCCACCATGTTTTAGGTGCCTAAATACTAACTACATTGACCACCATCCCAACCAACCAAGATATTAATGAATAGGAGGATTATGGGGTGTTGAACCTTCTATAAAAGTTATAATTTCTTAGCATGAGACATATAAAGTTGTGTGGCACCATAATATAAGGAACATTGGAGGAAATGGACTTAATAGATAACTAGGGCATTCAATGATTGACAAGAGAATTCTCATCAGATTTAGATGTTATTCCATGTAATTTTTCCTCAAATTTAAATGAATTGAAATAATTATATTATTGTGTAACTATATTTGGTATATTAATGGCTGCATGATTACATTTTCAAAATTATTTGATGATTGTATGATTGTATTTCTTGGATGTATGAATGTATTTGATAACTATATGAATTTATTTTATCTTTGTGTTTTTTTATGAGGTCATACACAAACAAAAACAACAACAACAACAACAACAAAAAAAAAAAAAAACACATTGTGCATTTCATACTTTATTCTAGGGCACCCATTATGGCATAAGGTTGTGACTATGTTGGAAAAGGTTTTTAATTTATATTTAAAAAATTTGATGGAACATAGTTGAATGCCTTAAATTTTTTTCAACAAATCCATTTCATATATATGTTTTAACATGGAATATCATGAAATTATATTTTTTTAATGATTTTTCAATAACTATTTCTCTATAAACAAGGCATCCCATAAGATCACACCCATCTTAGGCATTTTAAACAAACTAAATTTAAGCCACTAACATGGTGCCCCATGAAGTCACATTTATTTAATTCTTTTTTAATCAACCATTTTGTGCATATACTACAAATATGGCATTCAATGACACCACATTTATTAAGGCATTTTATCATAAATTCCCTATCTTGTGTATAACATTATGGATGACCATATTCTATTCCAAAGTTTTTATTTTGATTGATAAAGTTTATATCTTTCTTTCTAAACATCAGTTGAATGTATTTTCTTTTACACGACCGATTTGTTCTAATTTCTAAAAAATTATTCTATCTTGTTGAGTGATCCTCAACAGAGTCTTGTTATATATAAAAATGACCATAGAATAAATAAAATATATAAATATTATTTCTAGGTTTGATATGATACATAATAATATTTATGAAACATTTTGAACTATAAAATTTCATTGGGAAATAAGGAATTTATCATAATTTTAGTTTTCTAAAGTTTGTAACTAGTTTTTTAACAATAATATAAGATTTATCCTCATCATTTCATATTTCACCTTCCTAACTCATGAAAATTGTTTTCCACATGGATATCTCTTGAATCTCATCATTAACATTCTAATATAACAATTTTTATACTTTAAAATATGTTTGTTTGTTTATTTTGGCCTCTATATAGACTAATTTCCCTCTCATAGCTTGTCCACCCAAAAGGGATTTTGATTTCAATAATTTCCTTTAGATTTCCAATGGATTTATGTACCTCTAACATTTATTCAACATTTATAACTCCATTTTGTTAAGTTGAGGGCATATAATTACTAGTTTAAAATTGTTATGATTTACCATATTTGTGAGAATCATTATATTTTATCTCTATGAGCTAGAGTAGTGTTCATGTTATTTTCCAATGTCTTATTTACTATAAGATTTAGAAAATATATCATTGTGTATATCATAATCATAATGAGATCCTAAATGAAATAAAATTAATATATGATATTATAATAGGATCCTTTGATTAATACTTGGGAGTAGGTTGAATTGACATAACCATCAACATGTTTTTTAGGTTTTATTCATTAAAATCATAAGGCATGGAAGGTAAATTTTATGGTATACTATTGTTTAACCCTAAATTGTGGATATAAGGTGATATTATTATTATTAACCATATATTTGAATTAAAGGGGTATATATAAATGAAATGGTATAAGTGTGATAATCAAATCTATAGCAAACCAATTAGATGTTAAACTCAGATATAAGCATATATTAAATTTATTATGTTGAGATAGTTTAAAAATGGAAAGCACAACTATGTTAGATATAGAAATGACAAATAAGTGATGTACTTATATTGTTATGATGTTAATTAAGTTCTATATCTATAATAGGTAGAAAGTAGGCTAGACGGGGATTCTAGAACAATCATCATATTCTAGATCTAACACTTCTAATTCTCTAGATAGTAATGTCATCCTAGGATAATTGCATCAATGCTAATATTTGGGTTTGAAATAAGTGTCTTGTATGGAATATATATTATAAAAGTATGTTACCACATAGATTATTCTAAGTTTTACTTCACCTTCATTTTGGTGTATTCAAATGTAGGCCATAGA
Source organism: Torreya grandis (assembly GCA_037957365.1). Lineage (NCBI taxonomy): Eukaryota > Viridiplantae > Streptophyta > Pinopsida > Cupressales > Taxaceae > Torreya > Torreya grandis. The sequence goes on from JARHVA010004418.1 coordinate 51,276, forward strand.
ATGTTGTTCCTTATGAAATGGAAAAACCTTAATTCTCCATCTTCATAGTGATCTTGGGGGAAAATAGGTTAGTGGGAACATAATGTCAAGATGACCTCAAATACCTCAATGTTATAGGGTACTACCTACATATCCAATACTATAGAAGAGGGCATCAGACTCATGTAGTTCTCCCCTATATGTTGGGCTTGTGTGTGAATCATGTAATATTGTACAAATCAAATACAACATTAATCTAGCTTATAACTTAGAAACTTGGGATATTAATTTAGTAATTTATACCTATATATGTTATGTACCTATGAATGGTATGGAAATAGGGAAGCTTTGTTTAATTTAATTATTGATAGAGTGTTTTTGATAAGAAGACTTAGTCTCTTTGGTGTTTTATTAGGTGTTGCTAGGTGAGGAATGAATGAGGGTTTATCTTGTATTTATATCAATCCATTTGGGTAAGTAAATCACATTAAAAAACTTATGTTGACCATTAGGGTACATTTAATTTTCAAAATAGATGACTTTAGGTCATTGGACACTTGCATTGGGATAAAATAGTAGTGTCAACACTACTGTCTATCCTGTATGTTAGTATCCATAGAGAAGGAAAGCAAAGATAGGTTCAAAATTTATAGACATGGAAGATAAGTAGGTTTTAAGAATTTTGGGTAAGATATAAGACCTAGGTCATCAACATAATGTTGGTCAAACTAAGAGATATAAGCTAAAGGGCACTAGATAGAGTAGATATAAGAATGCTGAAGCAAGAAAGGTATAGAACTAAGAGGAATAACCAAGGTTCAAGTTTTTCAAGTGTATAATATTTAGGTGTTATATCATCATAAAATATCATCTACATCCCCCACTTTAATATAATAATGAAATTTTTAGTTTAAAGGAAAGAAATGCATACTTAGGTGTGTATGCACACCTTGTCTTTGCATGTGCCCAACTCGAGTGCTTTACTGGTGATTGACCTACAACCAAGGGCATGTTACAGCATAAAATCAATGCATATAATTTAGGATTAAAATTACTTAAAATATATTTAAATTGAAAGAGAAAGGTTTAGGAGTACACCTATGTGTCGATGTAAATGCCTTGCCTATTGGCAAGTTATTTTAAAAAATATGTATCATTGTAAATCTTTGAAACTGAGATTAAGAAAAATATAGATAAATATTGAAAGTACATATATCCAAAGAGATAGATATATAAATAGATAGAGAGATATTGGATGACACATGCCCACAACTTTGGAGCAAAAGTGATTTACCACATGGCAGTTGAAATTAGCTCAACCATGCAACCCAAAGATATTTATAACCTAGTTAGGTTGGTTGATCAATTCTAACTTTAAAACTTAGAAATATTGAGTGATTTGATCACCTTAACCATACCAAAAATTTAACCAAATACTATAGTAGATTGGTTCAAAATCCATGCGGTATCAGTATAAAAAAGTTTATGATATGATAACAGTCCACAAAAGAGTTTTAGAATTTGAAACTAATTTAGATTTTGTAATATTAGGTGAAATTTTTGCATTACATATGCACCTTATATATGTCTCATGTTCAAACTATGTATAACAATAGTACCAATTTATAAAATTTTACCACAATTGTGAATCTGAATCATATGACTATGTGTTTTGGCCAATTTGGAAAACTGTGTAAGTGTGGATAACATTCTTCCAAAGCATGCCACCACTATATATGGATAAATATTAAAAATTATATAATTACCAATGTGGAGAACATGTTTCCAAAAACATGCCCCCACTATAAGTTATAAATGTTGAATATCAAATAGGTGTGGAGAACATGATTCCAAAACATGGCCCCACTATATCTAAAAATTGTGAATGTATATAGAAGCCATGCCCATATGACATGCCCCCACTAAACCTAAAAATTGTGCCAAGTGTGGAGAACATGCCTCTATGACATTACCCCATTAATATATCCCTCCTTTGAGGTGAGGAAAAGATAAGAAGTGGTAGTTACCTAACCTCAAAAGTATAAGACAATTGTATAATATGTGAATGTAACCATGTATAATATAAAAGGGAACATGTTCTAGGTAAGTGTATCATTGAAGTGCATAGAACCAATGTGATCACATGTAGGCCTAAGTTGCATGATAAATATCATGGAAACATCTAAATAATAATAGTGTAAGCTCAACAAGAAAACAAATACACACATAAGAGAACTCAAAATAAATTCAAAAGGTAATGGTCCGAGACTGAAAATAGGGAGCATGTTCAAATGTCACACAATCAAAGGGACATGACCTAATCAAATGTGATAAAGGCAAGGATGGCATATTCAAATGTCCATATAATAAATAATGATAGATGGAAATGTCAATGAAATCATACATAGGAATGAGGACCATATTAAAGGATCATATTCAAATATTATAATATTGAATATGATATCAAGGTAAGACACTCAAGAAATGCATAAAGTAAAGCATAAGTAACCAACATAAACACATCATAGTAGCATATGGATAAAATATGTTAGTAAAAAATGTTAAGTGTATAGCATATCAAGTAACTTATGTAAGATATAATCATGGATAAATGCATGTGTAAGTAAATATTTAATCTCAAACATGATAATATAGAGTGATCATTAAATCATATAACCTATGTGTATTAATATTAAAGAAGCAGATACCCCCAATGTCTATATGACATAAGTAGAGGGAAAGTCCATCATCCTAAATATGAATGTATCATGTATTTGTGTATACCTATATCACACTTAAGTAAAAGTGTGACACACATGGGTATGTAGGAGTAACTGAGTATGCCATCCAACAACATGGAACTAACACATAGATTCCAAGGAGTCAATAGAACATGTAGGTGATGAAAATATTTTACGATTTTTGAATGTTTTTTATTTTTTTTTATTTTTTTTTAAATTTTGACATAGGTTTAATCAAGTAGGTCCTCATCATTGAGAGTTGTAAGACCACCTAGAAAAGATTTTAATCTTTGTCTATATTGATTCAAAGCCAACACTTTAATGTTTTTGTGTAATGGTTTCACTGAAGTTAATGGTACAAGAAAATAATCATGTCTAGCATGTTATATGAAAATTTGTGTACCCAAATGATGAAATTTTATGTATGATTTTATAGTATCTAGCTTAGCATTCCACTCAAATAGCCAATTTTGTCCAAACTTTAGTTTTAAATGTGGTTCATGTGTTGATATCCATATTGTTGAAGCTTAGACATATGGTCCACAAGCAATGGGTAACTGAATGTATCCTTGATATTCAGGACCCAAGAGATAATATATTAGTTCATTTATAGCATGTCCCAATCATGAAAGAAAATTAGTCTCATAATTTGTATATTGATTGTTTGGATAAACCTGATATGGTGGAAATATGCCCCATCAATATTGGTAGAAATAATTAAATTATCATAATTTTATTATTTTGAGGTATATTTCTCTTCTAAAAAATAAGAATTATTTTTCATTTTGGCTATTGTGGACACATTTCATATGCATCCTTTACTCTTATATTAATGGATTATATTTTTTAATGTTGCACATTGATTATTAGTATGGCCAATGATCTGATGGTAATTATAATATGGTACTCCTTTTGTGGGTAGTAGTCTATTGCCTAATCTATGTTTGGTATAAGGTAAAGAAATAATTTTGTGTTAAAGTAACAAAGATAAGATAATATCAGTGTTATCCTATTTCATTGTGATTTATAACATTTGGGGTAAATCCTTTCGAGAAGAATCCACATTATTTTCATGATGTAATTACATTTGTCTCTTATAAGTTTGACTTGATGCTTTTAACTAAGAGGTATGTATAAAATAATAAAAATTCGTATGCTCATCTATTAGTTTTGTTTTGCCTTAATTTATATTTAGCTCGATATTTTTTGTAAGTGGGTTTAGTTTATATGTACCAAGACCTGTAGGTTCAAATAGGTTAACTGACAGGCGATTTAGTGGGTCAAATTTTAAATTTTGCATTTTCTCGTATATCATATTATAAGTTGTGTCATCATCACTATCATAGTAATCTGAGATGTGGCCATATTTTTGCTCAATATTGACCAAGGAAGTTCAAATGCTAAAGGCTCTTTCATTTGTATTGGTGCTTTTGGTAATGGTTCTTGCTCTTTATGTGAATCTATATGCACTTCAAGATGTTGTGCCCTGTTTTCATTTTGAGACAAATGAGTCATTATATCTAACTTACCTATTTCATATGTGTGAATATGCTCAAGAGGGATGGATTTTTTAGGTGTTACTACTATAGGAATGCCCTCAGTTTTAGAATATATCATTTTGAAAAATTTGAAGGGATCATCACTGGTAGGTATAGACGATAAAGTCCCCTCATGTATGAATTTTACACATCAATAAAGTGTAGACGGGATAAATTCCATTAAATGTATTTAATTTCTACCCAAAATAAAATTATAATGTAAGGATTGAGACATGACCTAAAAATAGTTGGAATTATTTTTGGTCTTAAGGTCACATCTAATGTAATTTGTCTCATTAGAGGGCTATGTGAATTGTCAAACCATTTTATGTGCATATTTTTGTTTTGAATAAGGTTTGTGTTAATACCCATGGTGATTAGGATTTGTATTGTACAAATTTTTAGGCCCAATCCATTATCGACAAGTACTCTTTTGATACCTTTATTTTGCATTGTCACTTGTATGAACAAAGGCAAATTTTAGTCAACAATATTTTTGGATGGTAAATCTGGTGGATCAAAGGTAATGAGTTTAGAATTATTCTTGATATATTTCATGATATCAATAAAATAAGCAAGCTCAATATTATTTGGAACTTGTGTTTCATGCAATGCTTTATATAAGATATCCTTATAAATAGTAGATAACTTTAGGATCTCAAGTATTGAAATCATAGCATATATATTATTTAATTGGTAAATAATGTCATATCCTTCAGATTTTATAACAATCTTAGGTTTAGGTGGTACTTTTTATATATTAATGTGTGTCATAATGGGTTGAGAAATTTTACCTTTTTGAGTAGTAATACATGGACCATGGAATTCAATAGAAGTTGTGGGTGAATAATGGGTGTAGGATGGTATTTATCTTTTAAATAAGACATAGGTAGGATAAATGGTAGAGATAATTCATTTTTTCATCTAGATATTAGATTTCTAACATTACAAAATGAATTTTGATGAGAGATTATGTGTTGGTTTCACTTTAAAACCCTCTCATTATTGGCTCAGATTTAATTGTATAATTTTACAAGGTAAGTAATGTAATAGACCATAACAAAGATTATATATTTTAATTCAAAATATGTAATATATGCATATATGTTTCACATATTTTATGACAATAAAAGTCATCAACAAGAAAAAAAATTAGAAACCCTAATTTATCCTAGGGTTTGATGTTCAAAGATCAGGTTCACCAAATGTTTAACCCTAAAATTTGGATCTAAGGTGATCTTATAATTAATCCTAAATTTGAATTAAAGGGGTATATATAATTTAAATATCACAAGGGTGATAATTATATATATGGCAAGCCAATTAGATGCTAAACTTAGATATAAACATATACTAGATTTATTATGTTGAGATAGTCTAAATCTGGAAAGTAAAACTATGCTAGATATATAAATGACCAAAAAGTGATGTACTTATCTTATTATTATGATAATGTAGTTTTGTATATAAAATAAATATAAAATAGGTTTTAATGAGATTCTATGATAATTATTATATTTTGTATCTAACACTTCTAATGCTTTGGATAGTAATGTCAGCCTAGGATGGTAGCATCAATGTTATTGTTTGGGTTCAGCACAAGTGTCTTATATGAAATACCTATTAGAAAATGATTTGACTACCTAGATGCATTTTTATTTTACTTCACCTTTGATCTGATACATTTATATCTAGGTCGTGTACTATCAATCCTTGTGAAATGGCAAAACCCTAGTTTTCCATCTTCATAGTGACCTTGGGGGAAATGGGTTAGTGGGCACACAGTGTCGAGCTAACCTCAAATACCTCTCTATTATAAGGTGCTTCCTACATATCCAATAATATATAAGAGGGACTCAAACTCAATTAATTCTTCCCTACATGTTGGTTTTTGTGTGAATTATGTAATATTGTGTAAAATAAGTATAATAGTAACCTAGCTTGTAACTTGGAAAATTGGGCTCTTGGGATACTCTTTTAGTAATTCAAACCCTTAGGTGTGATGTACCTATGATTAGTATGGAAATATGGAAGCTTTATTTAATTTAATGCTTGATAGAGTGCTTTTAATAAGTTACCTTGGTTTCTTTGGTCTTTTACTAGGTGTCAATAGGTAAGGAATGAGTGACGGTTAATTTTGTATTTATATCAATCCATTTAGAAAAGTAACTCAAATTAAATAACTTAGGCTGACCATTAAGATACATTTCATTTAAAAAATATATGATTTTATGGAATTGGACACACTTACATTAGGATAGGATAATAGCAGTGATGTTATTATGTCTTAAACATTAGTGTCCATGGAGTAGGAAATCAAATACAGGTTCAGAACTTATAGATATGGAAGATAAATACATTTTAATCATTTTGGGAAAGATAAAATACATGGGTCATCAACATAAGACTATTCCTATTAAGAGATATAGGTCAAGGGGCACTAGATAGAGCAAATACAAGACATGTAAAAGTGGGAAGGGTATAGAAATTGAGAGGAACAACCAAGGTCTAAGTTTTCTAAGTGTACAATACTGAGGTGTTATATCATCATAAAATATTGTCTACAAGTATAAAGTATGTTAGTGATATAGGGCTACACCCTTTTTCCTTATGATCATTATAGGATGGTATAATCCTTCATAGTAGTTCTTAAATATTTTATTATGATATATTCATTTAACCCTACTGGAAGATTAGGGGTACACCCTTTTTCCTTATGATCATTATAGGATGGTATAATCCTTCATAGTAGTGCTTAAATATCATATTATGATATGTTCATTTAACCCTACCAAGAGATTTTATTTAAGTTAATATGATAGAGTACACCCTTATCTTTTCTTAGTGGGTTCATCATGAATGTTTTACAAAAATTACAATGTTATTCACCCCTAGTGAGTGATTCACTATGTAGTGTAGGATGTAGGGGTAGGGTTACCTATAATTACATGGTGTAACTTTATTTACTTTCTATTGTGTGGAGATTATGAGAGATTTAAGAGGTATGTTATCCTTGCAATGTTATGACTATAATTATTTTAAAATATTCATTTTCCTAGATTTGGAATGTTACCCGGTAATACATTGCAATAATTACAATAGGATGGATAGCCTAGGATGCTACAAATTTATATTGAGACATATCATTTAGGTTTTTAGTAAATTTATAAATTCCAATTTGAATATACATGTGTGCAAGTCATCTTTCTCATAAGACTGACTAAACAAGTCTCATTCATAAAGAGTTCTTATTTCATGAAAGAGAAGTGTAAATCCAACTTTAGACTTTAGGATTCCTCCTTACTATTTTCTTGAATAATTAAATTCCTAAAAGATAAAATGACAAGAATATAGTGAAAACTTTAATTGATGATTAAAATAAAGTCAACATGTATTCATGTCATAAAATTAATCAACTTAACTTTATTATAATGTTATTCTCAGTATCAAAATATAACATATCCATATAGTTTAAATGACGTAACATGCTAGTGATGAGACTCCTCTTGTTCATACTTGTCAATTTGATGTAAACATAACATAGTACACAAGATGTTAGTAACATAAAAATCCACTTAAATTCAAAATCAGATGATACTATCAACATTATCGACATGATGCTACCCAACCAAATTGATTACATTTGACACTAAGGTCATGCCACCTTCATGCAACTTCCACTGACAATACACATTTTTTATAGATACATCTTAGAAACAAGTATTATATTTATATACTTTTCAAATAAAATAATTAAGATAAAATTTTACTAAGATAACTCATAATGTTACCTTGGAAACCATCCATTTAAATGAGCACCCACTTAAAAATTTTACTTAATGCATTAGAAATTTAAGATAGAATATTAAAACATAACAAAGACTCTCTCATCAAAATGTAGTATGTTTAAACACATACATTGTACATTGCAATGATCATGGAGTACAAACTTATAATTCACTAATCAATTATTTTCCATCTTCTTCATCAAGAACCACAAGTTTAATCAGAATACATCAATTAATGTGATATTGTATTAAAATAGAGTGCAAAAGTCATATTCCCCATAACTGGTGAAATATGATGTTATGCCATCAAATGAGAGATTTAAAATCATCATTCATTTTTAAATTTATTTAAAACATTTAAAAATCATTAACACTAATTTTAACCCAACTTTAGTCATATAAAATGCAAAAATTGGTAACTTGAGTGTGGCTTGTGACACCCAACCCATAGGTCCCTCTTGCTTGCTCTCATGACCCTCATAGGCATGTTTTCACTAATTCCCAATCATATTTAGCCTTATAGACTTGATCCCAATTGATCCAAACCACTTTTTCCATGATGAATCCATCCCCATAGGCCCCATCAGTTTAGGATAATAGCACCACACTTGTACTATAACATTATTACCACTCTTGTCCGCTTTTGACATTCTTGTCCAAGTGCATTTTTGGCCCCAATGATCAGTTATTTTTTAATTCCCCATCCTTCTTCTTGTCAAACTAATGCAAGCACATTCAACCCATGACCAATATATTCCTATAAAACCCCATTCAAAGATCATTTGGAAAGGGTTGGCAAATATCAGTAATCAAGCAAGACTACTCAAGTAAATCTTCCCTAATCTCTGTATACATCTAGCCAATATACTTACAAGCTTATCCAAATCCTTACACCAGTCCCTATCCATCTCAAGCATATCTAGTTTAGGATTTTTCATCTTCATACACACTATTGTACAAAGCACATCAAGTGGGAGAACTACATATGGCTTGATCTCTCTTTGGAGTATCGATATGTAGGCAACATGCCCACACAAGGGTTGTGGATACACGTTCAGTAAATATTACACACACTAACCCCCCCTCCCTCTTTCTCAAAATTGGTCAAAGCATAATGAAATATAGTGTTTGAATAGAAAATCTACTCTATAAGGAGCTCTATAGACTTCTAGCTACTAAAACTTTATAGACAGGGTCACACAAATATAGCGAACAAAACCTATAAAGATCAGATCTATAAGACAATAATGATATAGGTAGACTACAGTTCCAGTACCATTCCTATTTACTTTTGATGCTCCTATCCAATCATAAAATGAAGGTCAAATCTTAGTTTGTGATAGTGTCCCAATCTAGCACAGTTAATATCAGACCCTATCTCAGTCATATCAATTACTTTTTAGCTAAGTCTTCTTTTCAATCTCTTATTACTATTTTTAGAAAGGAAAAAATTACAATCTAATTTATAAAAATTAGTAACTTAATTATTTCATATTTATTTACTAATTTTACTACTCAGACCCTTTAACTAAATTAGGAATAATACACCAATATTCCTAAATAGGTTAAATCATTTGGTGAACCTGACTTACTTCGTTTATACATAAAAACCTTAGAAACCTTAGGGTAAATTTCTTATTGATTTTTCCTATTTTTTTCTAATTTTTTACTAGCATAATAAAATTAAAAATTTGCATCAAATTTTAAAATTTCATAGTAATTTTAAAATATTTTTCTTTCAAACCCTAGTTTCCCATACTAAGTCCCAGTATTTTCCTAGTAATTTTCCAATAATTTTTTAATTTTTTTACTAGCATATTAAAATAAAAAATTCACTTCAAATTTTAGAATTTAATAGTAATTTACAAAAATAATTATCTTTAAAAAACCCTAGTTACATTTTCTAGGTCTCTTTAAATCACAAATTTTCTAATAAATTTTTGATTTTTTACTTGCATATCTAACTCAAAAATTCACTTTAAATTTCTAAATTTTATAGTAAATCTCAAAATAATCATCTTTCAAACCCTAGTTGCATATACTAGGTCCCATTGCTTCTTGAGATATCACCTTACATGTTTCTAAGATTTGTATCCTTTTTATGCATATTCCAGTTCCTTGTTTAGATTATATCTATTTAATCTTTTCTACTATTATCCAAGTTGTTTTCCTTATGCCACCTAAGTCCCTTGCATCTCTTCCTTCGAGACAAAGTACAAGACTTAGTGGAAATCATCCTAAATTCACCCGAATTCCTATAACTCAACCATATACCATGGATAAACAACCAACTTAGGTTCCTATTATAGATTTTACACATCCAGATTACACCAATTTCAATGAGGATAATTTTGACAAATAACAATATGAGAATAACAATGATGATACAAATAATGATGTTCATGATCCACCACATCAGATTCTTGATCAACTTCCACCAATTATTAATAATAAAGTTATCCTTAATAAATATTTGATCCTATAAAGTTTTTGAGAAAAACTCCTAGACCAGGCCCAAGATCTTACTCTTATTTTATAATCTATCATGGAAATAAAAAAGGCTAAACAATTTGATTCTTCCATTCCTTTAGAGCAAGAATTGGGGGCAACTATGTCTCAAAAACCCCTATATTATCCCAACCTACCTATGTACCACCAGCTAAAGCTAGTACATCTTTATCTCCTGATGTGGAAACCCTTGTGCAAGAGATAAAATCTCTTCAATCTAAGGTGTTACATCTTGAGCAAGGTGCCTCTAGACCTACATAGGATTTCGATTATTTTGCTTTATTTCATACACCATTGGCATGTCACATTTATTCTATACCCTTACCACAAGGTTTTGTTCAACCCAAACTTACTCTATATGATAACAAGGGTGATCTAAAGACATATTTGAGAGCCTTTCACGCAACATGCTTGGACTATGTACCTAATAACTGGCTACTTACCAAGCTATTTTCATAGAGCCTAAATTATTATGCTTTATAATGGTTCTACAATCTACCAAATTAGTTATTCAATGCATTCAATCTTTTAGCCAACATGCTCCTAGCTCATTTTCATATTAACATTAGTGATAAGGTTTCATATGCCCAAGTTGCACAATAGAAATAAAAGTCAAATAAACATCTCATTGATTATGTTCTTCAATATAAGACTATTTTGGATAAGATGACTATCCCCATGGCCAATCAAGAGTTACAAGATATATTCAAATAGAGTCTTCTACCATCTTTACATGAATCAATTATGTTCAAAATATTCTCTTCCTTCACTGAATTATGTCACACACTAAAGGAAAGAGAAGTCAAGTTAATTTCAATGGATAAACTCAAGTCTACAAGTATATCAGATACAACAAACAAGAGTAATATAAAAGTCTCATACAAATTCAAAATCAATGATATCAAGAGTCAAAATCAACCTACAGTTAATGCAATTTTTGAGCCCCCTTAGTGAGTGGTTTTATCAGTACCTCCTCGATGTACCTTTACTAATCTATCAGTTTCTCCATCTAAAGTTTTATAGCAGCTACTAGAATGTAACATCATATCTATCCCTCCTATTTAGGAAGTGGATCTAAAAAAGTGTCTTCCATGGGGATATGATCAGCATGCATTTTGTGATTTTCATAGGGCACCAAGCCATACAACAAATACATGCATCAGTTTGAGACAAGATACAGGATTTGATAGATAGAAATCATATTGATCTTGGCACTTCAGTTGAGCCTCCTTAGGAAAATAAAACATAGGATAAAGCTTTGAAAATATTTTAGATCCTTTTTCATAGCATTATAAATAGGATACAAGAGAAACATCAGGTGTTCATCACTCACATCCCCTACTAGATACATACAAGACACCTTCAATTAAGTTACATCCTTTGAGAAACATGATTGGTGTATATAATTCTAGAGTTATAAATAGACCTTCCATCTCCTTTTTAGAGTAGGAGATCATCGAGGATGATTCAGATTATCATGCACTCTTTATCAGAGCTTGTATTCATAATCATCTTATGCATAGTATTCTCATAGATAATGGATCTAACATGAACATGTGCACTATGACATTAATATAGCATTTGGGATATTCAAAGAATGATATGACCCCAACAAATGTAGTTATCAATGGATTCAATGGGAACATATAGATTTCATTGGGAAATATTATACTTCCTCTACAAGTTAGTCCAACACACGTGGCCACACCATTCACTATTATTCCTAGTGTAGGAGTTTTTGATAAATTACTCAGTCAACCATAGATTCAAAAACTTTGTGTAGTACCTTATATAGTTCATAGATGCATGAAATTCATTCATGCTAATTAGGAGTTAGTGGAGTTCCATATGAGTTACCACTCCCCACTTTAGAGCCATCTACTATTTTGTAGTCAACAATTTTAGTTTTTCCACTAGTTTCAATTTTGAAACCAATTATAGTTCCTCCTCTAGTTCTAATTCAAACATATTTGAGGCATCCATCACTAACACAGAGAGTTCATACACCTCCATAGCTTTAGGATTCAAGATAGCTTCTAGCTACAGTGTTCACACCCAGGGTAGTATCATTGAGATCTCATGCATCTACTCATAGAGAACATGTTTAGAGAGATTCTCCTACTACCACATGGGTCCCTAAGATCCCTATAGTTGCATCTACTTAGAGTTATAGGGCGACCCCACACTCAGTTTCTACTTTAGATATTTTAGAGCATTTACAACACATATAGCTTTTAGAGCCATAGTCTTAGCATTTATATTGTGCTTCATGATCATGCATGATTCCTCTCCTTGATACAGGACACCATGATAGGGAGTCTCCCTTGAGACTCATCAGTTAGTATCATCCTTTCCCAGCTTACCTATACATAGTTTCTTATGCTTGATTATATATAGCTTATATAAAAAATACAAAAATAATACAACATATCAAAAACACAAAAACATTCAAATATATCAAAATTCCAAAAACATTTAAATAATTTAAAAACACTAAAAATATTTTGATTGTATGCATTATCCATGCTTTACATTTATACTATCATGCTAGACTTGCATTTACTATTCTATGCTATTGTTTTTTAATTTATCTACATCTGCTTCACTTGATCTTTTTTGAGTTGCACAATGACATCCAAATCCTTGATTACTTCATTCCACCTATTGAGGGTGCATCCTACTTCTACATCAAGACATACATCGATATACATACCTATTAGGGGCATCTTCTACATGACTACACCATACAGGTTATGTCATTCCTACACCACACACTCTAATTATCATGTTGATGTACATTACTTATTAGCTTGCATAGATTACTCTATCGGCACTCACTAGTATATAGCACTTGTGTATTTCTTAGCATATATATAGTCTTGTACTAACATGTCTTGAATACTTTCACTTCTTACTTTTATTATTTAGGTGTGATTGTATTTCTAGTATTTATATGATTTTTTTTCTTTATTTATATAGCTAGATATGATTACATTTATCAGTTCTTGATTGTCTCCTATTTTTTCCTTAGGACATTTGCCAATATCCTTTGCTTCTATTCATGTGTGTGCCCTTGGACATTTGTCAATGTCCTTTGCCTATACTCTTCTATGTGATTGTGGATTTCACTCCAACCTTACTTGTTTTAATTATATGTGTATGTGGTACTTGAACATGCCTTGTATGTTTTCCTTCTAGTTTGAGTGACATGTGCCCATGTCCTTTGTTTACTTCACCCCTTGGCCACCCTTGTATGCTTCTTATTTTGTGTGCTTGTTTCTTGATTGTTTTTTAATTATTTACAATGCCATGATCAACATAATGCATTATTCTCACTTTTTTTGATTCCATGATAGACATCATGCTCCATCCCTTCATGACAAATAAAAAATAATACTTCTAGTTCCAATTCAGTAGATTACACATGCTATTACATTGTTATATCTATCTAAGCATACCCCTATTGATCTAACAATCTCTCAATATAAACCATGTTATATCTCAAGATATTTTGTCGATTATCATTACTATATCATATATCTTTGCATCATAACACACTTTTAGGGTCTTCATTCCTACCCTTATAAGAGGGGGAAAAAAATAGGTGTTTTATCATAGAGATCAGATCTCTTATCGATAAAATTTAAAAAAAAAATCAATTTTAGAACACCCAAAATAGAAACCAAACATCAAAATAGTTAGAACAAACTAGGTAGAAAGTGAAAATGTCAGAATAGTTACCAAATTTGGCCTAGGATAATAGTGCCAAGATTTGATTATAGTGTTGGTGCCACTATTATCCATTTTTGGCACTCTTGTCTAAATAGCAAAAAAACTAGACTTTCTAGAATCAGGCAAAAAAGTAGGTTCAACTATAGTTTTGCATAAGTAGACCAGTTCAAAATCAATAATTTTTAGTACACTTTTGCTTAGAGAATCTAGATATAGGGGGCATTATGCATGGCATGATGTCTCTCAATTTCAATTTTAGATATGATAGTTGGTATAACTTCTAGATCAAAATCCATGTTTCAGACACCAGTGATTGAGGGCAATGTGCACGACAATTTTTTTCTTTTCTTTCTAAGTTTAGCATTACCCAGGCATTCTAAGTAGTTGTATGCCTTATTCCATCTATAGGTGGTTGGCATAATTTTGGAGTGTATTTCATATAATCCTAGTGCACCAATTTTAGAGTGGCTTTCATACAAGCCTAATCTCCATCTTTTAGAGTAGCTAAGAGTGGCCTAGTTTCTAGCATACATTCGGCTATCCATGCCAACATTATCAAATCATAGTACATTCATGAGATTTAGAATCCATCCCATACAACACACATTCATATCAATATTAGTTCATAACCTCACTTCACAGAGCAATGATGGAGCCAAAGGACTAGCGAGCCTTTGTATTCTTGAGCCACCTATTCAAAGCGATTGGACACACAGTCTAAACATTTATCAACACATGCATGACCACCTAACTTCACTTAGTGGGTGATGATAGAGTCAAAGGGATAGCCTTTGCATTCATGAGCTACTCTAGAGGAATTGAGCACTCAAATATATTCATGATATCACTCTTGGTACAGCATACCTATTATATCTGGCATCACTTAGCATCACAACAAGTTTTGTATTGGTCCACATACCTAGTGAGGTATATTCATTCCTTTCTCTTCCTTTCTATATTACCTAGCTTTGTACATTCTTATTTTAGATATAACATATCTAGTAAGAACTGATCTACTCTTTATTTTTCTTATAGATTCATACTTCACAACATGCTCTCTCTATGCACACCCAACATCACATAGCTTCATGAGATTCATCCTTGTAGGTAAGTTTAGGTATGCTTTTTATTTTATCTTTATCCTAGTATTTTGCTTTGTTGCATCACTAGAATAAAGCGGGGGGCGGGAGGGGGTGGAAATTTAGTCATATAAAATGCAAAAATTGGTAACTTGAGTGTGGCTTGTGACACCCAACCCATGGTTCCCTCTTACTTGCTCTCATGACCCTCATAGGCATATTTTAACTTATTCCCAGTCATTTGTATCCCTCCAAACTTGATACCAATTAAGTTAGACCCATTTTTCTATGATTAATCCATCCCCTTAGGCCTCATCAACTTAAGACAATAGTACCACACTCCGACTATAGCATCGATGCCACTCCTATCTACTTTTGGCACTCCTATCTAAGTGCATTTTTGGCCCTAATGATCAGTTCCTTTTGGTTTTCCATCCTTCTCTTTGTTGGCCTAATGTGAGCACATTCAACCCATGACCAATAGATCCTTATAAAATCCCATTCAAATATCATTTGGAAAGGGTTGGAAAATATCACTAAGAAAGCAAGAATATAAGCAATACTACTTAAGTAAATCTTCCCTATTCTCTACATATAGCTAGCTAATACACTTACAAGATTATCCAAATCTTCACACCAGTCCCTAGCCATCTTAAGCACATCTAGTTTAGCATTTTTCATCTTCATACACATTATTTCATAAGGCACATCAAGTGGGAGAACTACATATGGATTGATCCCTCTTCAAAATATTGGTATGTAGGCAGTGTGCCCACATAAGGGGTGTGGATACACATTCAGTGAATCTTACACATAATAACACCCCCCCCCCTCTTTCTTGAAATTGGTCAAAGCATAATGGAATATAGGGTTTGAAGATAAAATCTACTCTAAAGGGAGCTCTATATAATTTTAGTTGTCAAAACTTCATAGACAGGGTCACATAGGCATAGAGAACAAAACCCAAAAATCTTAGATCTCTAAGATAATAGTGACAGAGGTGGACTACAATGTTGGTACCACTCCTCTCTACTTTTGGTGCTCCCATCCAATCTTAAAATGAAGGTCAAATATTGGTTTGTGATAGTGTCCCAGTCCAACATAGTTAATATCAGACCTTGTCTTAACCGTATCAGTTAGTTTCTAGCTAAGTCTTCTTTTCCATCTCTTATTATTATTTTTAGAAAGGATAAAATTGTAATTTAATTTATACAAATCAGTGGCTTAATTATTGCATATTTATTTATTGATTTTACTACTCAAGCCCTTTAACTAAATTAGGAATAATACACTAATATTCCCAAATAAGTTAATTCACCAACAAAAGTGTCATATGAACATGAAGCAGCCATCATGGTGAAATGTGATAATTAAATTACTCGATAAATATGAGTGGAACCCAAACAGCTCCTGTAATGAGATAATTCCAAATTTTGACTTAATTATGTTAGAATTCCAAACATAATTAATAATCAATTGATTTGTTTTTAGCAACTTAGATATAATAAATTTTTCATCTAATTGAATTTCCTTTCTTAAAAAAATTTATGCATATACAAATTAAGGACATTCATAACCATAACTGAGGTTAGTTTCTATCAAATAATGATGTTAACTATTAAATCATATCAACCATAAATAGATAGTTCACTTAATAATTGAATCATAAAAGTAGAATTCAACAAACAATGTCATCCAATTGATTGAGTATGGTTCTCAAGTATTTAAACCAATTACAACTTATACTATAATACTTTCTCCATCGACACGATTCATAATTCATTTCATGGAAATCAATTACTCACCATAGCAATGGGATGTATAACCTTTACCATTTATATTTACCATTTATAAAAACCAAATTCAACACCATCCAAATACAATACACTCCATCTCAATCCATCATTAAATAATCCAAACATTCCTTCCTTATATACCAACTTTCAAGGTTAGTTTGAAACCCACAACAAATATAAGCAAACCATAACTTCCAATGCCACACTCACAATAAATAACATAAACCTTTCCAATCCAAGTCATATTACCTATGAATTTAGGTACAATTAAATCACAATTTATGCTTATTTTCATTCCAAAATTCCATTATCTATAATATAAAACAATTACTCCATCACCAAGAAAATTATACGAATACAACATTATTCTATAGGCACTTGAGTAAAGACAATCTAATGCACAATCATTTCATTATGTTTATTCAATGGAATTACCATTACAATGAAGGATAACAAGTTATGAACACTCTAAGATGAATTCCAAAATATTGATGTAAAATGAAGAGTTCTTAGTCCTTCAACTGTAAACTTACGAAGTGATACTCATTCCATTACTTAAAATTTTCCTAGGTAAATACATATTTCATGACACAAAGTTATATATTCAAGGTAATTATAACTAGTGTATTTAAATATTTATAATACACACAACCAACTCTAAAATACATTAAAGTCACTTCCAACATAATATAATAATTTCAAAATGATTGAACATTTGACCTTTTAATATGCAGAACAATTATGTAAACATTTATATAAATGAAACTTCAATAGTATAGTTGTACATAGTCATAAGTACTTGACATAATGTATCTAAAAATAAATATAAATACTATTTAAATGAAATAAACATACTATATAGTCAAATACAATAACTTGAATATACAACTTCCAGATCCATAATTACATCTTACAACAAAATTATACAAAACGTCAAAAGTTTAAATCTAGCAAAGCAAAGAAACCAAAAATCACTCGACTAGTCCCATGAGCCCCCCACTAGTGGCCCTAGACCACCCCAACCATTAACATGATAGGAATATATATCATGAGGTTGTGGTTAATTATTTTATTTTTAACAAACCAATGAGTTTCCAATCATGCAGGAAAGAAAACACTAAAAATACATCCACAGATAAGTAAAACAACAAAACCCATATGATGCCTTATTATTCTCAATCAAACCACAAATATATAGAAAATTAGTATTTTAAGTGAGATAAATAATGGTAAGCCCCCATTTTAAGGTTTTTAAAAAAAGGCAAAAGCTTCCTACAATGTCATCTTTGCACAAACATGGAAAAACCCCATGAAAAAAAATAAAACTCTACAACCGCTAAGGCACATTATGTAATCCAAAAGGTCATAGCCTCTATCAAACTAGCTTGGATTAAAATAACATAATTTTTCCAAGATAAACACACCAAAAACCCCATATACATCACCTACTTGTTATTAACAATGTAAGCTATTTACCTTAAAAGTTCCACAACAAGGAGCCAAAACCAAGTTATTTTCTCCTTTACAATAACACACATAATTTTTGTGTTTTCTCTTTCCATTAAAAAAAAATATAATATCCACATTCTACTTAAATAATGGTAAAATGGATCCTTAACTCCATGTATCCATGTTCTCCAAATTATCTGGTGTAAAAATGACCCAAATGAAAACCTCTTAACCAACTTAATAGTCTAAGTGACCTCTATTTCCACCAAACAAGGTAGACAATCTCCCAAGAATTATGATGACTAGTAGGGTTTCATCCCTTCACAGTTCCAAGAAAAAAAACAACAAAATTAAAATGTTCAAAGACCCAAGATACCATATCAAATAATGATCCAAAACCTTAAGTCAATGACCACCATTATGCCAAGCTCTTGATGACTAATGTCACTGATTTATATAATCAATCAAAACCAACATAAAATAAGACCATGTAAAATTAAATTATAAAATAAGACATTTACCTAGGCCATGAAGTGACCAATGGTTTCATTGTCCAAAAACATGATAATAAAATGAAATTAACACCTTTAAATCACAACGTGTAAAACCAATAAACCCAAAAACACTATGATCAAGGTACTACTTAATGGTATATAGTCTAGATGATGAGGCCTACATTTAATATATGAAAGCCTTTTTAATACAATCAAATCTCAATCAGAAGATTATAATGGACAAGTATTCAATCATAAGTATTAAAATATATAAACCAATTTTAAACAAAATATAAAATAATCACAAGAACCTGCCAAATTATCCTTCCTGACAAAGTAACTCCTTGCAACATGAATGTAAAATATTTTAATGGTGCTTGAATATATTTAGGATCTCTTTTTAGCAAGCTTAAAAATTCAAGATTGGTTATGTTCTTCACATGAATATGACAATGAGCCAAGTCATAAAATGAATCAAAATTATTGACATAACATTCATATAATGACCAAGATGACCAAGAAAGTCAAATTAAACAACATAGAGGATGTTTGGAAACTTGTTTCTTTGTGATTACTAATCAAACTATACCAATAACCATTTTCACCACCCTATTATCTAGATTCCTAATCAATCCTAGCTCATATAAATCCTACACACACTAAGGATGACATCAACAATATCTATCCAATAAATAACCAAATAAACATAATTACGTAATCAACTAAAAATTCATCTTAAATTAATCCAACTAAATAAAAAAAATGTATCACAATCACCTCATCATATCATCATAATGAGTTAATTCAACCAAAGTATAATCAAACTAAAATGTGATCATAATAGCACAATATAAGAATGCAAAATATAAGGTCTTAATAATTAATAGTTTTAAAGTGAGTTCCAAAAAGGGATTTGACATCCTCTCCACATTAATAAGAGTTTTCTTAGTGAATACTCAAACTGTTAAGGATAATTCCCAGGTAGCACTACTTTCATTGAGAGGGCCCTATTGAAACAATACTTGTTGTATGTCTTTATTCCATAACTTAATGTTGTGATGGTCTAGGATCCTCATAGGTTCCAACTGTATTTTCTCCTCTTCTGTAACTTGAAGTTTTTTTCAATCCAAAATATGAGTAGAATTAGAAATATACTTTCTAATCAAAGTAACATGGAAAATATAATGAATCCTAAATAGAGGAGGAAGAGCTAGATAATAGGCTATAATTTTGATCTTATAAATTATGTCAAAAGGTCCAACATATTGTGGAGCTAACTTAGATGATTTTCCAAACTTTATTGAAATCTTTTGAGGTCTAACTCTCAAAAAAACTTTAACACCCAAATTAAATTATGGGGGTGATATTTTCATATCTGCATAATTTTTTGGTCTATCACAGGCTATTTTTAATTTTTTCCTAATAAATTCCATTTGGTTATCATAATATTAAATTATATCTAATCCAAAAACAACCCTACTTTCTAAGGTGTCCCAACAAAGAGAAGTTTTGAATTTTTGCCCATATAGAGCTTCAAAAGGAGCCATCTTAAGTACATAATGATAAGTGATATTATAATAAAATTAAATTAAATAAAGATAGTCTTATCATTTAAACTATTGATCCATCATGTACATTCACAACATGTCTTATACCACTTGATTCAACCTTTCAATTTGACCATCCATTTCCAGGTGGTACGTAGAACTAAAGATCAAATGACTTCCAAAGGATACAATCAAAGCTTTCTAAAAATGTGATGTGAATAATTTTCCTCAATATAAAATAATTACTTCTAGCATGCCATGCAATTGAATAACCTTATTTATAAATATTATTACAAAAATAGAGGCATCATCTGTTAGATTTCCAATAACAAAATGACCCACTTTGGTCAACTTGTCAATTACAACGAGAATTATATCATGCTTACTACAGGATTTAGGAAGCCCAAAGATAAAATATAGTGAGATCACAACCCACTTATCTTTTGGCACTTCACGAGGGTACAAAAAAACTCTAAGATGATAATTCTTAGCCTTAACTTGTTGGCATTCCAAATATTTGGCCAAAAAGGTAGCCACATCATGCTTCATTCTAGGGGAAAATTAATATATTTTTAACTCATGTGTCATCTTTGTGACATCGAGATGCACATAATAAATTGGTGTATGCACTTATTTTAGAACTTGATTTCATAAGTTTCCAAATTCAAGAACATAAATTATGTTTTTATGCCTTAATAGGACATCATTTTCCAAAAAAAATAGAAGAAAACTTTACTACAGGATTGTCAACAAAAATTACTCTTACCTCATAGAAATACTTATCCAAAAATTATTGTTTTATTAAAATATTCCTAAAATCAAACTTGATAATATAATTATGAAAAGGTACATGTGTTAGTTGAGTGTATTAACAACACAATTTTCCTTGCCTTTGACACATGAAATGTCCATATCAAAGTTACTTAAAAACTCCATCTATCTATGCTCATGTGAATTTAATATGTGATGATAAGCAATAATTATATAAAGACAAGGAAAATAATAAATGGAAAAGTTCTGAGGAAAATTAGGGCTTTTGTGGTGAAAGGTCTAGTGGTTTTTGGGAACCACTTGTTAGGGTGTGGAGCTAAAAACTTCACCAAGGAGCATTCACTATCAGGTTCGGGTCTACACAGACACCGGCGTCGGTCAGGAGCGACCGACGTCGGTCACAGGCAGTTGCAGAGATGCTGACGTCGGCAGAGAATCGGCCGACGGTGGTCACAGACAAGCAGCAGGAACCGACGTCGGTTACCTGCGTGTCAAGAAAGCTATTTCCATGGACAGAAGCGAGTGTTTGCATGATAAGTTTGAGTTGTAGACTCAAGCTTTCATCTATATTATTAGCATTACTATTTTTAGAGCCCTTGTTTGAGTGGTTTAACTGTTTGTTGGAAGTACATGCTCAAGTCTCCTAATTCTATATGAAGAATTAGATCTTCCTAGCTTATTATTTGTAATTGTAGAAGAACAGTATAGAATTGAATCAATCCAGGCTTGTTGGAGTTGATTGTTCTTGAGAGAGATAGCTCTTGAGGAATAGGGATCTATTGAGAGATCTATACATCTAGGAGAGGTGTGGAAGAAAGAAGCTTTCTTCAATTGTATTCCTTTTGTAAAGAGTTTGTTAATACAAGTTTTCAGGGTGTTTTCTTGTATCTCTTGTTCTTGCTATTATCATTCTAATTACTTATCAATCTGATTTAATTCCGCGTTTATTGCTGTCACAATTGTAATCTATTATTGGTTTGATCCCCCAACAAGTGGTATCAGAGCCTTGGTTACAGGTTCAGAGCTTGATAATCGGTATCAAAGTTCAGGTTCACTAACAGGTAGTTCATATCTATGTAGTGTGTTTTGATTACAGGTTCTCACAGGAGTTTCTGCAGGGATTTCTGTCTAAGTGGGAGAAGCAATGGCAGATGAAAGTAAATTGAGAATGGAAAAGTTCAATAGCAAAAATTACCAACACTGGAGAATGCAGATAGAGGACTATCTGTATCAGAAAGATCTCTACTTACCGTTAGGAGGTATTACAAAGAAGCCCAAAGACATGGAGGATGAAGAATGGGAAGTTCTTGACAGAAAGACTCTGGGTTCTATAAGACTGAGCCTAGCATCCACTGTGATATCCAATTTATCACAGGCAAAGTCTATGGTAGAGTTGATGACTACGTTAGCAAATTTGTATGAAAAACCCTCAGCTTCCAATAAGGTATATCTTATGAAGCAGTTATTTAATTTGCATATGAATGAACGTGGATTTGTTTCTACTCATTTGAATGATTTCAATGGTATTGTGAATCAATTAAGTTCAGTGAATATAGTGTTTGATGATGAGATAAAAGCTCTTTTGATATTATGTTCTTTGCCTAAAAGCTGGCATGGCTTAGTAATGGCAGTAAGTAATACTGCATCTGCATCAAATATTTTGAAAGTAGAGGATGTTGTTAGTGTTATCTTGAATGAGGAAATACGCAAGAAAAGCACAGAAGAGGCATCTGGGAATGCTTTAAGTTTTGAGAGCAGGGGAAGGCAGAAAGAGAAGAGCAAGAAAGGCAGAGCAAGATCCAAATCAAAGGGGAAAGGCAGATCTAAATCCAGAAATGGCAGGAAGCCACAATGCTGGAATTGTGGAAAGATGGGGCACATAAGCAGAGATTGTTGGTCAAAGCCTAAGGAGGACAACCAGCACGAAGGAAAGGAAGAAGCCAAGATTGCAGGTATTGCACAGGATGCTTTAATTTTCTCTCTTCATAATAATATAGAATCTTGGGTATTAGATTCTGGTGCATCTTTTCATGCTACTCCTAACAGGGAATATTTCAGTGACTATATCCATGGAGATTTTGGAATAGTGTATTTAGGGGATGATGAACCCTGTAAAATAATTGGCAAAGGTAAAGTGCAGTTGAAGATGCAGAATAGCAACACATGGGTGTTGAGAGACGTGATGCATGTTCCTAGCTTGAAGAGAAATTTGATTTCTACAGGAAAGTTAGGGGATGAGGGTTGTACTGTAACTCTCACAGCAGAATCTTGGAAAGTGACCAAGGGTGCACTTGTTATGGCCAGAGGTAAGAGAGAAGGTACTCTCTATTTGTGTAATTGTGTTACTAACAAATCTCCTTCTGTGTTATCTACTTCAGATGTGGATGCTAAATTGTGGCACTCAAGGCTTGGCCACATGAGTGAGAAGGGGATGTCAATTCTTAAGTCTAAAGGTATGCTTTTAGATTTAAAAGGCATAGATCTAGAGTTTTGTGAGCACTGTGTATTTGGAAAATAGAAAAGGGTTATTTTTCTCAAAACTGGGTCTACTAAGAAGAGGCACAAGTTGGAGCTTGTTCACACAGACATGTGGGGACCGGCTCAGGTTGCTTCCATTGGACGATCACAGTTATATGTATCTTTCATAGATGATGCCACAAGGAAGGTATGGATCTATTGTATTAGAAAGAAATCTGATGTATTTGATACTTTTAAAGTTTGGAAAGCTATGGTTGAGAATGAAACAGGTAAAAGATTAAAGTGCCTGAGATCAGACAATGGCAGTGAGTTCTGCAGTCATAAGTTCAGAGATTATTGTTACATGCATGGAATCTATAGGCAAAATACGGTTCCAAGGACACCTCAGCAAAATGGTATTGCTAAAAGGATGAACAGGACAATAATGGAGCGTGCAAGATGTATGAGATTGCATGCCGGTCTGCCCTTATAGTTTTGGGCACAAGCTGTTGACACTGCAGTGTACCTGATTAATAGAGGACCCTCTACAGCTCTGGATGGTGGTATTCCAGAAGAGGCATGGACAGGTAAAAAGGTTGATCTCTCATATCTCAAAGTTTTTGGTTGTGAAGCCTTTGTGCATATAGATAAGGAAAATAGAAAGAAGCTTGATGCTAAGTCTATGAGATGCACGTTTATTGGCTATGGCTCAGATGATTTTGGTTACAGATTATGGAATCTAGAAACTAACAAGGTAATCAGGAGCCGTGATGTTGTTTTTAATGAAAGAGTGATGTATTTTGATCAGCTAAGGAAGTTGAATCAATCTGAGTAGAGCAATGGTGAATTGGATGAGGTGAAAGTCCAAGATGAGCTCGCGGGAAAAAGAAATAATCACTTACAGGAAAACACAGAGACCGACGTCAGCAGGTTAGGAACCGGCGTCGACAGGATAGAAACTGGCATCGGCCATATAGAGACCGACATCGGTCGTACAGGTACCGAGGTCGGTCAGGCAGAATCGACGTCGGCCAGTAACAGGTCTTCAGGTGACCAAGGTCGGTCACTGTCAGAGAATTTGGGTGGATAGCATGTTGTAGACGAGTCTCAGACACCCATCAGGAGGTTAAAAAGGGTGAGTAAGCCTCCAATTAGATATTCTCCTTCTTTATTTTATTTATTGCTAACTGATGGTGGAGAACCAGAGTGTTTTGAAGAAGCAATACAGGTGGAGTCCAAGAGTGAGTGGGACCTTGGCATGGTTGAGGAGTTGGAGTCCTTAAGAGAGAACCAAACATGGGATTTGGTTGAATTGCCAGCTGGTAAGAGAACACTTAAGAACAGATGGACCTACAGGTTGAAGGAAGGTGAGAATGGACAGATGCGATATAAGGCCAGATTAGTGGTAAAAGGATTTGCACAAAAGCCAGGTATTGACTTTGGTGAGATTTTTTCTCCTGTTGTTAAAATGACTTCAATAAGGGTTATTTTGTCTTTGGTTGCTTTTGAGGATTTGCATCTTGAGCAGCTAGATGTTAAGATAGTGTTTCTTCATGGAGATTTGGATGAGGAAATCTATATGGAACAGCCAGAAGGATTCGAGGTCAAGGGTAAGGAGAAGTTTGTGTGTAGATTGAAGAAAAGCTTGTATGGCCTCAAGCAAGCTCCTAGGCAATGGTACTTAAAATTTGACAGGTTTATGACTGAGCATGGCTACAGTAGGTGTCAATCAGACCATTGTGTGTATTTCAAGAGATTTGATAATGGTAGATATATTATTCTATTGTTGTATGTAGATGACATGCTGGTTGCAGGATCACATATGCAGGATATCTCAGAGCTTAAGGTAAAATTAGCTCAAACGTTTGCTATGAAGGATTTGGGAGCAGCAAAGAAAATCCTTGGCATGAGCATTAAGAGAGATAGGAAAAATCACAGGTTGATATTGTCTCAAGAAGATTATGTGGACAAGGTGTTGAAACGGTTCAATATGCAGGATGCTAAACCGGTAAGCACACCTTTGACTGGACATTTTAAGTTGAGTAAAGAACAATGTCCTAATTCATATGATGAGGTAGAGTACATGAGTAAGGTTCCATATTCTTCCGCAGTAGGGAGTTTGATGTATGCAATGGTGTGTACTAAACTGGATATTGCCCAAGCAGTGGGAGTTGTAAGTAAGTATATGGCCAATCCAGGTAAGGAACATTGGAAAGCAGTTCAGTGGATCCTTAGATATCTGAGAGGAACCAGCAGTAGGCACTTGTGCTATGGAGGTTCAGATACTTCTCTACATGGCTATGTAGATTTAGATATGGCAGGTGATTTGGATGGCAGGAGGAGCACTACAGGTTATGTTTTTACTGTAGGTGGAACGGCGGTTAGCTGGATATCTAAGTTGCAGAAGGTTGTTGCCTTGTCAACTACAGAAGCAGAGTATATTGCAGCCACAGAAGCTAGCAAGGAGATGATATGGATGACACGGTTCATGGATGAGCTTGGTAGGGAGCATGAGAATTGCAGATTGTATAGTGACAGTCAGAGTGCAATCCATTTGGCTAAGAATTCAGCCTTTCATTCAAGATCAAAGCACATATAGCTAAGGTATCACTTCATACGACAGGTATTGGAAGATGGTGAGTTGAAGCTGGAGAAGATCCATACAGATAGAAATCCTGTTGATATGTTAACAAAGCTGGTTACAAAGGAGAAGTTGAATCTTCATTCAACTTTTGTTGGTCTTCATGATTGAGTTGAAGATGGAGGAGCTAGAAGATGTTGCTGTACAGGGACTGGTGCAGCTGTTTATCTCCAAGTGGGAGATTGTTAGGGTGTGGAGCTAAAAACTTCACCAAGGAGCATTCATTATCAGGTTCGGGTCTACACAGACACCGGCGTCGGTCAAGAGTGACCGACGTCGGTCACAGGCAGTTGCAGAGATGTCGACGTCGGCAGAGAATCGGTCGACGGCGGTCACAGACAAGCAGCAGGAACTAACATCGGTTACCTGCGTGTCCAAAAAGCTATTTCCGTGGATAGAAGTGAGTGTTTGCATGATAAGTTTGAGTTGTAGACTCAAGCTTGCGTCTATATTATTAGCATTACTATTTTTAGAGCCCTTGTTTGAGTGGTTTAACTGTTTGTTGGAAGTACATGCTCAAGTCTCCTAATTCTATATGAAGAATTAGATCTTCCTAGCTTATTATTTGTAATTGTAGAAGAACAGTATAGAATTGAATCAATCCAGGCTTGTTGGAGTTGATTGTTCTTGAGAGAGATAGCTCTTGAGGAATAGAGATCTATTGAGAGATCTATACATCTAGGAGAGGTGTGGAAGAAAGAAGCTTTCTTCAATTGTATTCCTTTTGTAAAGAGTTTGTTAATACAAGTTTTCAGGGTGTTTTCTTGTATCTCTTGTTCTTGCTATTATCATTCTAATTACTTGTCAATCTGATTTAATTCCACGTTTATTGCTGTCATAATTGTAATCTATTGTTGGTTTGATCCCCCAACACCACTAGACTTTAGATTTGTATGTGCAATAGAAATTCAAAGGATAGTTGACCAAGGATGAGAAATAACTTAAGTATGGGGGTGTGATGAGCCCCAAAATTTTCATTTTTTTAACACGTATTGCTTACCCATAACCTTTCCTAATATGTGATTTTTGAGATTATCCCTTGTGTATTCCTACTAGAACAAGTCTAATACATGATAGATATATATTACTATATTTCATAGAGTAATGAGATTATGTTTTTTGACTCAAGTAGATATGATTATCTTTTTTTATATGATTATTTATTATAATATTTTTTTGAGAAAGTTTAAATGCAAAACATGAATATTCTTTGAAGCAATACGAGTCAATACATCCTATAGTTAAAAGATCTTATTTAAACACATCCTAAAACTGAAGGATCCTACATCAGCATATCATATAGCTAATGAGAAGACATAATAGTAATATAAAGATCATAACTATCAATTAAATCTACCACAATAATTAATGACCTATAGAAATCTCATGGTTGATAAAAGATGAATAAAGTTAAAGCTCACCTAGGTTGCCACTACCTGTCAACTCTTTGAGGTTATAACAACAAGATTTGACTATAAGACTAATCCTGTTAGGGTATCTATAACCAACCTTAGTTGTAAATAAATTAACACACCCAATAAGCTCTATTAGGCAAAGTTTAAACCTTGAAAACCACTTTCTATTCTTATAATTGAATGATCTCATTGAAGCAATGTTTTGTTTGTATTCCTAGTTAAGCCATAAATGTAAACCACCATATCTAGTATACATACAATATGGCAAAGATGTGGGAACTAATTATAAAGTTATTTTGAAATTAAGAGTGTGTATAACATAGTAAATAATCCATCAATAGTTAGTTTAATCTGTTGTAGCAATATTTAATTGATACATGATTTAATGAAGATAACATTTTGAGTTAATTGAGTTTTCTATTAAGACGAAGATTGAAGCTCAAGGTTGAGAGAGAAGGGCCCCCTCAGGAAGACTTAAAGTATAAATAAAACTCGTTATTATAATTAAATAATCTTTTTTTTTTGTATAATTATGTGTTAAGATTTTATGTGTGTAAGTGCATTTAATTTGTGTGATTCAGAATAGACTTAGGGAAGCTCCCAATTTATTTGTTTTATTTAGCTAATTTATTTCTTAAAAGTTTGAATATTTTAGAAGCACATTTGTTTTATGTAATTACTTTTCATAAGTTCATCAAGAGTCAAATTAGAAGATTCAGTGTGCACATATAATGAAGTCATCATATCAAGCTTATGTCCATGGATTGATAAGTAATGAAATAATTTCTTTAGGTTACTAGTAGCTACCCCAGCCCATGCAGCTTGAGTTACATGCATCACATCAATTTATTGATAGGTAAATTACTACATGTCATGATTTTTATTTTATTTATTTCAAAACCATAAGTGGTTAACATTTATCATATTTCTATCAGATTTTATTATAATTATGTTCTCATGGAGCCAACAAACTTCTAAAATGAAGGGTCACAATTGATGGACAAATATTTATAGTTGGTAAATTCATTAGCTTACAACAATGATGGTCACTTAAAATGAACATATAAAAATTACACATAGTATATTTTTTTATGAGCGAGAGGAGGAATTTTCAAATAGGGCATGGGTAGGAAGGACAATAGGAGGAACAAGGAGATGAAGATGATCTAGATCCAAGAGGACTAAGGGGTATATGCATCATCAATGTCATCCCATAAAATTTTGAATGGCCCATTGGATAAGAGAGAATCAAATTATATGTTAGGCATGCATTAAATACTAGAGTGAAATATATGGGTAGGGTCTGGCATAATAAACTAGAGTGAAAGATTCACTAAATTTAAGTGGAAGATCTATAGATTTAAGGTTGTGTCTGGCAAGATGACAGACTAGCAAAAGGTCCATGATAGAAAGGTGGTTTTATTTTGATGGAATCATATCAATTTTCCTCCTTATGGTATATTTTTAATACCTAGACTATATTGGGAAAGATAACATAATGGCATAAGTTTGGAGTCCAACACCTATTTCACCCTAAAGGGAGATTACCCCATTTCAAGGGTAGGGTGGTATTATATTTATTTTATGCTCTTGTTCTATCATGATTTTACCCATGGAATCATATTACATATAGTTTGTGGGATTTTTATTTTTAATAGAAAAATATTTACTGAAGTTAAGTGGTAGATCTATAAATTTAAGATTGTTTGGGAAGATGATGGACTGGCAGAATGTACACAACAAAAAAGGCAATTTTATTATGTGAAATAAGAGAAAAATTGTTAAAACCTCCTTGTAATATATTTATAGGATTTTTAATGTGCTGAGAAAGACAATATACTGGTAGAAGTTTAGATTCCAGTGCCTAGTTCATCTTGAATGGAGATAACCTCATTTTGAGGGTTGGGTGGTATTGTATACTCTTTATGTTCTTGTTTTATCTTGGTTTTATCCCATGGGAGCCTATTTAAAACTATTTTTGAGTTGTTTATTTATCTTCTTCTCTAAATAGGAAAGGGAGGAAGCTTGGTGTTTTTATCTATTTTCATATAATTTATACCATGTACCAAACTAATGCTAGACTACTGAGGGCTCAACTGTCTAATTTCAAGATCTAAAGGGAGTATATCTCCTTTTTATTTGAGGTGAATCCCATGACTTGGTCCAAAGTCTTTTTGGGTTTGAATGTGGAGGTTATAGGACTCTTCTTTAAATCTCTTTGACTTCTCAAGGCTAGAACATTGTGGGATTTGATGGAGGAAGATAGAGGATTCCTTGTCAAAACATTTGGGGTTTGGGTGGATGATAGAGGAATATACCCCTTCCTTCATTCATTTTGTGGATGCTAGAGGATTATAATTTGTTGTCTTTATAGGAAGGGTAGATTTTATAGGATTTACCCTTGCCTCTTCTAATTCCTAGGGATTGTCTTAAAACCCTTGTGTGTTGTGTGCACCAAATTTTAGGTTCAAGCAATATTACTAAAATTAGAAAAAAAACCTAAAACCTAATGACACCAATAAGAATGGATAAAAGAGGAAAATTAGAATCAATATAACATGCTTACCATCCTTTTTATCTCTTCATGCCTCCATTCCAAGATTTACACTTGAATTATTTGATGTCTAAAATTTAAATTATTGGATTGCTTAATGAACTTGACAATGGCTTCCAAAGATTGTGTGAAGTGTATGATGGCTTAGATGAGTGCTAGAATGTTGTTATGGATGCAATAAGAGTAGAAAGATGATGGATTAGTGGATTTATATATTTCTTGTGGTTTTTTAATTAGCTTGGCCATGGCCTAAGCATGGCCTTTAATATTAAAATAGAGGGAATTTTAGTGGAGTTTAAAATTATTTAGAAGTCTTTAGTTTAGAGACTTCTAGAGTATTAGAGAAGCTTCTCTAGTTCTAGAGGCTTCTCAATTAGTTTAGGGGAAAATAGGGGATTAAATGGGATTTAATTATGTTTAGGGCTCATAGGGATGTAGGAATGGCTAGGGTGGTAGGGTGGCTAGGGTGGTAGTTGGATAAATATGAATTTTAAATTGGCTAGTTGGTTTAGGGAATACGTTAGTAGGTAATAGGATCTATTAGGGGTTTAATGGGGAGATTAATTGGTTTTAAGATGGGGTAAAGGTTTATAGGATATAGTAATGGGATGTGGATTGTTAGGTAATTAGTTATTTTGGTTAGGACATATAGGAATTAGACTAAATTATCAAAAATTAGTATAATTAGTAGGGTGAGCATAATTTAGTGCATATATTTTGCCCATTTTTGAAAGGGTGTTGTGAGTGGGGGAAAAATGGTATTTCAAATAAAAACCCTAGTTTCAAATGATATTAGATATTAGTAAGATATTATTTCCCATCGAGGGAGCATGTAAAGAGAAAATGACCTAGATGGTCACTCAAACAAGAGTCCTAGGGTGGGATAAGACTAGGATCTAAATGGGGTTGGGATGCCCCAATTGAAAAAATAGATGCCCCAAGAGTGATGATGATAAAGTAGCTCAAGTGATGGGTTCAAGACAAGGGATAGATGTCTAGAAAGTATTTTGATTGATAAACTAACATTAATTAATAGGATGGATTCAAGCTTGATGATAAGTCTCATAGCAAGGATACATGCTAGGGGAAGCTTGAAAGGGGATATTAGTGATAAAGATTGGTGATTAGATACAATGAGATAATTCTCATAGGATTTTCGGATTAAAAGTGGCGTATAATTACCAAATGACCAAGCTGAGAATGGGATGATAATAAGGGGTAATGGTGGTCAGCCTATCCTAGGCATGAAAAGTGGGACCAAGTGTTGCCTACATAATCATAAAAGACCTTGGGCTAATGTAGTTTTTGATGTGGGATAATATGGGGGATAAGGGATTGGATATTCCATGCCCTATATGATGTTAGAGGGTGACCCAAAGTAATTAGATTAGGATAATTGGTCAGTTAGGTGATATTTGAGAGGGTTGATGTTAGTAATGGGCTACTAGGGGTGTGGGGGGTCATTTAGGACAAAAGAAACCAAAATAGGGTCATTTGCATCCTTTTGAATTTTTTGATTTGAGCTCTAAGGTGAGACTATGGACTGGCTACCCTGAGCTTCCCATCATGGCAAGAGAGTCTAAGAGTACTAGAGAGATGCTAACACTGATCCTGTAGTGAGTAACAAAGACCCTAACTCTATATTTTATTGAGTTTTTATTAGTTTTAGTAAATTTTTGGATGGATTTTAGCATAAATAAATTTCACCAAACTTGTTGTGGAAATACCATAATTGGCGGTTATGCCTATAGTTGTGGTGTCGTAATTTTAACTTATTATATTATAATATGGTAAGTCTTTAGTTGTGGCACAGATCCCTTCTTTTGGTATTGCAATACCATAAGAAGGGATCTGTGATATTGTAATATCATGACTGGGAAGTCACAGCATTGACATATTGCTATTAGCAAATAGTGATATTATCAAAATCACTTCTAGGGATATTTCATAAGTTGTAGTTTTGTTGAGGTTAAGTAAATGTTAAGTGTTAGGCTGAGGTAAGTGGGTTATATGACCTAGGGTGTTAGGTTAGTGAATTAGATGGTGGGGTTGAGTTATTTTAGGTGATGCAAGATGTTAGATTAGTGATCTAGGTGGGTTGGTGGGTTGGTTTAAGTAGATATTAGTGTTTTAGGGTTACAGGGGTTTGGGATAGTTTGTGTAGGGTGGATGAGGTAGGGGTTAGGTGAGGTTGAGGGATTAATAGGGATGTAGGGATTTAGGGATTATCTAATGTGTTAAGGGGATTGGATAGATAGGATGGGTGAGTTAGGATAGGGATTTGATGGCTGAGATAGTGATAGGTGGGTGGTGATTGGTTTAGGAGGATTTGGGCATGATGGCATCATAATTGTAATGTCTAAAGGTGTTGTACAAGATGTGGAAGCTAACATTAATGGATTTTGGGGTATCAAAGTTGGTTGGGTTGTATGACATGGTGATGATTCCTACTATTCACATTGATTGAGCTTTGATCATAGCCTTGGTGAAGCATTGGCATTCAAAAACTAGCACTTTCTATTTTGTTATTGGAAAGATGATTGTGACACTCAAGGATATATATAGGATATTTCATTTGCATATGTGTAGTGATAGGATCTACTAGAATTATTTCACACTGATGTAGACATTAAAATTCCTATGATCTAGGTTACATGTGGGGATGCATGATAGGTGCATTTACATGGATAGGTGCATGCATGAGAAGATAGATAGATTAACATGGGTAGTTATGTCTCTTGTGTTCGACATTCTTCTGTCGGAAAAGAGTGGATAGTGGTTCCACCTCAACCTAATAGATGTGGTTACAGACATGATTCATGATCATCGAGTGTTTTCTTGGGGGATAGTTGTTTTGGCACATTTATACAGAGAGTTATACTTGGGAGCATACAAGGGAGCACATAGTTTTGGGTTGTCCTTATTCTTATAGATCTGGAGCTGGGAGCATATTGTTATCCAATAGCCTAGGTAGCCAATGGTATTTTGGTGTTACATATTATTATGGGTACAACTAGGACATGCTAGGGAGATCTGATATTACATAAAGGATTTTAGTAGTTTATGGTTGAAGCATATTACATGGATGTCATATAGGGGTATTTAATTTGGTTAGGATGACAAGGTCATGACCCAATATATATTGATAGAGTTTTATGTGATGGTTTGATGTCATTTGATTATAAAGAGATATTGATCAAATCATTTATGGTGATAATTTGGGTTTATCTAGGATGTTCCAGGTCTAGATCACTTATTTTCATGTAGTGAGTGAGAGAGGCTACAGTGGGGGAGGTTAATAGATAAAGTAGATAGTCATATAGATTATGCCATCACTACACCCATTTAGTGGGATTTTTATACTCCTATTTTAGACCCTAGTGTTATAGTGGCTTATGCATCATGGTGGAATCCCAAGATACCAATTAGATTAACATGACCTTGGGTGGTAGTCAGGCGAGGGGTTGTGAGGAGGGTGTTGCAAGCTTAAGCTCGATTATAGAAGAGGAGGAGATGAGTGCCAATGTGAGATAAGAAGGATGGAGATGATGGGATTGATGTTATGGATATAGAGGATGGTAGCTAGGTAGTAATAGCACAAGTGGGGCCTCAACCCTAAGCACAAGCAAGGCCATAGGTGTAAGTCAAGGCATAGGGACCAGTCCAACCATAGGTATAGGCCGGTACATAGGTAGGTGGAAGTGGTGTTGTAGGCCCTTCTTAGTAGCTAATGTCAAAGGATGATTAGGCTTTAGTTACCTAAATAAAGGGTGAGATACAAGTTCAGGTGGTAGAGATTATAGGAGTGACACATAAGTAGGATTAGTTACAAGCCCATCTTTAGAAGATGACTACCTATAAATATGGCTAGTTGATGCAAGTAGAGGGGTAGATTACTATATTATAGGCCTAGATAATAAAAATGGATGGACATTTGACCTAGTTATAAGGATAGGTTACTATATTGTAGTCATAGGTGATACAATGGGATGTATTGCTCACCCATGCACATATAGATTACTGCATTACAAAGCTAGTTCATAGGGTTTTAGGGGTAGGTGACTCAGTTGTAGGGATATGTCAAAAAATTTATAGGATAGGTAGAGGTGGTTAAGAGGGTTAGGGATGTGGTTGATGCAGTGATGAGGGATCAAGGCATGATGGATGTGATGTAGAGTATTATGATACTTATGTACAAGGATCAGTATTATCAAACCTTGTATGAGGTTGCAGTGTCATAGGGTTAGCATGTGGCATCTTTTTGAGTTAGCTCATCATCAATTCAATAGCCTTTGAGGGGATCATGTAGACCACCAGAACCACAGTAGTGATTTTGTATTATTTATATGTATAGGGGATATATTACTATCTCATTCTTTCCCCATCATGTAATTATATGATATATTTTAACATGGATTCCATGTGGATATTGTATTATTGTACTTTGATATATATATATATATATATATATATATATATATATATATATATATATATATGATAATGATGGGATTTGATGTTGAAGGATGTATGTACATTGCTTATTGTTATTACCTATATCGATAGGAGATCCATTTTCTTTTATGTGATGATGATGATAGTGTTTATACTTATATGGCATGGTTATATTAGTTGTTATGGTTTTTATTTATATTGATGGCATGATGTATATGGTGTAATTTCCTTTTATGTTTTGGATTTTAGAATTTCATTGAGGATGTTATGATGATGGATAGATATGTTGTAGATGCTTTTATTATAATGGATGATGTTATATGTAATGCATATGGGATATTGATTTTATTTGTAGATGTTATCACATGATATAATTTGAGATGTTTATGGATACATGATTAAATGTCATGGCATGCATGTGTAGGATATGATGTGGATTGTTATGTGATATGGCTTAAGCATAGGTTATGATGATTAAATAATTTTCCCTTGTGGGATAAATATGTCATGATGAAATTATGCCCATGTTTGGTTCATTTCATCCTTAGTAACATGGTATAGATCTTCTTGCACTATGAAGGTAGGGTCGTGATGGGATGGGATAGGTTTAGGCCTTAGGTAAGGGTAGATGGGAATGGGTAGGATAAGAAGGGGTAATGGTTCTTAGAATCCATTGAAATATAGGTAATCCTCTTTTAATATTGCATACTTTCATGATGTGCCAAAGACATGATGGGTCTAAGGCACATGAATGCATATGCATGGGGAAACTCTGTTTAAGAGATGACCCTTTCCAAAAAAATGCTTGGGGGTCACTCATACCATCCTTATTCCCATAAAGTGATATGCAAACAAATTTAACTAATAAAGAACATTAATATGTACATAAAGATCTTTCACACATACATTTGTAAAACAAAACACATAATTACATAAGACAATCAAAGATAATATAGAGCAATAATGATAATGTTTGATAGGGTTATTTACATGAGTGATGAAATTATTATAGATGATTATGTACAATGGATTGAGTGATGATGCAAGGACCATATATAGGATACGTGGTGCCCAAAATTTTGTTCATGATGGGATTCTAACCATGTTATAAAATGGGGGCCTTAATGACCCTTTAAGAATTAGTACCATATTGTATACTTGGAAACCCATGAAAATTATATACATTATGACCCTCCATAATGAAAATTATTAGTGGGAAGGTGTGGGCTCAAGGCTTAGTGACAACAATGGATGAGTGGGGATGAGATGTCACTTTGAGGCTAAAGGGAGACACACATGCCAAAGGATATTTATAAAGGCATGATAAGAATGATAAGGATATGATGGGACTTAGGGATACATATACCTAGTTTGGATAAGTGACTTTAGAGATCCCTTCAACAAAGATCTTTGACAAGCCATTTCTTTTCCTTTTGTTGAAGCAGTTGTCTCACATTGTTGTTCAAGAACCATATGATGAATGCCCACTATTGAGACCAAAGTCAAGGTTATTTTACCATGATGCTAAGGATCGATTTTCATCATGGTACTTACCTAAGGCACCAGTGAACTAGTTTTCACCATTGGATGGATTTTTTATTTTTTCTTTTTCTTTCTTATTTATTTTTACTATTAGACTGGTGGGGAGATGTGATGGGTGGGTGGAATGGATACAGGATGTCCCATAGACGGAGGATGATGAAACCTAATTTAGGTGTAGAAGCACTTAAAATGCATGATGTTTATGGGATCATCAAGTTTTTCTCCATCAAGCATGGCCAATTTATATGCACATGATCTAAACTTGGCAACAATGATATAGGGACCTAACCAATTTGCTTCAAACTTCCCCTTCTTATCCCTTTTTGTATTGGTGTTTTTTATTCTCCTTCAAGACCAAGTCACCAACTTAAATCTCCTTGGACTAGATCTTCTTATGGTATTGAGATTTGAGATTATTTTGATATATTTTTAGGTGATCCAAGGCTTTTTGACACTTTTCATTAAGGATTTCTAGTTCCTATCAACATTCTTGCCTATGATTATTATTAGTGATAATACCCCTCAGTGAGATTTGAATGGAGGGAAGTTCCACTTTTACTGGTAGAATTACTTTAGTCCCATAAATCAAGGCATATAGAGTTACCCCAGTAGGTATATGGACACTTGTATGATAAGACCACAAAGTTGTATATAGTTGTGTTTGCCAATTTTTGCCTACTTGATTAACTATCTTCTTCAATATTTTGATGAGGGTATTTTTGGTAGCCTTTGCTTTACCATTGCCCTGGGGATAATAAGGAAAGGAAAAATATTGTCTGATATGATATTTTTGACATAGGGCCTCAACTTCCTAGTTCTTAAATGGCTTGCCATTATCTAAAATGATATTGGCCAATATACCAAAATAGAAAATGATCTGATTGAGATTAAACTTGGAAATATGGAGGCCTATTATATAAGTAAGTGGCATTGCCTCTACCCATTTGGTAAAATACTTTGTTGTCATGATAATAAATTTATGACTGTCTGATGATGTTGGATTAATATTTCTAATAAATTCAAGGCCCCATATGTAAAATGGCCATGGGCTCATAATCAGCTACAATTCTTGTGTAGGAGTATGAATGATATTTCCATGTTTTTGATAGGCCATGCATTTTCACACATATTGGCAAGAATCTTGTTCCATCATTGGCCAATAATAGCCAATTTGAAAGAGATTTTTGGCTAGGGCCATTCCACTGATGTGACCTCCATAAATACCATCATGAATTTATTTGATTTCCTGAGAAGCCTCTTCTAATGTCAAATAGCTCGACAAGGTTCCATCATAGCCTTGACGATAAAGTGTGTTGCCAAAGATGGTATATCAAGAGGTACGATAGATGAAGGCTTTACATTGGTGGTGGTTGAGGTTAGGAGGGAGGATGTTGTCATGGAGGTACCTATAAATATCATGGTACCAAGGGAGACTAGGATCATTAATTGCACAAATTTAAAATAGATCTATTGACTAATGGGATAAAATAATTAGATGCTTAATTATAAAGTTACCTTCCAAAACATCTTCAAGGAGATTGATAAGTGAGCCAATAGTTGACATTGAATCAACTACTTTATTGCTTCCTCTTGGATCTTATCCAAATGTTATAGATTGAAAATTTGTCTTCCACCGATTCACCAATTGTTTATAAGGAAGTAAATTTTCATCCTTTGTCTGGAATTCATCATTGACTTATTTGATAATTAGTTATGAGTCATTGAATACTTATAAGTGTTATATGTTCCACTGAATATCCAGGTGAAGATTGGCTATCAAGGCTTCATATTCTAAAATGTTGTTGGTACATGGTAAGGCAAGATGGAAATATTTTAGAATAATATCACCTTTGAAGGTGACAAGAAGGATACTTGCCCCTATCCCATGTGTGGTGAATGAGCCATCAAAGTATAATTTTTAGCTATTTGATTATGAAGTATTCATTATGGACTCATTCAACAATATAGTAATAATGGGCTTAGTCACTTCTAGTGGTGCCTTAATTATTTGATCCATTATCACTTGTCCTTTTATAGAATTTTGATTAACATATTCAATTT
Organism: Torreya grandis; assembly: GCA_037957365.1. Taxonomy (NCBI): domain Eukaryota; kingdom Viridiplantae; phylum Streptophyta; class Pinopsida; order Cupressales; family Taxaceae; genus Torreya; species Torreya grandis. The sequence continues at coordinate 89,823 of JARHVA010004418.1, forward strand.
TAAATTCACTAAGAAGCATTATCTATTTTTCCATTCTTTTAGTAAGAGCTGATTTGGATAATAAATATTTTAGGGGATCAGCTTTGGTGATGAGTTGTACCTGATTATTCAGCATGTAGTGTTTAAGCTTCTATGATGCAAAAACTATGGATAAACATGCCTTCTCTATTAGAGTATAGTTCATCGCATAGGATATTAACGTGTGACTAAGAGAGTATATGGTTTTCTCCTTACCCTGATCATTATGTTGTGCTAGAAGAGAACCAACTACACATGGGGTTGCTAAAATATATAGGAGCAAAGGTTTTCCTAAGATGGGTGGTGACAATATAGGTAGATTAGCCAAATATTGTTTAATATTTTTAAAGTCTTGTTGGCAATCTGAAATCTAGTGAAAGGTAGTCCCCTTCTTCAGTAGATGGGTGAAAGGGTGACATTTATCTGCTAGCTGAGAAATAAAATGCATTATGGCTTGTAGTTTACCCTAAAGACTATGAAGTTACTTAAGAATATGAGGTAGAGGTTTTTATGTTATTGATTTAACTTTTATTGGGTCTACTTCAATGCCTCTTCTTGAAACTATAAATTCCAATAATTTTCCTCAAGTGACACCAAATACACATTTCTTAGGATTTAACTATACCTTATACTCCCATAATTGTTAAAAAAATCTTCTTAAAACCACATGGTGTTCTAATCTGAGGTGAGACTTCCCCAAAATGTCATCAACATAATATTTGATGATGTTATGCATCATGCCATGAAAGATGACAATCATAACTCGTTGATAGGTTGTGCCTACATTTTTAAGACCAAAAGGCATGACTTGATAATAAAATGTTCCCCATGGAGTAATAAAATCCATTTTGTGTTGATCCTCAGGGGTGATTTTAATTTGATTGTATCCTAAGAATCCATCCATGAGAGAAAGCATTTCATAGCCAACTATAGAGTCTACAATCATGTCAATATTAGGAAGAGGGAAGTCATCTTTTGGGCATGCCTTGTTGATATCCTAGAAATCTGTACATATTTTATTTCAACCATGAGGCTTAGTTATAGGGACAATATTGAAGATCCAATCTAATTAGTTTATGGGGTAGATAAAGCTAGCTTCCAAGAATTTTTATAATTCTTCTTTAACCAGAAAAAGCCACCTTGGGATGCATTTTTCATGATTTTTGTTTGATGGGTTTGGCATTTGGATGCACTACCAAGTGGTGTAATACCAATGAGGGTTTAATCCTAGCATGTCAGCATAACTCCGTGTGAATATGTCAATAAATTCCTTAAGAAATTCTATGATGATTTCACATTCTTCTGGTGTGAGAGATGCCCCCAATATAATTATTTTGGATTTTGATCCATCCCAATGTTGACTTCTATCACATACTCAATAAGGGAGGGTGATTGTTATTACAAGTAAGGAGGCAATGCTAGCTTAGGAATGTTTGAAGCAAACTAATCTGGGAGCTCTATGTCAATGTCAAAATATTCATTTGATTCTAATGAGATATGTGGAATTTCATCTGGTACTTTGGGAGGCTCTTCTTCTTCATAATGTTCTTCATCACTTTTATCATGGGGTTATTATTGTTTCCCAAAGTATGTGGATTAACAAAGATTGATATAAAATCCCCTTTTATGGTCACCAAATGGCATGAAATCTCTAGCTCCCATGTATTCCAAAATGGCTTCATCATTTTGAAACATGTCAAAGAAGGGTTCTTATTTTGATTCCTAGTGTATAAGGGATGGATAACGGAGGGAAATATTAATGGTGGAGATGGTGGTGTCTGAGAAAAGGTTAGTGGTAGTGAGCTCCTCAAAGTGACTATAGATGGAACCAATTTTAGTGTCTTCGTTAGGGAGAGATGCCCTAAGGATAAAAAGAGAATCCACAATGATATTGGTTAGGTCATCATAATATATTTTGTACCTTAGACCAAAATATTGTAGATGTTCTTGAACCATAATGGGATCAAGTCAACCTTGTTCCTGCTTTCCCAATCCTTTTCCTTTGTAATACATATTATCCATCATTCTCTAGACTCAAGGATATTATTTTTCAAGAGAAATGAGATCCTTGACATCTAAAATAAGCCATGAATCATCCCTATATTTAATGTATTCATCAAATAAGAATCTAACGCTTGAGAAAGTTGTCAGTCCAAATTGGTATTTGATGGGATTAGCCTTCCTCATGTCTAAGGACCCATAACTATATGGAGAGAGAGGTAAATCACCGATGCATAATGTTTTGTACTCATATTCTTCATAACCTATTGATATGACTTTCAAATGGGTGACATCAAGTAATGACTTGAATGTGGATTCAAGTTGGTCAGGGGAGATGTATTTAGCAACTGTTGGACTCAAGATAAAATTATCTATGCCAAGATGAGGTGATGGTAATGATGATTGATCCATTTGATAACTATGAAGATGGTCTATACTCTAGAGATGGTGACCTCCATTCTAGAGTGAGGGAACTTTAGGCACTAATTTAACGTGGATGGAATAGCTTGCATCTCATGAATCCATGGTCTTCCAAGTAGCATATTATATGGAAAATCCACATCCATAACATGGACTAGAGTCTAATGCACTATGGGTCCCATAGTAATGGGAAGATAAATGGTCCCAGTTGATGGCCTTTCATTATCATCATAAGCCTTTATCATTATCAAAGTGGGCCCTAGTGATGTTTCTAAATATCTCAATTTATTTAAAAAGTTTAGATTATATAAATTAAGTGTTGATCCTTTAGCTATGAAGACAAGGGAAACTCAGTTATGGGAGATGGTTACTTCGATGTATAGGGGGTAATTATGGTGTGAGACAGTGGGAGGCATATCTCAAGCACCAAAAGTGATCTTCTATGAGGGTGATACATGTGTTACTAGTTCCTAAAATTGATTAGTATCCAAGTCACTAGGAAATTTTAGATCATTCAGTATTTGATTTAATATTTATAGATATAAAGAAAAAGTTTTCAAGATCTCCATTAAAGATATTTATGTTGGAGTCTTCTCAAGTTGATGAATGATATCATAATATTTATCAGAAGATCTTAGATATTTCTTAGAGACATTCTCCTTTTGGAAAGTAGATGAAGTGGAAGGGTCTTTAAGGGGTTTCATGGGTACTACGATCTTATTGTGCCTAGTAGTAGTAATGATGCAATCAACTGTGATATTTAGAATGGGGAATGAGGATGAAGTGGGATCTTAGATACTAAATATTTTGATGGTGTTAATGTAATGGTAAGGTAAATTGTGGTAGTCAGTACAATTGGATGAAGAGGCTTGACCCTAGTCTCTCTTTGGTCTCCAATTCCTTTGGTCATGTTTTGGGAGTGGATCATTATAAATTCCAAGTTGCCCATTTGTTGACTGATTTGAGGGAGCTTCTCCTTCAATTTCAATATCGCCTCTCTCAATTAAATCTTAGATGTAATGTTTCAATTGCATACACCATTCTATATCATGTCCCTTAACCCTATGGTACTTATAGAACTCATCTTCATGATACCAGACTAGCTTTGGTTGGTGATCATCCATAGGTTTGATTTCAAGTAAGGTGATCATGTTCATGGCAATCAGTTGATCCAAGACTATTTCTATGGGAACTCCCAAGCTTGTGAGCGGTTTTTTACCTGTACGAGGCTTTGGCTTACCTCGTGGCACTTGGATGGAGGAAACATAGGGTTGTTGTGTGGGGCCTTTATTTTGGACTATTTTTACATGTTTTTTCTTGGAATCTGTTACCCCATCACCCACAACATTCTTTTTCTTATTGAAGACTTTAGATTTTATTGAAAAAGAATTATCTTGATTTTACGTGTGCTCATTTTGAGAATATAACTTGATAGTCCCTTTTTCAATAAGGGCCTTTTCTATTTACATTTTTTTCTCTATGATCTCATTGAAGGCATTGGCACACTATAATTTTAATTGGTACTTGAGTTCAGCATTGAGATTGTCTACAAAAATCTTGGCTAATTCTTTTTTAGGCATGGTACACCTCAAACAACTTGCCAAAATTTTCCATCTTTGTAATAAATATGCTAGGCTTTCACCACTTTATTATTTGGTATTATAAAGGTCAATTATGGAGATATCATGCTCAATATTAAATGAGAAGTGTCTGATGAATTATTCTATCAACTCTCCAAAGCTAGATATTGACCCTTTAGGTAAGTGTATAAACCATTCCAAAGCAAACCTTGTGAGACTTTTGGGAAAGAGTCTCAATAAATAAGCATCCTCATAAGCCACCTCATGGCAAGCCATATAAAATTCTTGGACATGATCTCTAGGATCTCCCTTTCCTCAATATTTCTCGAATTTGGGTACTTAAAAAAGTGAAGGAAAGGGTATTTACAAAATGCTTATGTCCAAGGATGAAGAAAAAAAGCCTTCATACTTATACTTAAGGGATTGTGATCATGGATCTATCTGTTGGAGGGTCTCTTTCATCATTCTCCATTCTTGGGCAAAATCAAGATCCCCAAGAGGATTGGTAGTTTGATTTTGACTACTTTGAGGGATATGGGTAGTATGGGTGTTATGAATGTTATTGGTATTGTTGGCATCATTGGTGGTGTTGGAGTTATTGGCAGTATTATTATTATGAGCATTATTATTTGTATTATTTTTTATATGAGATGGTGGATGTTGATTATAGAGTAGGAGGTTAATTTGTTGCATTAAGTGGTCTAAGTGGATTTCTATAACAATTTATCTCTAATTAGCCTTGATGCAGTTATTATGAAGGGGTAGTGGGTGTTATTCATTAGTAAATCCATGGTTCACCTCTTATTCTTCTTGAGGTATTTGATTAATATGGTGTCATGGTGTATTTGGATATGAGGGAGGGTGGACTAAGTTGTGTAATAAAGCATGGTCAAAAGTGGAAGGTAATGTGCCCCCTATTTTTATCACACAGGATAGGACGTGATCATGGTTTTCATATAGATAATAGTCTATTAAGTTGTGAACTTCATAATTATGGAGAGGGTTAAACCTTTATTCCTCTTCCCTAGGTGTGTGCATATCACTATGAGTTTCATCATGTTCTTGAGTTGGGTCAACTATATACCCCAATGGTTGATTGTCTTGGTTGGATGCCTATCTAATCCTAAGTTGGGCTTAGGTATGGATAACCATTGTGAAAGAGAGATGTGATGAAATGTGATGGATGAGATGGAAGTCTTCATATACTACCTTCGTCAAAGACTTAAGCTACTAGTGACCAAGAGAGAATGATGTAAGAGGATGAGATGACCCAACATTACTAAGAGGCAAAGTGTCTTAAGAGACCAATATAGCAAGGATTAAGAAGTGTGATGGGATCATATATCTTTGTCTACTAGTAAAGAGACAATTTGATGGGTTCTAGATGGCAAAGGTACCTGATAAATATGAAGATTGGTGATGGGTGCTAGATTGGAGTCTTACATGACTATGTGTATTGATAATGCCTAGTCTAGAAGATGTGAAAAAATGATGATAAATGATAGCAGATGAATGACCACTAGAACTTGATTTTCAATATGGAATATAGTACTCAAAGGTGATGAGATTGATTAGGGATGAGAGTTGTATGATATATAATATGTGAATGGGATGTGTATGAAGCAGGTAGAGTATGTGGGAGTTGTAGTGTTGGATAAGAATTGAAAACCATTAAATATGAGTTACATACCAATGGGTGTTAGAGAAATGAATATAGACAAACTAGTAAATGTGGGATGGGAGGATGATGTGAGAATATGTTGTGGTATAAATGAAGTGGAGTAGATACTAGCTTAGATGTTAATGAAAAATGCAAAGGGGATGGTTATTATGGAGTGAGATAGATAGTGCCTAGAAGATAAGTTATATATAATATTTAATAATGATATGATATGGGATGGATATGAGAAGGGTAGATGATGTGGTAGGTAAGAGATGGTATGATAGAGAATGTAAAATTGGTCAAAAGGATGAGATATACAAATGGATATGAGACAAGGTGGTAAAAAGAAAAATGTGAAAGGAATAATTACTATAAGCAAGTGTTTTAAGATGGATATAAATGGGGTGGATAGTAGGTAATGGATGTTGTAAAAATACAAGATGGGTACTAGAAGGTATGATGTAGGATGGGTGGTCAACATAAGATAAGTGGATGCTATTGGATGGAGGAGGGTAGATAAGTTTTTGGAAGATAAAAAGGCTAGGGGGATATGAGATGAGTACTTGAAATAATGTGGGATGAAAGGTTAATACAAAAGGTGTAGATGATATAAGATGGATAGTAGATTAGGTGAAAGATGCAATATTAGGGTGTGGAGAATGTGAGATGGAAGATGGAATATATGGGATGGGATGAATAGAATCTATATGATGGGCATTAGTTGGATGGGATATGTGAATTTAGGTTTGGACAAGAAGGATTAAATTTTATTCAAGATGAAATATATATACAAATGGATGATGAGGAGACGAGGGGAGATATAGATAAACTAGTTACTAAGGAAAGATGTGGGAGGGAGGATGATATTGTCAATGTGTTGTGATATGGATGAAGTGAAGTGGGTAGTGTTATAAGATGTTATGTGGATAGATATTATATTGATTATGATATGGGTGGATAGTAGCTATAGGTGAGTTATATTCAAGATGACGTGATTTGGAAAAGTATTGGTCAAAAGGATGAATATACAAATGGATATGAGATAAGATGATACATTTAAACTAGATACAAAATCAAAATGTAAAAGGGTAATTATTTGAAGAAAGTGTTATAAGATGAATGGGATGGATTGGTAGATAATAGATGTAGAAGATGGACTATATGGTGTGAATATGAGATGACAAGATGAATATAGGTATAAAATAAGTATGAAATGGATATGGGGTGGTATGATAGAAAAAAATTGATCAAGATACACAAATGGATAAGAAATAGAATGGTATATACAAGCTAGTTTGTGAAATGGGGATATTACTATATGGAGATGTTATAAGACAAATGGGATGGATTAGTAGATAGTAGTTGTATAAGATGGACTAAATGGTGTGAATATGTAAAATGGAGATGAAACAAGAGGGTGAATACTATATGGATAATAGATGTGGAATAAATGTCAAATGGGGATGAATGATCAATATGATGGGTGGGGGGAAGAATATAGATTTAAACAAAAGGGGTATCAAAACAAATACTATATGGATGTAGGGTGTGGTGAAGAAATGACAAATTGGGTGGGGGGGATAACTAATGTATGTAAGTGAATGATATGAGGTCTAATATGGGATATGATGATGATAAGATGATAGCATGATAATCGTTAACCTAGAGGATGTCTAAGGTATCACATAAAATATAGGTATGGGTGACTTAGTTCACAAATAATACAGGTCTAATCACAAAACTCAAACAACATACATAAATATGATCTTATATTATCCAACTGTACTAGGTGTGTAACCTAATACCCACACCATCTAATGGCTTTATGGGTGAGGCTGTAGGATGATGACCCATTATGATATTGGTCAAACCCTCTCAACCCTACTCACACTCAATGGCTACTTCAGAGTTGATACTGATTCCTGCAGTGGTACACCTATTACAACTGAATTCCCCTGGTCTAGGTATACACAAAAGGTTCTTGGTGCATCCCTAATATATGAAAAGGTATGTTGGGGCCCAAGCCCATGTAGGATGTTGTCTTACCATCTTGTATCTTGAAGCCTGATCGACCCTCACTCCATACAACCCTTTATGGGTAATTCTGCTTAGACATGCAATGATAGTTGTCCTAATTTTTAGACTCCATCAAAACATATAATTTGGTTAGTGCATGGTGGTGAAATCCATATCACTAACCCTTATATACTAAGCATGTGCATGGGTGTCAATTTCACATCACGTGTTATCCAAGAGGGGGCTTAACAATCAACCAAACACATGATATGATTAATTAACCAATTTAATTACCTATGTGTGGGGGGCATGATACAATGATTCTTTAAAAATTAACACACACACATAAATATATATAAACAATTATTTTTTAAAGATATATGCAATAAAAATATGATGATGTATCAAAATATATTGAAAAACTAGGGCAAAAAACTAGAGGCACCCCTTCCTACAATCACACAGATTAGAAATCCAATTTGGGTGCTAAAACATTGAAGCGTCCTGCAACAAAAAGGGTTAGTAATTTAAATTTTTACAATCTTGCAAGTTCCTACAAAACCATGAGTGCACAAAGCAAAATCGCAACCAAAATGCATAATATTGTAACTAGCCTAACAAACCCATAGGTCGTAAGTCACAACTTTGCAAGAGGTTAGAAAATAACTATGGTTAGCTAAAAAAACCATGACTGTCTGTCAATATCACTACTCAAATTGATAAAATTTCAACTATCAATAGAATACAATCTGTAATATTGCAAAAACTAGCTGGAAAATAAGAATATGTCCTAAGGTAACTATGTGAGTTTTTCTACTAAATTAAAAATAATTATAGGCCTGATATAATATATTTACAATTTTATATAAATTCTTTAAATATAGTATTATTCTATTAAATAGGATGATCAAATGCTATCTACCCTATTTACAACCACTAAATTCTGATATATCCTAAACTACTCCTTGATTAAGTTTCTATAATATCGTGACTACAAGTGACAAAGTCATAACTTGCAGGACAAAACCACAAGTTCTCAACTTGTGGTATTGTCAAGGGACTTAAAATGGCCTAGGTGATGGGGTCTATGATGTTTTTCTACCTTTTGTCTACCCCTATAAATATTTCACATAGAAACAAACCCTAGTTAGGACCTCCCTATAGGTATTAATGAAGATTAGGTCAAGATATTTAGATTAAAAAATGGTTAAGATTTTGGATAAAATATAATTTCATCTTGACTCAAATAACCTTATAAACCTACTTATAGAACTTGTATGGTCTCTGTTGATGACATAGAAAGTAAATTGGTTAGATTTTTACCAATTTTAGGAGGAACGATAATATTATAACTGTTGACAACAAACCCATGATTACTAGAGTAATATCATAACTAAAGGAGTCATAGTTTTGTCAAAGACAGTCAAAAGGTCAAGGTTTTGGTTGAATATCCCCTTTTTATGCAACCACAAATTCAAAATACCTTCCCAAATAGAGAGAGCAATATGCAGGAATATCTATTATTTAAGTGATGGTAAGGAACATACAACAAAATTATCCTAAACTACTATGTTTGACAATATCATAATTAAAACTTACAATATCATGATTACCAGTTTAATATCACTATCGAGCAAGTTGCAATTTTGTTGAAAATGTATAAACAATTGGGTGGCAATTGAATCCCCTTCCTAACCTACACATAGAAATAACACAAATAAATAGGCTACCTACAGAAAGGGAGCGTTAGCAGAAATAGATTATAATCTAGCCCCAACTATTAGTTTTACCAATATCACTACTGCAACCTATAATAGAGTGACTATCAGGATAAAGTTATGACTATAAAAATTGTGGTATTTTTAAAGACTAAAACCCTACAAAAACCCTGACCATTAGTGGCTTAAATAAAAATATCACTACTTGAGTCTATAAAGCTGTAACTGCAATACTGTGAAAACTAGTGTAAAGTCATGATTCACCTGTACATATCAAAAATTGAAATGTTGGGTTTAGATTCATGTCCAGTTGGTCTTGAAATCACTCAAATTAGTTTCAAAAATGATATTAGACTAGTTAAGGCAGGTTAGTCCCACTGTGTTCGCCAAAATCTGTACCAAATTTTTGGTTCAAGCAATATTACTAACATTAGTAAAAAACCTAAAACCCAATGACACCAATAAGAATGGATAAAAGAGTCACATCAAAATTAATAGAGCATGCTTATCATCTTTTTTACCTCTTCATGCCTCCATTCCAGGATTTTCACTTGAATGATTTGATGTCTAAAATTTGAATTATTAGATTGTTTAATGAACTTGACAATGGCTTCCAAAGATTGTGTGAAGTGGATAATGGCTTGGATGAGTGCTAAAATGTTGTTATGAATGCAATGAGAGTAGCAAGATGATGGCTTAGTGGATTTCTCGATTGCTTGTGGTTTTTCTATTAGTTTGGCCATGGCCCAAGCATGGTCTTTTATAGGAAAATGGAGGGAATTTTAGGGGAGTTTAAAATTATTTAGAAGTCTCTAGTTTAGAGACTTCTAGAGTCTTAGATAAGCTTCCTTAGTTATAGAGGATTCTCAATTAGCTTAGGGGGAAATAGGGGGATTAAAGGGGATTTACTGAGGTTTAAGGCTCATAGGGATGTAGGAATGGCTAGGGTGGTAGTTGGATAAATATGAATTTTAAATTGGCTAGTTGGTTTAGGGAATAGGTTAGTAGGTAATAGGCTCTATTAGGGGTTTAATGGGGAGATTAATTGGTTTTAGGATGGGGTAAAGGTTTATAGGATGTAGGAATGGGATGGGGATTTTTAGGTAATTAGTTATTTTGGTTAAGACATATAGGAATTAGACTAAATTAGCAAAAATTAGTATAATTAGTGGGGTGACCATATTTTAGTGCATACATGTTGTCTATTGGTCGATGGGCCTATTGTGAAATGGTCATCACAACCATCATTGTATGAAGTGGGATGACAGTAGATATATTGTCAAAGGTTTTTTAGCCAAAGTGGACACAAAGGTGATTTAAGATGGGCTAAAGATTTCTGATTTATATCAAGCTATTGCTAGATTATTGCAGATGAGTTGGATAGTTCCTTGTTATAATTTAGTTGTTTAATTTGGTGGGTGTGCGGGTCCTCTACCTACACTTCAGTTATGTGGAGGTTGTGTGGATGCTTCAAGGAGATAGAAGATTAGTGGAAGATTGTTTGCTATTGTCAAGATTTTGTTCAATAGTGGAAGTTTCAGGAAAGCTCTACCAAAGTGTGATAGTATGGTCTATACATTATGTTTGTTGAGGAGTTTCCTCCTTTGTTGCTAAGTGGGTGTGTAGGCTCACTAGTTGTGCGGAGTCTGGACAGATGTTTCAAGGAGATAGAAGATTAATAGAAGACAAACTATTTATGACTAGCTTTTGTTCTACAATAAATGTTTCAGGAAAGTTCTATCAAAAGGGGATATCGATTATCTATATTTTTTAAGATAGACTATTTCTGACTGGTTTTTGTTTTGCAATGAAAGTTTTAGGGAAGCTATGTCGAAAGGGGATATCCATTGTTTATATTTTTTGTTTGTTGAGGAGTTTTTTTCCTTGTCTTGATAAGGTTGAGGGATCTTTCAAACCCTCTTGTTACGTTTATGGGATTCGTCAAACCCTCTTGTTGTTTGAATTGCTATGGTTGTGGGATCCTTCAAACCCTCCTGTTGTCATTGACATGGTTGTGAGACCCTTAAACCCCTCTTCTTGTGAATTGTCATAGTTGTGAGATCCTTAAACCCTTTTGGTTATGGGACCATTGTTCAAAACCCTCATTCTTAGTTGTGGGTCTAGTAATCAAAACTCTCATTTATTTTCTATGTTCTTTATTGTAAATTGATAATTATTTATTAGTGATATGTTTGATAATAGTTTGAGAGTTCGCATACCCTCCTTCTGTATATATTTTTTTCAATCCTTAAAAAATACTTTAGATTAATGGTACAAGTTTAAATTTGAATATTAATTTGAGTTTAAGTTTGAACTTAACATTGATAGTAGCATTGAATGGTTATAATTATAAATTTTTATAATATGATTACAACTAAATAACAAGAAATATGCATTATTATTCAATCTAATTCCATCACAATGATAAAATTTTAAATACTTTTTCAACAAACTAATTTTTACATTTTATGAATGAATAACAAAAATTATTATTGTTGACAACCCAATTTTGATCAATCTTTTATTTATTAAAAACCACAATTATTTAAAGTTAACTTAAAGATGGACTGATGTTACCTTAGAGACATATTAATATCAACTTCTAAAGTTGACTTACACACATAATGATGTTGCCTTAAGATCAAATTTAATGTTAGACTAAATTTTGTAGGTCTAACTTTGTATATATTGCACATACATGAAATTTAGAATAAAGTTGCATGTTCAACTTTGATGAGTTGATTTAGAATTTGAATTTTTTTGGTTTTGGGAAGAGATTTTGTATGTAAAGCGACTTAAAAGAAAAATTAAAAACCAATTTTAAAATCATGAAAAATGTTGTTGTGTCTAGGAAGATCAACGAGAATAAGACGTAAGTCTAAATGTATGCAATGCTCTTGAAATTTGTTATTTTCACCCAACTCACATTTAAATTTAAATAGAGCTTCAAAATGTACGTTGAGGGATGTTTTATAGATTTTATTTATTTTTTATTTTTTTAATTATTATTATTTTTAATATTTGATCTACCAATCAAAGAATATTAATAATTGATGTGTGTATATTTTTCAATAGATTATTAATAATTATATATAGTTTTATCACTAATAAATTTATGGAATAAAAATAGGTGGTGGTAAATTTTTAAAATAAAAAGATTTTTAGAAAATATTTTTTATTAAACGATTATTTTGTGTCAAATATAAAATAATAATATTGATATTTATTTAATTCAAATTTAAAATAATAAATAATTTAAAAAAAAGGGTTTATAATTATATTTTGATTTGTAGATAATTTATAAATAATTATTACAACAAGGTAATTAAAATTAGATTTTTGTAGCAAGAGAATTAGAAACTTGAAAATTCATTGCATTTTAAGTATCTTTTCAAAATCATACACTCCACATTTTTGAGTGTGAGAATTGTGGACAATGTGTTTTAAGTGAATGATAGACACGCAAAAATTGGGTTAACAACTACATTCCTCAAGTTCAGGAATCTGAAAAACTTTACTTAGTACTTTGAAATTTTATGTCGATCATTATGAAATTATATTTCTTTTTCAAACTCTAATAAGATAGTTAAACTTGAAAAAGATAAGGAAAAGGATTTATTTTGGGGTTTTTATTCAAGTTCAATAGGGGTTTTAAACACCAACTATTTATCAAGGCCTTTAATGATACACAATATTGAAGTTGATACATCAAGTAAATTCAGGTATCCAATGTCATGCAATGTGTCTCTACTATGATCTTCAGTGCTACAATGAATATTCTTTAAATGCTTGATTTCTCTAAATTGCTTTTAAATTCTTAATAGAACGTTGCAATATTAAATATTAAATGTTCTTTCATATTTCCCTTCAAATCTTAGATGCCTTCTACATGTGACTTTAAATGCACTAAATTACTTCTATATTTAAAGACCTCTTTAAACTTTGTTAAGAGTGAAAATTGACATCAAATAGGAAAAAAAGATAAAACCACACCACTAACCCTAAGGGACCTTGATGGGTAAAATGACCCTACACATCTAATAATGCACTCTTTTTTTGGGGTGGGATGGAGGAAATGGAGACCATAAACAACAAGAGTAATAGAGAGAAGAATGAAAAAAGAAAAACATAAAATAAAAAGAAGTATGTCAATAATGATCACAAATGCATCAATAATATTTAAATTAAAAAAATAACCAACAAATACAAAAATAGTCTAAAATAATATAATTTTATAACTAATAAATATTTAAGAACCCTTTTTTTAATAAAAAAACAAACATTTAAAATCTAAAATTTTACTCTCCATAAATATCATATACACAAATAATTAAACTTAATATTAAAAATTAAAAAATATCTACTCCATCAAATTTCCTTAAATACAAATTCAATCTCAAACACAATTACCAATACATTCTCCTCGTATTTTCTCTAATTAAGAAATTAATAACGAAGATACCCTCTTTCAATCTGCCACCTGTCCTCGCAACAAAACCCATCTCCCAAATAAAAGTGGCATAGAACTCTTAACGCGTAATTAACTCTTAACGCGTAATTAATTTAGATTTCCGAAATGGCAAATTCGTGTACAACACCTTTGATACCGTCTTCCAAGAAGTTGCAATCTGCCACTTGTCCTCGCAACAAAACTCATCTCCCAAATAAAAGCGGCGTCCAACTCTTAACGCGTAATTAATGTGTAGTGTTACACCTTAGAAAAGCAACTTGTTCTCGACGCTTCGTCGTCTTCCTATTCCTCTTCCATTTACTCGTCTTTAGTTTGTGTTTTCGATTTGTATCGTACGCGGCATTGCCGCCTCGCGATATCTATAAAGCTTTCTATAATGCTATTCCGTTTCACCAGTTCCTCGAATTTTAGTTCAAAGTGACATATCTTGCCGCCATTAAAATAAGCACAAAGTTGTTGCTGTGTAGTAGGAAAATATAGATTTGGATTGCTTTTGCTCTACGGTTACCTTTTCTGTGTTGCAGGCTATAAACCCTACACTTTTATTTATGCAAGTTTCAATCTGATTTCCCTTTCACAATATACAAGCCTGTAAGCAACAATTGAAGCCTCAAGTTTCGAGATCGGATAGAGAGATTATAATGGGGTTTCCCTGGTTCACCAATCGCAAAAACGCGCCGCTTAAATCGCGACGGCAGTCACAGGGTTTCAACGTTTTCCCTTCCAAATCTCGACCGGAAGAATCTTCGTCGACCAAGAAAATATCAGCCAGCGAACGCCGTAAAATTTCTTCGAGAATGAACGTCTCCACCGGCAGCGATGGTGCAGAAAGGAATTGCCCTTTGGCGAGCGCCGCAGAGCTTCAAAACGTTTTCAATAAATTTGATGCCAACGGTGACGGCAAGATATCGCCGTCGGAGATGCGCGACGTCATGCGGTCTCTGGGCCACGATGCGACGGAGGAAGAGCTCCGGCTGATGATGGCGGAGGCTGACTCGGACGGAGACGGCTACGTGGACTTGTCAGAGTTCGTGGCTTTGAATACGAGGGGCGTGGACGGTGCGGCGAGGGTGCAGGATCTGAAAGATGCCTTTAAAGTGTTCGACTTGGACGGCAATGGATCCATTTCTGCCCTTGAACTTCATCACATTTTAGCCAGGTTGGGAGAGAGTTCCAGCTTGGATGAGTGTCATCGTATGATTGGAGGCGTGGATGCTGACGGGGATGGCCAGGTCAGCTTTGGTGAGTTCTTATCAATGATGTGAGCACCCATTGCAGTGCAAGCCTATTAATAACTGAGATGTGGATGTAAATTTCAAGCTAAAAGTTCTCCATGTCACCAACCCCCATAACACACGTCAATGCGTTGTGTTTCTATATAAAATGGAAAAAAAAAAAAATTTTGATTATAAAATATATTTACGTTCCCTTTTTTAATATGAAAAGCACACTTTTATTCATGAAATATAATAAAACGTGTAATCATATAAAAGGTTTCCCACATTATCATGTTTTATACAAATATTAATTTGTGTTCTATCACATAACATAATTATGATATGGAGCCTCTTTTCTGAAAAAAATAATATAATTTGATAATGGATTAGAAAGTAAAATAGGTAAAATTCAAATATAAGTTTTGAAATATATTTGGAGGTACAAGAAAATATAGAGTGACAAGTTGAAAAGATTTGAATGAATTTGGTATGTTATGTGAAAGTATGTTTGTTTATGTTGTATTTTATAATTTATATTATGTAAGATTATTTAAAGAATTATATAAATTGAAAAATGGTAGAATAAAATTAATTTTGATTATTATTAACAGTCTTTCGATGGTGTAAAGAATATCGAAAGGAATGTGTTTTTATATTTTCCATTTTTTTATTAAGTAATATGATCGCATTATTAATGCAGTTAATAATGTGATTGCATTAATATTATGATTGTATTATTAATATGATCACGTTAATATCATGATCACGTTATTAACATGATTGTGCTACTTGAATTTGAATTTAAATCTCGTATTTTTTAGTTCGAAAATAGCTTGGATTCTTGAGCTTAAGGCTTGGACTTGTCAATCTACAATCGAGTCCAAGAGTTATGATAAAAAATAATAAAATTCAACTTTGATCACCAAATACACTATGAATTTCAATGTGAAAATTCAAAAATTTAATACCATCATGACGAGCACTCTCTCCTCTTTCCAAAAATATGATGTTTATAATTTTTTGACTAATTTAAGGTTTCAAACTATGTTGATTTCTAACTATTCCTTTTTTAGGCCACTACATGCCTATACATGTTCATGTAATTTATCTTTTGTTTATCCAAGTGAAAAACAAGTTATATGGTCACAAACTAGGCCTAATTTTACACACATTCCAAAACAAACTGATTTTTTGTTTGAGGTAGTTAGGCATTGCCACACGGATGGCTATCTATTTTTTTGTCAATTTTTAGGATCTATTTACTTGCAAAATTCATAAAAAAAATGTATTCATTGAAAAAATATAAAAAATTATAGGTCACAAACTATAAGATATTATCTAAATTTTCGCCAAAGGGTTTCAAATAATATTAAATGCTACTCAAAAAATGGTGTGCCACACAACCGTTTATCTACTTTGTTTTATTAAAAAAAAATAGGAGTTCCTCTTCAAATTGTAGATGTTTGACTTAATTATACTTAACCATTTTTTTAAAAAATAGTATTTTGGAAACTAGACTCGAAATGCTACATTTCTTGTTCTTATACCATATTTAAATTTGGAGTTACATATCTCAAATTATCTATAAAAGTTCAAATTTCTAAGATTTCAGGAAATCAAGTCCACGGGTAAGTCATTTTTTATCCCCTAACTTTATGCACTTACTCGAATGTCTTCTCTTTATAGATAAAAATTTCTCTAATATTTGATCCACTAAGATATATTAATAATTGTAAGTAGTTTATTTTTTCAATTAGCTATTAATAATTATATATAATTTTACCGCTAATGAGTTTATGGAATAAAAACAGGTTGTGGTCAATTTTTTATAATGAGGATTTTAGAAGGCCCTGATCACATGTTTTGAAGATTTTCTACTAAGTGGCTACTCTATGTCAAATGTAGAGCAGTAAATTAGACCTTTATTTAATCCAAATCCAAAGCAATAAATGACTAGAAAAGGGGTTTATTATTATATCTTGATTTGCAGACAATTTAAAAATAATCATCACACTATGGCAGTCAAAATTAGATTTTTGTGGAAAGACAACAAAAAACATGAAAACTTGTTGCAACCTAAGCACCACCTTAAAATCATATACTCCACATTATTTAGGCCTTAGAATTGTAAATAGTGTGTTTTAGGTAAATGACAAACATAAAAAAATTAGGTTGACAACTACATTCCTCAAGTATGGGGCTCTAAAAACTTGACTTAGTATTCTAATTATTTTTTTTAATCATTGTGAAATACACTTTTTTTTCAAACCCTAATAAGATAGTTGTCCCTACAAAGGATAAGGAAAAATATTTGTTTTATGGGTTTTATTGAAGCAATAGATGTTTTAAGTACCAACTACTTATTAGGGCCCTTAATGATACAAAATATTGAATACAATACATCAAGTGAATTCAGGAGTCAAGTGGCATGCAATGTCTCTATTATGATCTTCAATGTTGCAATGAATATTCTCTAAATACTTGATTTCTCTAGATTGCTTTTAAATTCTCAATAGAACCTTGTGACACTAAATGTTAAATGCTCTTTCATATTTCCTTTAAAATCTTAGATGCCTTTTAGATGTGACCTTTAATGTATTAATGTACTTGTGTATTTAAAGACCTCTTTAGACTTTATTTGCATGAAAATTGACATCAAATGGCAAAAAATAGGACAAGACAAGACCACTAACCCCTAAGGGACCTTGATGTGTAAAATGAACGTACATGCCTAAAAATGCACTCTTTTTTCAGGGGAAGGGGAGATGGAGACCAAAAACAATAAGAGTAAGAGAGGGAAGAGAAGAAAAAAAGAGAGAGAATAAAGGGGGCATGCTTAAAATGATCACAAACGTGTCAATAATGCTTAATTTTTAAAAAAAAACCAACAAACACAAAAATATTTTAGAATACTACAATATTACAACTAATAAATACTTAAAAGGACCATTTTTTAAAATAAAGAATAAATATCTTGAATCTCAAACTTTATAATCTATAAATATCATAAACACAAATAATCTTAAGCACAAAGCTAATCTCACTCCTTTTATAATTTTAAGGGTATGAAATGTAATGTCATACCTAAAGAGTGGACTGCCGATGACATGGGAGACTCGAACACGGGTCCTATTACGTAAAATCAATAAATTATTACTAATAAGTATTCCTCATGTTTTCCATAATTAAACAAGGGTTGTGTAGCGGCTAGTCCCTACTTTTATGTTGTAAATAGGAAATTGAAATAAATAAATTTATTAAGATGATTGTAGATGGGACTTGTTTGCAAAAGCACATTGTGTGTGCAAAAAAAAATGCAAATGATGATTGTATTTTTTAAATAATTTATATTGAATTGTAGAGAAATGGATTAATTAAACCTAATTTTTAGATACATATTTAACAATGTATTTGTTAATTTTATGATTCTATAGCAGTTGTCTTAGATAGTCTTGTGGTTTAGTTACTCAATATTAATAATATTTATTCGTAATCTACAAATGAGTCACAATAGATATCTTAATTAAACCCACTAGTTTTTAGATACATATTTAATAACATATTTGTCAATTTTATAATTATACAATAATTGTCTTAAGCAATGTGTTTAGTTGCTCAATATTAATAATAGTTATTCATAATCGACAAATGAATCACAATAATTGTCTTAATTAAACCCACTGAAAATATTTGTAAATTAATAATAAAATATTTAATTTAAACTTGAAAAATATTATAATAATATAACATTTATAGATAATATAATATTATAATATTGTAGTATTATAATAGTATAATATTTATAAATAAAATAATATAATATTTATACACAATATAATATTATATTATTATACTATTAATCTAATCAACCTTTTTTTTTTCTTAAAAAATGTTTTTTAAAATTAAATTTAGTTCCAAAAACTTACAATATCTGTTTAGTTCATATTTATTTTTATTTTTGACATATTAAATAATAAAAATAAAATTAACACTGTATACACGATTCTAAGGAACATTTGTCTAATAAAAATTTGAAGCAAAGCATTATAAAAAACAACCACCTCCATTACATCATGTTTTGGTAGTAAGCACGAGAACCTTATTGCATATTTTTTAAAGGAATTAATTTATATAATAAACATATGCATTAGACACATTGAAAACATAATTGAAATGTATTAATTTCTAATTAAAATGTATTAATTTTTATTAGTGTTTTTAAAACTATATGTCTATAGTTTAAGCCATATTTATTATATGTCTATAGTCTAACACATATTTATTATATGTTTATAGTCTAACACATATTTATTATATAATAGTTAATATAAAGTTTTGGTTTAATTATAGTGTTATATTGTATCTGTCCATCCTTTAGTTGACAGATGCAGATTTATGAAATTGTAGAATAAAATAATAAATGTCTTTATGTATTAAAAAAAAATTAATTAATAGATGAGGCAATTATTTTGAAAGAGGGAGCGATGGATCATTTTTTTTTGATAAATTGTAAGAGATACATGTTAAAACTATATTGAATATATATGAACATATTTAAATAACAAATATATAATATGTTATTATTTATATTTTAGATTTTAAATAAATTTTATAATTGTTATAGTAATAGATATTTCAAATTTTTTAATTGATTAAATAAAGAATAAATTAATTAAAATAATAATATATATTCAATATTATTATAAGGAATACATGTCAATATTACAATCAATTTAATATAATATTTTCTAATAATATTCAAATAATATATCACTATTTATGATATAAACTTTTTAAAAAATTATAATTATCATTAAAATATATTTAAAAATATTTAATTAAATAAATAAAAATTAATTAATTGCAAAGTGATTGTTATAATTTTTTGGTAGGAACTAATAAGAAATAAAAGTGAGAATATTGTAGCCTCTAAGAAAATGTATTAACAAATAGATTAAATGTGTTCATGTATCGGTTTTACATTATCTTTGAATAAACTAATTATATTTGTGAGAGAGAAATGAACGTGGTTGCGGGTGTATTGAACAAAATCATTTATTTGGGGCCATTAATGACAGGTTAAGTCTGAGCATTAAGATGACAACTCGGTCGCCATTCACATCAATGGTTTCAATCATTGCTTTGAGTTCATCCTCACTCGTCGCCTCCATGCCCAAAATGTTTGCATTCTTTTTCAAAGACTGCAATGTTATCACACCTTTGTCTACATCTGCCAACAAATGGAAGCCATTGCAATAAATTAGAATTGATAGTAGTTGAGGGACTCATATGAATCTCTAACAACATAGAAATAATTTTTTTCCAAAAGAAATATAACCCTAATCACAGACAAGGGCCTAAATATTGAGTAATACAGAGCATCTATCTTTGGGTACCCTAGTTCAAGGGTACTAGGGTAGGTGCATGTAAGGTGAAGCCCATGTAGTGCTTTAAAAAAAATTACCAGTAAAAAAAAACAAACTTAAGAAAACCCATTGCAAGAATTTCAAATCACTAATCCAACCTTAAAAAAATCAAATGCCACCTTCAAATATAATCCCAAATTCAAAAAAATAACAATGCAACTGATAGAGCATACCTTGAAAAAAACAGGAGCAACAAAAACAAAATTGCATGAATTTGAAAGATGAGAAAGCTTACATTAACAAACTCGAGATGATAAACCACTTGAGCCTTATTATGAAAAACATTGACAATAGCATCCTGAATACCAGTCAACATTTTCATCGCCTTCTCAATGGAAGCAACACATGTAGAGCACTGCATGCCTCCAACCTTGAATAAAGCCTTTTCGATCTCTAGAGAACCTGGAGATGGAGGAGTAGATGTCCCTGTTGCCCCCCTAATTCGAAGACTCAAATGAGTAGATTTTCTTTGGAACATAATGTTTAATAATTATAACTCTCACAATCCTCCAGCCCTATTATGTGGCTTTCTTAATCTTAATTAATTAATTTTTAGTCTATAAAATAGCTTCACTCCCAAATATTATGAAGTAGTGTGGCAAAGAATGTGGGAGTGCAACCAATGGTAAAAAAAATATTATAAAAAATTAATAAAGATTCTAGCGTAGCAAGAGTAAAAATAGAAAGATCCGAAATCCTAGCAAATAACAATTTTAAAAAAACACACTTCATTTGGCCCCATCAGAGATAGAGATAGAGTTTCTTTGGCATTGGCTTTGGCCCCATCTATATACAACCCCATCTAATCTATAGGGCCAGATAGA
The DNA here is from genome assembly GCA_037957365.1 of Torreya grandis. Classification (NCBI taxonomy): domain Eukaryota; kingdom Viridiplantae; phylum Streptophyta; class Pinopsida; order Cupressales; family Taxaceae; genus Torreya; species Torreya grandis. The sequence goes on from JARHVA010004418.1 coordinate 111,177, forward strand.
TAGGGATATATAGATGGATAGGGGACCCCCTCTATATATATGGGGTATATAGGCAAAAATCGAGGGCCTATCAATTTATATATGTCATTTCTAGATAGATTGATCTCACATTTTTAGATACATGGATCTCACATTTCTACATAAATTACATATCAAGTACCAATATTATCAAAATGCATTATAATATTAATCTAAATGTAATATTCTATACAAACATTTAATAAAATATTCTTTAATATTTAATATTAAACTTTAAAATTCATACGATATTATATTGTTTTAAAACTGTAATTAATTATAATAATAAAAATTATTTGTTCAATGTATTCCTATAATACCTACAAAGTAGAGACTAAAAATCAATAAAGATACCCTCTTCCAAGAAGTTGCAATCTGCCTCGCAACAAAACTCGTCTCCCAAATAAAAGCGGCGTCCAACTCTTAACGCATAATTAATTTAGATTTCCAAGTGGCAAATTCGTCTACAACACTTTTAAAAAGCAACTTCCTGCAACTTGTTCTCCACGCTTCGTCGTCTTCCTATTCCTCTTCCATTTACTCGTCTTTAGTTTGTGTTTTCAATTTGTATCGTACGCGGCATTGCCGCCTCGCGATATCTATAAAGCTTTCCATAATGCTATTCCGTTTCACCAGTTCCTCGAATTTTAGTTCAAACTAACATATCTTGCCGTCATTAAAATAAGCGCAAAGTTGTTGCTGTGTAGTAGGAAAATATAGATTTGGATTGCTTTTGCTCTACGGTTACCTTTTCTGTGTTGCAGGCTATAAACCCTACACTTTTATTTATGCAAGTTTCAATCTGATTTCCCTTTCACAATATACAAGCCTGTAAGCAACAATTGAAGCCGCAAGTTTCGAGATCGGATAGAGCGATTATAATGGGGTTTCCCTGGTTCACCAATCGCAAAAACGCACCGCTTGCAGGGTTTCAACGTTTTCCCTTCCAAATCTCGACCGGAAGAATCTTCGTCGACCAAGAAAATATCAGCCAGCGAACGCCGTAAAAATTCTTCGAGAATGAACGTCACTACCGGCAGCGATGGTGCAGAAAGGAATTGCCCTTTGGCGAGCGCCGCAGAGCTTCAAAACGTTTTCAATAAATTTGACGCCAACGGTGACGGCAAGATATCGCCGTCGGAGATGCGCGACGTCATGCGGTCTCTGGGCCACGTTGCGACGGAGGAAGAGCTCCGGCTGATGATGGCGGAGGCTGACTCGGACGGGGACGGCTACGTGGACTTGTCAGAATTCGTAGCTTTGAATACGAAGGGCGTGGACGGTGCGGCGAGGGTGCAGGATCTGAAAGATGCCTTTAAAGTGTTCGACTTGGACGGCAATGGATCCATTTCTGCCCTCGAACTTCATCACATTTTAGCCAGGTTGGGAGAGAGTTCCAGCTTGGATGAGTGTCATCGTATGATTGGAGGCGTGGATGCTGACGGGGATGGCCAGGTCAGCTTTGGTGAATTCTCATCAATGATGTCAGCACCCATTGCAGTGCAAGCCTATTAATAACTGAGATGTGGATGTAAATTTCAAGCTAAAAGTTCTCCATGTCACCAACAACCCATAACACACGTCAATGCGTTGTGTTTCTATACGAAATGGAAAAAGATTTTTTTTTCGAATATAAAATTTATTTGTGTTCTCGTTTTTTTTTTAAAATAAAAAATAAAAGTGCATTCTTATTTATGAAATGTAATAATACAACGTTAATCATATAAAAGGTTCTACATTATTATGTTTTGTATAAATATTAATTTGTGTTCTATCATATAACATAATTATGATATGGCAGCTCCAAAATTAATATAATTCAGGGAATAGATTAGAAACTAAAATAGGTGAAATTCAAATATAAGTTTGGAAGCATATTTGGAGGCACAAGAAAATATAAGGTAAGAAGTTGAAAAAATTTGAATGAATTTGGTGTGTCATGTGAGAGCATGTTTGTTTATATTGTATTTTATAATTCACAAATTTTACAATTTATATTATATAAGTTTGTTTAAAGAGTTATATAAATCAAAAAATGTTAGAACAAAATTAATTGTCATTATCATTAGTAGTGTTTTAATGGTGTAAATGTCGAAAGGAATATATTTTTATATTTTACATTTTTTTATTAAGTGCTTATGATTTTGAAGTGGGGGAGGAGTGGTAATAAGAACTTTGATAGGAATTTGGTGGGGATTACTCCGTGTAATAGGAGGAATTGGAAGATAGATTGAATTGCAAATATCCCATGGGGGATTAAGTATTTCTTAAAAGCAATAACCACATACATGGGTAAGGAAGGAAGATTTGAATCTAGGTTATAGACAATCCGAACAATTTCTTCAATGGGTTACACCATCAATTTTTTTTCCACATACAAGGTGGTCTCTGCCTTATGGAAAATGTGTTGCTTGTGATTCCTTGTTCGATCTATATGTTGTTGCACACTACATTTTCTTCACACATGCGGTGGCAATGGACACACACAGGAGAAAATTTCAAGGTTACTTTTCTCCTCTGCAATATGTATTTTTTTATTAATTGTACCATCATTCTTACATGTGTAACTATCAAAAAATTCAAAGAGGATCTATTGGATTTGTGTTTAACTCGACATGGTATGAACCCTTGGAAGATACCATTGATGATACAACCGATGTTGGAACATCCTATATGTGTTGGTTTAAATTGATGGAAAAATTCCTTTGTATGAACATTAGAGAGTTGTTGTTGATGTTTACATATACTTACAATACCTTCTGCAATATGTATTTATGTTTTTTAATTGTACCATTAATCTTACACTTGTGTAACTATCATAACATTCAAGGAGGATCTATTGGATTCGTGTTTAACCTGACATGGTATGAACCCTTGGGAGATTCCCTTGATGACAGATCGGCTGTTGGAACATGCTAAATGTGTTGCTTTAAATTGATGGAAAAAATCATGTGTATGAACATCAAAAAATAGTTGTTGATGTTATGTGAGTTTTCGTTTGGACAACATATAGAATCTAAAAATAAATATTGATAATCAAGTTGCTTTTCCGATCTATTTTTCTTGGTTATTTTTTGTGTAGGCTAGAACCATGGAAGGCATGGCAACAAATATGGTCATAAACATTGTCCTCAAGATTAGTTCATTTTGTAATGAAAATATTCAAATTTCTTGTTCTTGAGAGCAAGTTCTAATTGAATCTAAGTAAATCCTAGAACGAGAATCTAAATAAAGGAAATAATTTTGAGTGGGAACTTTAAGAATCTAGGCAAAGCTTTGTTATGGATGCAGGTAATATAAATCGAAATATATGCACCAAATGAAGCTTCAATGTACGATATGGGCCCTCTATTGTATTATACTAAATATAATATAATATAGGGTACCTTATATTATGTAGTTTAAATCTCATTTAAATTGATACATGGGTGCTTTAGTGGGAGCTATAGATTACATAAATAGATGTGACATGCCACTAAACTTTGCACATGTATTTCCTATAACTTATTCGAGTCCATCCCCGAAATACCCTATCAATGCCCTCACCATCACCATACAACCTATCTAGATTTTTTTCCCCCTTTTATATTTTGTATAGCCTTGCCCTTCCCTACCACTTTGTCATTACCCAAGTTTATCATGAAATAAATTGTGTCCTCCTCACACAACACATTGCTATGCCATTTGAGAGAACAAACCTCATTTTCTAGGATCACTTCCATGGGAAATACCGGATTACACATTTCAATCATGTATTGGGTCATATTTAACAATATAAAACATTATTATACTATATATATAATATTATATTATATTTAATGTATTATAATACTTTAATATGTAATAAATTGTAAAATATTATATTAAATACTATATTTTTTAATATAATATTTAATATTTAATATAATAATAACTTATTATTATTAGCATTTTATGAGACACATTATAATTAACAAACAATTGCCCAAAAAGTGCATGTTATAATTTTTTTTGTTTTCAGGTGTCAATATATTGGCAACATGGATGAATGGAAGCAAAAACATAGACTCTAGCACCTCAATGTCTTGTCCCCACATTAGCTACATTGCATCATTGATTTGAGCTGCACATCAAATGTGGAGTCCTGTTTCAATCAAATCAAAGATGTCACCACCTTGCAAGCTACAAACCCCTTTTCAATGTGTGATGCAATCCATGTAAATCCAACCACTACCATGAATCAAGGTTTGGTGTACAATATGCCCCCCCTAGCATATGGTATCACTTGAAATACCCTATTATTGCCATTCACTGTCATCCCTAGTGCATGTTGAAATCTTTTACAATTGCATGTTCTTTATTGCCTCTCCCTTTCTTCCAGAGGTCTGAGTTTGGTGTTTCCATATGTTGTAAACATGATTGAATTGATTCATATGTTAATATATTCAATACATGACCAAACATAAGCTACAAGATAGACTCTTTAATTTTTGGGATTTTTTTTTTTTTTGCAAATGCTTATGCATATGAAGTGGTGGAGCAGTGGTAATGAATGAAGCAAATTTTTTGAAATGTATTTTTTTGTATTTATTTAGAAAAGTTATATTTTGTGTAAATGTTGTGGAAGAGGTATTAAGACCAAGTCTTGTTTCCTCTAATTTTCTTAGGTTTTCATATTTACTATCCTTCATTCTTGCATTGTGGTGGAATGTAAATGCAAGGGAGATATGCATGTCATACATTAAGTGTACCCTTGATATAACAATGAAGGTCCACCTAATAGTATTTTTTGAACACAACAATGATATACATGGGTAAGGAAGGTGGTTTTGAATAAAATGTAGACAATGTGAGAATTTTCCGTAATGACTTCATTAACTAAACCTGCCTTCACCCATTGATTGGATGCCAACATAATATTATCTCCTTTACATAAATTTGTTTTGACTTACATATTGAAATTGGAATTTTTAATGATTTTAACATTTTCTTATTGTGGATTATTGTCAATTTGTTGGTTGCATACAAATGTAAAAAGATTTTAAAATCTTCTTGTTTTTCTGGAGGTATGAATGTCATTATTCTTGACATGAGCATACTCTAGTTTTATCTTGTTGGATATCTGACACATGTTCAATCATGTCTTTGGTAATTGAAATAATTAAGTGGAAGCTAATGTGATTTGTCATTAAACTTTGTACATGTATTTTCTCAGGGTTCTTTGAGTCTCTCATTGAAATACATTGTCATTGTCCCTCACCATCACTGCCCAACTCACCTTGATATCTTTCACCACTTATATGTTTTGTATGGGCTTGCACTTCCCCACCAATTTGTCATTGTTCAAGTCCACCATAAAACAAAATGTCTCCTCTCTGCATAATGCATTGCCACACTGTATGAAGAAACACACAACCTCATTTTTCAATGTCACCTTCACAAAAAATATTAGATTTTTGTTTCTTAATGTTTTTTAAGCAAAATGTTAGAGAGGTCAACAGCCATAAATTTTAAAATGATGTGATTACCAATTTACACTCTTTCACTTTACAAATACTTATTAATTATGCTATAGTTAATGTTTTAATATATATAGTATTATGGTTAATATAGTTATATAATATGTATATTTAATATAGTCTATATATGTAATAGTAATATATATTATAAAAATATGATATAATATTATATTTAATTTATAAATATTATATACCTAAATACATAATTAAAAAATGAAAAACAATTTTTTTTAAGCTTTTACCAATAAAATTTTGACTTGGTATGACGACGAAAATATGAAGACCAATTTCCATATGATTATTAGATCTTTGCTTTGAAAAGTTCACAGATTAATCTTGTTGAAGGCCTGAGATTAAGCAGCTAAGAGCATTATCCATTAAGTACATAACATGGCAAGTAAGTTTGACAGTGACGGCCTAATAATACCAAAAACAATCACAAAAATGTATTACTTAGTTTAAAAAAAAGGTGTATTGTAAAATATATAGAGACTTCAATACTTAGTCTAGCTCAACTTGGTGCCTCTTCTTCACAATAATTATGCCATCTTACGATTATGAGCAAATGAGAAGCATTAATGTTATTGTTGATGTCACATCAACACAAGGGTCAAGTGAAAACATTAATGTAATACAAGGCTACCATGCGACTGAGCTATGACGTATTGCTAAGCAATTCATTCACCATGAAGTAAATTCTATCGAGAGCAGTTTGATTATCTATTTACGAAGTAATTAATATATTATAGTATTGTAACTTATTAAATATTATAATATAAAGTATATTAATTATTTTTTATATTTAATATAATAAATTACAAAATAGTATATTAAATATTATTTATTTGTATAGAAAATTTAATATACTATAATAATATTTATAATTTATTATAAATTATATAATGGTATTTTTGGAGGCCATTACAATTGAAAATTGTTTATATATATATATATAATATTATAAATTATATGTATATATTAATTTAATAATATTATGAAAATAAAATATTCTAACATTATATTATAATAGGTGTTATACATAATATACATTTAATAATTAACTAATTAATTAATATAAAATATAAATATTATTAAAAAATATTATATGTTATATTTTATATAATATAATAAAATATTATATGTATAATATATTTAATATTATATAATAATATATGTGATTTGACTATTTGAGTGAAATCATAATGCATTGAAAGCATTTAAATTCAATGTATATACAGGGTCAACATGTAAAGCTGGCAAAGTGAAGTCCAACCAATTGAAGTCATGCAATCGTATAAGAGAGCTGAAGTGATTAAGTGCATCCATGATGGTAGAGAATATCAGGTAATGCAAAGTGATACAAATAGAGTCTATTGGTGTCCATTTCCATAGACATCCTTCCACCATTTATAGTTTTTGGTCATGAATGACTTTGGACAAATCAACATATTTAGTACAATGAATACATCTATCATGATAGGGCCCACTCAAAACTGTTTATTTATGGTTTTAGAATCGAACATGTATCCCTTGGCAGTTTGAAATGTATAGGTGCACCGTCCAAACAATTGGTGTGGACTTATGATAGGAATGGAATCAAAAGTTCCAAAAATGAATCTTTGGTGCCATCTTGCTGTTAGGAAATAATATCCCAAATAACATGTGTAATTAATAATAATGCAGAATTAATCAAGCTACAAAATCAATGAATAAATAATGTTACCAGATAACATGAGATATACGTTGAAAACCCTTGACAACAAGCAAGGGAAAAGCCACAAGCAAATGGCAACATCTATTCTTCTATTAACTTCAAACAATCAACCTCTACACAAACAAAGCTTTCTCACACACTCTCCTCTATTACAATGCTTTCCTACACAAGAAGCATACAAGGCTATGCAAAGCCTTTCAAACACTATCTTACAAGCTTTCCAAGAATCCTCACAAAGATACTACACCAAGCTTCTCTAAGCTTCACTCACTTGCTCATAAGCTTACAAGCTTCTACAATACATAAAGGGAGAGTCATACATATATAGGAATACAAAGGAGAGAAGAGAATAAAGATGAAAAATAAGAGAGAGGAAAAATGAGTCACCCTCCATATGGCCTCACTATTCATCAATATTGAAAGTTGCCTCTCACATGTGCAAGGTCCAACATTGCATGGCATCTTCATGATCCAGCTTGACCTTCTCCATGTGCTTCAAAATGGTATGCCCAAATTTACATGTGACCTCAATCTTGGATAATAGACATGTTCCCCACTTTCCCATGTGCATTCACACGAGTCAAAAGATTCTTCAACTTTTGACTTCAATCACATGCAATGTTTAAGGACAATGATGAGACTCACTTCCCTTTTGTCTCCTACATGCTTCCAAAGGTCACCCATGTGATTAAGTGGAAAAATATGCCCCATTTCTCTCTCCTAATATATATACACATAATATTTTCAAACTTTTATTGATGACTAACACTTTGTATCTTGCAGGAACCTATCGAGTCTCAATCTCTCTGAGTGCATACCTTAAGGGGTGCATTGGGAAAGGGTTGGGAAGACTATCGATGATTCATAAGATTTTTTTCCCTTTTTTCACTTTCCATCTACACACTTATCTCCTAAAAACCATTTACCCTAAGCTTATTCTCCTTAGTCCTACCTATTCCAATCTTTTCCTCTTTCCATCCCTCCTTTTCTTGCCTTAACTCCCTTTTGGATAGTTGGTTGTACTAGGTTGACTGGGTCGACCTAGTACAGTTTAGAGGTATTTTATACTTTCTTATCTTATTAGCCTTTCAACCAACCTAGCTTAGACCTAGTGAGTTATCCTTGAAAACACACTAGGTTGACTGGGTCAACACTGTACAATTGACATTTTAAGGAGGATTTAGGGTAAGATCCACCTATATATATAAGTTCATTTCCCACCATTTCATAAGAGAAGAATTATTAGTGAAGAAGTGTGACCAAACATCTACTTATTGACCATTCTACTTGAGGAATAAAGCTTAGGGTTCCATACTTTCTTTGGAGATATGGATCTTGTCTTATGGAGAAGTCTTTTGGATGCTTAGATAGATTATGTAGCCCAGAGATGATTTATCTTAGTTATCCTTACATACCACAATAATCTTTTGTGAAGCACCTTGGCCAAGGGAGAGATTGAGGCTTAATGGTTCATCTTCAAAGGTAAATATTCCTAACTTTATTTCTCCTTTGTAAGAGTAGATAGATAATGTATTTGTATTCTTCTCCCATGTATTTGGATTTTGTATACATTGATGTGAGTATATGTCTTTTAATACATGTTTAGTTTAGTCTTTTTTATTGTTTCTAACCCCCACTTTGTGCCACAAGCTTTGGTGTGCACTAGATTAGATTTACTTTTTTGTCATTAGAATAGAGTGAATGTTTTAAACCTTAAGACTCCATTAGGGTTGTGAAATTGTGTTATTGTAGGCTTTATAACCCTTCCTAGCATGATATGTTGTGACAAGTGATCCCCTAATTAGGTCTAGTGGATCCCCATATTGGTCATGTTCTCACTTAACAAGTGTATCCCCAATCAAAAGTGTAGGTATGCTATATCTTCTCTGAGCCAGGATTGATTTATAGACATGATGCATTTTTGATTACATACATTCTGGTGAATCCAATGTGAAACTAACCCTTGTAAAATTTCTTTCACTTTATTTTATTATTTTGATCATCATTTTTATCATATATTTTGACATATTAGATAGATTGTATCGACCCAACTATTTTTCTCTATTCACAGGTTTCTAGGAATAGGCAATTAGATCAACCCAATCGACCCAATACAAGTTTCCAGCCTTTCATACACCTATTTTAGCCTACTAGGTCGACCTAGTCAACCCCTTATAATTTTAGCACTTTGTATCAGGTCCCTGTACAATTTGATCGATCCTATCAACCTAGTTTGTAGGTTTCTCAAGCATACTTCAAGGTTTTTCATCATCAATCTTACTTCATTGCATATTTGATACACCAAGGTTCCTTTTTACCTCTCTATTTATTTATTTTATATATTTCATATCATAGTTTGTAGTCTTTACAACTACCCTTACACAGTCAACTGGTTCAACCCTATCGACCCAGTTATGTGTTCTATGTGCTGTCTAAAATAAGTGGATCAACCCAATTGACCCAGTTCATTTTTAGACATTGCTTCCATAGTATAGGTTTGACCATGTTGACCTTGTTTTATATTTTATGCATATAGTGTCAACACTATAGCTTGTTTCAAAATTGGAATTAACCTCATATCTATTAGTAATTAATTCACACTTTCTTTTCCTATTGCTTACATGCTTAGAATAGATCACATAGTCTAGTTAGGAGATTTTTAATTAATCACTTAGTTTTATTATTTCTATTTTATGCACACATAACCAAATCAAAAAAATATAAACAAGCACTTTAACATTATGTCTACCCTAGGTTAACCTACTTGGATTTCATCACCAAGGGGGAAGCTGACTTGATGCTTTGGTCAAGTATAAAGCATGGTTAATGGTATATTATAGCTAAGCACCTGACACCCTTATCATTGTGGTGTGTGAAGTGAGGGGGTAGACCCAAATACCAAGCTTGTATCATTTCCACTATAGTCCCTTTCAACCCAAACTACCTGAAACCATCCTTAGATTGCTATTTAGTTCCTTGCTTACAGTGAATTTCCCATCACATTTAAAATCATTCTTAATAATCTAATTAACAATCAGGTTCACCAATTAGTTATTTTTACTTTCCAAAATGATTGCTTTATCTTTTCTCAATTATATGTTCAAAAACTTGCATTAGCCAGTGTTAGTGCAAGGTTTTGCTTTGTGTGCCTTAATTAGATTGGCCAATATTGATCTAATTGACTGTTTGTTTCCTTTCAATACTTATTTATTTACATTACTTGAAAAATTATATTATTCATAACTTTATATCAACTTTATCATCTTCCTTATTTGCGTTCTCTACATCATCATGAATCCAATACATTTTACAGTTTGCAAAATGGATGAGTAGAAACAAAGATATAGGTAAGAAAAGGAATTTGCCTATTTTTAGCCTCTGCTCACTGTATAGGATTGACTAGTCAACCATGTATTGTCTGCAAACCTTTTTTAGCTTCTGTCCACTACACAAGATCGGCCCAATCAACCCTTTACTATTTACAAACCTTTTTTTAATCTTTATTTGCTATACAGGATTAACCCAATTGAACTTGTACTATTTACAAACCCTTTTCAACCCCTGTTTTCTATACAAGATTGACCTAGTTGACCCTGTACTATTTTTTATCACTTTTTGTTCCCCTTGTGTGGTTATCTAGTCTTGTTTCATTATGATGACATATTTTCAGCCTTTTCTTAGTCCATGACATATTTTTAGCCTTCTCTTAGTCCAGAACATTGCATAATTAAGGACTTGGATAATAACCTCACTTATTTCATTACTTCATATGAATCTATCCAATTTCTTCCTTCACCTTCTCCTAAACCAAAATTAGTCTCTACATAATGCAATGTAGTTGAGATCCTTCATCCTAATCCTCTTCCCAATACCAATGTTGGGAATCCTCCTATTGACACTCATGACCTTAAAACCAATGTTCACAATCCTCTTGTTACACCCATAACAAGATCACCAAGTCTTATCAATTCCCAAAGTAACATGGTTGAAACCACTCAAATTAATAATCTAGATGGTTCCCAAATATTCAAAAACCTTGATGATAATACTATTTACACTCCTCACAAGAATGGTGGCTTGAATAAGCTTCTTGCTTCTTCTACCACACTTAAGGCAACTAACACTAATGTTGGGAATCCTCCACCTACAAATAATCCTCCTCCCACCAACACTACCAATCCTCTTCCTAAAAACACTAATACTCCACCTTAAAACCCACCTATTGATACAACTCAACTTCTTGCATAAGTCATACAACAAATGAACATCATGCAAACAACCAATCAATCTCAAGTGATGAACATGCAAAAACATTTATGCAACATGATTAGTCAACCAACTCAAGTCATCATGTCTCAACCAAATCAAAATTTTTTTCCTCCTCATCTTAGAGATGCCAATGGGAATATCATCCCTCAACCTCCAATGAATAACAAAATTATTCAACATCTTCAAAATGAACCTTTATCCCCATTCATTGCATCCATAGATATTGGAAACACTTCTCCAACTATCACATATAATGGGACTAAGGACCCTACTATCTTTATTAAGTCTTTTGGCAATCTCTATAAGGAATGGGTCCAAACTAACACCTTTGCTACCCCCAAGATCTTAGCCAAAACCTTTATTGGTGATGTACTTGAATGGTACAACCAAATTCCTAGAAATTCCATCTCATAATTAAAATATTTAGTCAATGCTCTACTGAAGGAATTCCAACATGATGACCTTCCTAAAAATTACCTAAGCCATTTCATCAATGCCAAGCAACTTCCTAATTAATTGCTCATATTTTCATTAAACGATGGAAGTATCTCATTCATAAAGTGGACCATAACATGAATGATGATACTCTTTTAAAACTATTTTCCACTGCTCTTAAACTATTAGGATCTTAGAGTACAATTGATTACTTTTGTATAAGCAACTAAACACAAAATTGAAACCAAAAGTAATAAGTAACTAGAAATCAGAAACAACAAATAATAGGAGATACAAGAAACAACCAATCTATATTAAACTCTTCCAGAAGGAAATACAATGAAGAAATCTCTCTCTCTCCTCACACCTCATAGATGTACAGTAATTCTCCCTTAAGAGTTCTCTCTCTCTCTCTCTCAATCAATTACAATCAACTCAATTACTGAATTGTCTACATGCTATGAGGATCTAACCCTACTATATAGTATACTACAACACTAGGGTTCATGAGCCATTTATTCGCCACCCTTAGATCCACCTCTTAAATCAAAGGCTCAAATCTATTCTCCTAAAAATAGAAAAGCTAGAAACACATAGAAGTCGGTGTCGGTCTGAAGATGACCAATGCTGGCTGACCCCTAACCGATGTCGGTCGACCCCTAACCGATGTCAGTTGGTTTTGACCGATTCTGGTTACTGTGTAAGCCCAAAAACATCCACAATAGCTCATTAGTGAAGCTTTTAGCTCCACAACTCAACATAAACCTCCCCTTCAATACAAAGTTTGAATCTTTTCACCTCAAACTTTAGAAGAAGCCTTAGACCAAGTAAAAAGGCAAGACTTTATTATGAGTCAATTTGAACCATGTCAAACAAATACTAAAGTACCTTTTTAAATCAAATTCTCATAATATTAATTCATCCAAGCCTTCCAAACCTCAAAATGGAGCATTCAATTCAACCAGTTTTAACCCAAACCACCCTCCCTTGAGTGTAGAACAACTTAAGCAGAAATTGCCACCCTCTAAACCCATGAGCTTTGATCCTTCCAAACCTCCTCCAAAATGGTACAATACTAATAAGTTTTATTGGTGGCATGTTACTATAGGTCATTCTCATGAGTCTTGTCATGATCTTCACCATTTTCTTCTTTCTTCCTTGCTTTGTCCACATTTCAATCTTGATATTCTCATAAAACAACATTATCAAGACTATCTTCAAGCTTCTAAAATTCAATCTCAAGAACCATAATTAAATCCAAATCAACTACCTAATGATCAATAATAATCATACCATACATATACCTAATCAGATATTTTTGTTCAAACCACAATTGATACTTATTCCCATATCAATAAGTAAATGATTACTAACATGAACAACTTTAAACACATTATTACATCCATTGAACCTCAACCTCTTAAGTCACATGAACCAAAAGAGTATCTAGTTCAATGCCTATTCCAAAGCATATCATCGATGGTCCTCCTTTACCTCCTTTATCTCCTCATACCTCTTTTAAACATCATATGTCACATTCAACATCCTTAAAATCTACCAAACCAAAACATTTACCTATATCTAAAAACACTTTCCAACCTAATGCAAATCATTTTAATGGTTCAATGTTACCTTAATCTAACTCACATGTTGGGGCATCTTATGATGCCCATCCACATGTCACTTCAGACTTTAGGGCATCTTGCGATGCCCATCCTCACTCTAATTCACATGTTGGGGTATCTTGTGATGCCCATCTACATGTCCCTTTAGACTTTGGCAAATATTGCGATACCCATCCCTATATCCAATTACCCTTTGGGGAATTTTTTGATGCCCACTCTTATTCTCCAATGCATAATAACAAACAAATCCAGCTTCAATAAACCTTTCAAGATTTATAGAATTGTATTTCACATGTTCATCTTTGATACAAACATTAACATAGGTCTTACTTGTTCTCTTGTCTCATGTTTCTTTGTTTTTATGCATTTTATTTATTTCTTTTACTTTTATTTTACTAGCATCATTATTTTCCTTTACATTCTTTGGTTTTCTTCCACATTACATTTGGCATTTATTTTCATTTTTGTCTTTATATACCTCTTTCATTTGTCTTTTTATGTCACTCTTTGCCTTAGTAACTTTATGATCATTTTTTCCCCTTTATAATTTACCTCTTGATGTACCATAGTCTTCTTTATCTTTTGACATTTCTCTTTTGGCACCCCATGGGTTTTTTATTTTGTGAGTTGCTTTGTAAAACTGTGGATAGGACCCAACACTCCTCATAAAATTACCATCTTTTTAATTATTTTTCTCACTTATGTTTTACATTTCTATTATCACACCCATTGGGTTTTTATTTTATGAGTGACTTTGTAAGACCATGGATAGGACCCAACGTTCCTCACAAAACTACCATCTTTTGTTTATCTTTCAATTGTCTTTCTAACACCCCCATGGGTTTCTCTTTTATAAAGTTGTAGTGTAAGACTGTGGATAGGACCTGACCCTCCTTATAAAATCACCATCTTTTCATGTTTTTGATCTTTATTCTCAACTTTACCTTTTTTTTCTTTTGTTAGATGGAATTTGCAAACAATTTTTATTAGCATGTTTTCCTCCATTTTCCTCATTCTTATGATACAAAATCACACCTTTTCTATCATTATATCCCTTATGTTTTCCCTTTGTCACATTTTTTTGCAATTTTAATTAATTAAAAATTTTCCATGTGTCATTCCTCTTGATTTCCCCCTTTACTTCACTCCACATTAAATAAAACAAGGTCAAAGTCAAGATAACACCTTTATTTTACCTAGATTTATGAGACTCTTAGACCCCATGCTCTTTGAAGTTCACTTTTTCAGCAACTTAGTCCCAAGTATTCAAATGAAATTCATATTTAGCACCCATTTTTGGTCTTCTAAATTTGTATGGAGGAGGAATAGAAAAAGCAATAATAAATTTAAAATCCAAATCATTTAAAAATAAAAGGCAATGATATCTAAAAGGTAACATATAAATTTCAAAATTCAAATTCACACTAAAATACATGGTTACAAGCACATCTCTTATCTCCAATCAAAGATCAAACTCCATAATTAGCCTCACATAGAACCGAGGTCCTTTGGGATGTGGTACGCCAATAGATTGGAATAGGAGATTTCAAAAAACTCTATGGTGCTACCTACTTTCTTATGCAAGTACCCAATCTTTGCAATAGACCAATGGCTCTGTAAGGGGTCCTAAATAATGGGGAATACATCATGGGGAGGTAGGTCCATTTTACTTTTCATGCATCTAGCCTTTATGGGATGATCTATATACTTCATTTGTTGACCTAAGACTTGTGTATCTAAGAGAAGTTCTGTAAAGTCCTTAAAGTTGAAAGTCCTCTTGTTTTGAAAAACCTAATTTGAGTGTCTTGACTTCGATAAAGAGTTTCTTTACCTTAGTTTTTTCTTCATTCTCCCCTCTACCCATTTAATTTCCCCTCTTGATAGGCAAATTGTGATTCTAAATTTGTCTTCCCTCTTTTAATTATTCCTTCTTCTTCATCTCTTTGAAACATGCTAGCATTAATTTGTTTCAGTTTTATCTATCCCTAGAGCAAAACAACATATTTGAATAACTATGGA
This sequence comes from Torreya grandis, assembly GCA_037957365.1. Lineage (NCBI taxonomy): Eukaryota > Viridiplantae > Streptophyta > Pinopsida > Cupressales > Taxaceae > Torreya > Torreya grandis. The sequence continues at coordinate 126,755 of JARHVA010004418.1, forward strand.
TCATTCTTTTCTTTCATTTGTCTTTATTATATTATCCTTCTATTATGGATAGATGAGTCTGCACCCTTTTGCCATTATTACATATATGTCTTCTTCATGTTTGTCTTCCATCTTCAATTACATTTAATTTTCTTTCTTTCATGTTTTCCTTTTTGCTTATCTTACATGAGCTTACTTTTCACTTTCTTACATATCTTTGTTAGAGTTTTCTTGCATTGACATTCCTTTTTTCCATTTATGCTTTACATGATTTATAATATCATTTATCATTTATTCAATATCATTTGTCATTTATTTCTTATCATTTGTCATTCATTTGCCATCATTTGTCATCCATTTTCCAATCATTTATCATTCATTTCCCATTCTTTTATCATTTATTTGCCTTCAATATTATAAAAACCTTTCTTTACCAATCCTAAATTACCAATTATCTTCTTTGTCATTCCTAACTACCATATGCCTATTTTCTAAACATTTCAATTTTTAGCTTTTTTTTTTCACTAACTTCTACAGGTTCATCTAGTGTTCTTTACATTGGACACCTTGACCTCTCTTTCAGACTACTTATTTATCTAAAAAACTAAAGTAAGTTAAAGGTATGTGTTTTTCAATTTAGTCCTTTCATTTATCTTATTTTTTACTTACTGCACTTTACTTAGCATCAACGTTGTGTGTTATCATGTTTTATCTCAAAGCACCATCCCATGTTTTACTTATGTGACATGTGATGAGCTTTGAGTGGGGTATATGTATACACATAATATTTTCAAAATTTTATTGATTACTGACACTTTGTATCTTATAGGAACCTATCGAGTCTCAATATCTTTTAGTGCATGCCTTAAGGGGTGCACTGAGAAAGGGGTGGGCAGACCATAGGTGCTTTATAAGATTGTTGTCCTTTTTTCCACTTGCCATCTACACAACTGTATCCTAAAAACCATTTACCCTAAGCTTATTCTCCTTAGTCCTACCTATTCTAGTATTTTCCTCTTTTCATCCCTATACTCAGTCGACTGGGTTGACCCAGTATAGTTTAGAGGTATTTTTCACTTTCTTAGCTTGTTAGCCTTTCAACTGACCTACTTAGACCTAGTGAGTTGTCATCGAAAACACACTGGATCGACTAGGTCGACCTTGTATAACCAACATTTCTAGGAGGATTTAGGATGAGATCTACCTATATATACAAGTTATTTCCCACCATTTCATAAGAGAATAATTTTTCATGAAGAAGTGTGAGTGAACATCTACTTATTGACCATTCTAATTGAGGAATAAAGATTAAGGTTCCATAATTTATTTGAAGATATAGATCTTGTCTTGTGGAGAAGTATTTTGGATGCTTAAATAGGTTGTGTAGCCTAGAGCTGATTTATCTTGTTTATCCTTACATACCACAACAACCTCTTACAAAGCACCTTGGCCAAGGGAGAGATTGAGGCTCGATGGGTTCATCTTCAAAGGTAAGTATTCCTAACTTTATTTCTCCTTTGTAAGAGTAGATAGATAATTCATTTGTATTCTTCCCCCAATTATAAATATTTTGTATACATTGATGTGAGTATATGTCTTTCAATATATGTTTAGTTTAGTTTGTTTTATTATTTATAATCCCCACTTTGTGCTACAAGATTTAGTGTGCACTATATTAGATTTAATTTCTTGTCATTAGAATAGAGTGAATGTTTTAAACCTTAGAAATCCATTAGGGTTGTTGTGCAATTGTGTTAGACTGTAGGGTTTGGAACCCTTTTTATTATGATATGTTGTGACAAGTGATCCTCTAATTAGGTTTAGCGGATCCTCATAATGGTCATGCTCTGACTAAACAAGTGTATTCACAATCAAAAGTGTAGGTATGCTCTATCTTCTCCAAGCTAGGATTGATTTATATACATGATGCATTTTTGAATACATTCAGATTCCATGTAGACCATGCCACATCAACAAGGTGCCACCTCATAAGTAAAATTATCACCAACTCACACTACCACCTCATCAATGTAGTCACCACCAAATCACCAATGTGAATAATAAATTCCACCTCATCACATGAATAGTGACATGTTAATAGTGAATTCACATCCTAAAATTCTCCCACTTAAAATCAATATACATAGTCTTTGCCACACCTACATAGTATTCCATCTAGCTACTAACCATGCCCTCTATTTTCCTAATATAAAACCATTAGAAGTTTTATTGCACTACTAAAACTTCTCTATCTTAATTGGATATATCAACATCTACTCCTCCATAGAAGATTGCAACACCTAAAGTGATTCTTTATTTATCCATGTACAAACCAATCCTCCTATCAAAATTCTACCATGAATTGATCACAATTCCCATTACTTTGAAGTATCTATTCTAGTTCTCACCATAGCATCACGAGGCTTCCTACTCATGATGAATCCAATACACAAGATAACAACATGTCTTCTCCTCCATTATAGGATGTTCTTGGGAAGATATCTCACAATACAAGAAGTGGTGTACTTCCTTGTTTTTTCATCCTCATGCATCTCCATCCTTGATTTACTCTTCATACCACCTTCATTGCATCCTTGTCATTGAGACATCACACCAATGATCATGTTATGTCCTACATCCAACATGTCATAAACACATATAGCAACAAATTTTGATAAATAATTTGGCTCTCCATGAAGGTATCGTTATACTCCCATCCACATGTCTACTTCAGATCGTATAATATTTAATCTATAAACCATCAACTCTTTATCTCATCCTTATATCCCATTGGATATTTTATCTCTTTTAGAGAGATCACCATATAAGAATCAAGCTGATCCAGCTCTAAATAACAACTAGTGTACATATCACTCTTGATAGTAGTCAAGAAATAAGATGACATAGAAGTTAATACTAGACTTTTCCTCATATAATCTAGCTATCAACCATGCCCAACTATGACACAAGTTCACTGGACTTATCAACCACTCTTGGGAAGTCATTGCACTACTTAGTGCATCAATACACCTATCGATTTTTCAAGCATAAAAAATGCATCAAGCTCTACCTAATTTTACCCAAAGAACCAACTCATGTGCCTCTAGTGTTGCTTCATGCATCAGTTTACCTGGTTACTCACATTAACTACATTTTATCACTCCTTATTGGGTGTCAAGCCACTATTCATAGTCACTATTCACAAGCACTATGACATTCACTATTCAAAAACACTATTCATGGTGACATGGCATGTGGATGATGTGGATGGTGGTCTGCAAGTGATGTATATGATATGGAATGCATGTGACATGGAATGTAGGTGATGTGGTAGGAAAGTGATGTGGTGGTGGGGCCCATGATGGGTCCCAAGTGTGATCATGTTGATGTGACAAGTGTGTGGCATAACATTCCACTTGAGGACATGGGTCTTGTCCTTGGTGTGTCACATGGGCTTGTTTTGGAGTGTATGATTGAAAGGTCATGGTGTGGGGTGACATGTTTGGTGGAACCATGATTCACATATGCAAAAGTCAAAAATATGATTGGATTCCCTTTTTTGCACATGGGAAGGAGACAATATGAATCTTATTGTTGATTACCCTCACATGGGTGAGTGGGGTGCAATTCTATGAGTCATATGGAGTGAATTGATCTTATCTAAAGTAGTGGACCTAAATTGTTGACCTTGAACATGGAGACAAGCATATTTAATATTTAGTTACTATTCATCACTCAAGTGGGGCGCATTTTTTATCCAAGGCACATGGGATGCCTTGTGACTTATGCGCATGGGTGCATGTGAGGCTCTAGTAGTTACTATTGAGCCCTTATGGAATGTGGTGCCACATTTTATCTTTCCTCTTTATTTCTCATATTATTAAATTCTATAAATAATTATTTACTCCTTTATATTGCTAATCCAATTAGTGGATCACTTAAATCCTTGAAATCTTGTGCTTGGATGATAAGATGTTAGAGTTTGTAAGGCTTGTGAGCCTAACTCACCTAGATGCTTATGTTGTAAGCACATATTCAAGATTGGAGGTTAAACCCTGAAAGGTTGTTATGCTTGACTTACCTAGGTGCATGGGATGAATCCTTGGAGATGGAGCTTGGAGGTTTTTTAGCTTAGCCTATGGAGTTAGAGGTAAATGTTGTTAGAGCTCCCTGGATGATATAAATGTTATCATATTAAGAGCCACATGTTTCAACTTGGAAGTTAGAGCATGGAAACTTGGTTGTAATCTTTGCTCACCTGAGTGCTATGGTTTTTAGCACTGGAAATGAGTTTCTGAGAGGAGATATGTAGAGAGAGACTTATTGATGGAATATGAAGTCTAAATGTTGCCTTTGCCCCATGGTTTTTCCCTTGCTAGTTTTGTAAGGGTTTACACATATATCTGGTGTTATGGTTTGTCTCTCCTATTTTGTGTTTTATTATAGATTATTTACATTTCTATAATTTTTATTTACTTAAACATGTAGGAAAGTTTGTTTCCTAATAATTGGTATTAGAACCATGGTTATTTCCTAGTTTGTGCAAGTGGGAGATACAAATGAAGAGACTAAGATATGAAATAAGAAAAAAGTTTTCATGGAAGGTATTCTCTTTTGGTGGAAGATGGAGAGTGGAGGAGAAGATAAAAAATCTTTACCAAATATATCAACAACAACATAGTGGTCTTGTTGAAAAAATAGTTGTATAGCTTGTGGTGGAGTAAGTTAGTCTCCACTGGTGTAGATGGAGGGTGAGGACATGACATTTACCTTTTTGTGTATCTCAACTAGTGAATGGGTACAAGTTTTGGGATACTACTACCATAACATGTTGGTTGAGATGTTGTGAAATTCCATGTAGAGGAGGAGGTATAAAAAACTTGAATCTATACCTGATGGAGTAGTTGATGGATGGAAAGGAATAATTTGAGACCTGAGGTTCTATGGAAGAAGAGGCCATTGTTTAATCTTTTAGAGACTCAAAAATGTATTGAGTAAAGTGATAAGTGGTTATAGTGTATTAGAAGTGAGTATCTAGGAGGGATATGATGTAGCTGATGTGAGTAGCCAAGTGGACTGATGCATGGAGTAATTTTGCACATGATTTGGTTTAACATGTAGTAGATTAGGATGTAGTTTGTTTATGGGATTAAAAACTTGGTAGGTGTTTTGATGCATTGAGTAGTGCAATGAATTCCTAAGAACTTTGGATGGGTACCATGTTGATCATGGTGGGTAGTGGTTTGCTACATGTAAAAGTCAAGGGTTGACTGCTATGGGTTTTTCTCTCCAATTGTAGACTATTGTCAAGAGTACAATAAGCACTTGTTAATTTTTATAGTTAAGTAGTGGGATGAAAAAGAATCATTCCTACATGGTGGTATCATGATGAGATGAAGTATCCAAGAGGCTATGAGGATGAGGCAAAGAGTTGTTGGTTTGTAGAATTGAAGACTGCACGGGTTCTAAAAGATGTGTAGATGGAGTACATAGGTACCTTCATGGAGAGCCAAGGTTTTAGAAGTGGTTTATGTTATGGATTGATGACATGTTTTTTTAGGCCCCAACATGGTATAAATAAATGTTTTGATGGCTCAGGTGATTAGGATGAGATGAAGGAACAAATCAAGGATGGAGATGCACAGGGATGGTGAAGTGGGAGTCACTTTAGGTTGTTGAAAATATACTATAGAGGAGTAGATGTTGACAAATTTGGTTAGGGAAAAGAAGTTTTAGTAGTGAAAAAAACTTATACTAGGCTTGTTGGGAGCAATAATGGACATTGATGACAACATTTATAGGTGTTGGGCGGTAGCTAGTTGGTAGAAGATGCATGTGTTTTAAAGTCCTATGTATATGAATTCAAGTGGGAGATTATTAGGTGTGAAGCCACTATTCATGGTGACATGGTATGCAAGTGATGTGGATGGTGGTATGTAGGTGATGCAAATGATGTGTCATGCAAGTAACATGGCATGTAGGTGATGTGCCACTACGGTGATGTGGTGGTGGGGCCTATGGTGGGTCACAAGTGTAATCATGTTGATGTGATAAGTGTGGGGTGTAGCACTCCACTTGAGGACATGGGTCTTGTCTTTGATGTGTCAAATGGGCTTGACTTGGAGTGTATGATTGCAAGGTCATGGTATGGGATGCCATGTTTGGTGGCCCCATGATTCACATGTGAATAAGTCAAAAAGGTGATTGGAATCTTTTTTGTTCACATGAGATGGAGATAATATGATTCTTATTATTGATTTCCCTCACATGGGTGAGTGGGGTGAAATTCGATGAGGCACATGGAGTGACTTGATCTTGTCTAAAGTAGTGAACCTACTTTTTTGACCTTGCACATGGAGATAAACATCTTTACTATTTGGTCATTATTCATCACTCAAATGGGGCACATTTTTTATCCAAGGCACTGGGATGCCTTATGACTTATGCATATGGGTGAATATAAATCTCTAGTGGTTAATATTGAGCCCATGTGGAATGTGGAACCACATTTTATCTCTCCTCTTTCTTTCTTATATTGTAAAATTCTATAAAGCATTATTTACTCCTTTGTATTTCTAATCCAATTAGTGGATCACTTGGATCCTTGCAAGCTCATGATTACATGATAAGAGATTATATTTTGTAAAGCTTGTAAGCCTAACTCACCTAGATTCTTGGGTTGTAAGCATCATATGTAGGGTTAGAGGTTAGAGCTTGAAAAGTTGTTATGCTTGGCTCATCTAGGTGTATGGGATGGATCCTTGGAGATGAAGCTTGGAGGCTTGTTAGCTCAACCCATGGAATTAGAGGTAGATGTTTTTAGAGCTCACTTGGATATTATGGATGTTAGCATTATAAGAGCTACATGTTATAGCTTGGGGGTTAGAGCATGGAAAGCTTGGTTATAAGCTTTGCTCACCTAAGTATTATAGTTTTTAGCACTAGAAAGGAGTTGCTGAGAGGAACTATGTAGAGAGAGATTTACTGATGGAATATGAAGTTTGAATGTTTCCTTTGCCCATGGTTTTTCTCTTGCTAGTTTTACAAGGGTTTCCATGTATATATGGTATTATGGTTTGTCTCTCATTTTTTGTGTTTTACTGTATCTTGTTTTTATTTATATAATTTGTATTTACTTGCACATGTAGGAATGTTTGTTTCCTAAGACCCATAACCACTCACTTCTTATACAACATAACCATATGCACAACACTCAAGCAACTCTAAGTTATATGGTTTGACACCATCCTTCTCCTTCTAAGAATGTTAGGTCTTAACTTGTTCTTCTTCATCTTCCTTAACCTAAACTACTTAAAATAAGTACAATGTTAGGTGTCTATTTTACTTCCTCCTTTGCATGGATTTTCTTGTCATCCACAATATATCAACTAACAAAATGTGATTATTAGGATACCATATCATACACCCATTCTTATTTATTGCTGATAACTATACTTGCTTGATTTCAAATCAAGCCTAGACTTTGACTTATGCTTTAAACTTAACCCTCTTCTAGGACTTACTTTTAGTTAGCATCACATCACACTGAGTAATCTCTGATGTTGGTTCTATTATAATACTTGTTAAATATTCACGCAATTTATATAAGAAGCCATAAGATTCTCCTTTTGCCACCACTAGGGATCCTTTGGAAATTATGCATTTAACATTCCAAAAGGTACAATAATACCCTAGCTCATCCATACTCTTGATGGAAATCATATTCTTCTTCAACATAGGAACATGATGCACATCCTTCAAAATTTTTATTATACCATCATGTAGCCTGATCCTTCTATCCCCTCTTCCCACAATCTCTAATAGATGATCATCAGCCCTATATATGGACTCTCCAATACATGGTTGGTAACCCACGAACCAATCTCTATGTGGAGACATGTGAAAAGATGCACTTGAGTCTAACATCTAGGAATTATCACTTGATTTACTACTATTGAGGCAAAATGTTTTATGTGTTATCTCTTCCTCTGAATTTGCTATACTAGTCTCAGCTGAAGGTGGATTTTGATTTCCATCTTTCTCCTCATTCTTTAAATACTAGCAATACTTTTGAAAGTATCCTAGATTTACATAGTGCCAACACTTGTTCTTCCACTTGGGTCCTCTAAACTTTGATCTAGATGGTGATCTCCTTTGTGTGCTCTTCTCACTAGATCTCCCTCTCACAACAAAAGCTTCATTACTTGAGGATGCACTAGAATACATTATTTTCATCTCCTCTCCAAACAAGGTTGCAACCATATCATCAAAATTAAGAGCTCCAGATGATGAATTATTGATGGTAATTACAACATGATCATAGTTATTAGGGAGTGAACACAACAAGGTGATAACCTTGTCTTCATCCTCCATATTCACACTAATGGAGACTAGCTTACTGATGATAATATTGAACTTGTTCAAGTGATCAACAATGGATTAATTTTCTTTAAGCCTCAAAATATATGTTAATTCTTTAGGAAAAAATGTTTTAGATGAATTTATTTGGTACAAATTGTTTAATTTATCCCATAATTCTTCTATAATATTCTCTTTAGCAATGTTGAAGATCATAGAATATGTAACATAAAGATGGATTGTGTAAATTGACTTCCTATTCATCTTGCTCCAATACTCATCTATCATACTGTTGGGTTTGATTTCAATACACTTCAAGGCTTGAGATTGGTTATTTTGTACCAAGATATTCTCCACCTTTAACTTCCATAGGGGGAAATTTTTACCATCAAATTTCTTTACTTTAAACCTAGTTAATCCTCTTGTCATTTTAGTATCTCCCACTTGTATAAATTTACCTAACTCAACATAAAAATTTCACAAATAGAGTTTTTAAAAAAACCCATATTTGATACTAGATGCCAAGAAATAATATCCCAAATAACATGTGAAAGCAATAATAATGCATAATTAATCAAGCTACAAAATCAATGAAGAAATAATATCACTAAATAACTTGATATTTACATGAAAAACCCTTCACAACAAGCAAGGGAAAAACCATGGGTAAATGGTGGTGTCCAATCTTTCTATTAACATAAAACAATCAAACTCTCCATAAATAAAGCTTCCTCACACACTCTCCTCTATTACAATGCTTTCATATACATGAAGCATACAAGGCTATGCAAATAATTTCAAACATTAACTTATAAGCTTTCCAATAATCTTCACAAGGATACTACACCAAGCTTCTACAAGCTTCTCTAAGCTTCACTCACTTGCTCAGAAGCTTAAAAGCTTCTACAATACTTAAGGGGAGAGTCATACATATATATTAATACAAAGGAGAGAAGAGAATAAAGATGAAAAATAAGAGAGAGGAAAAATGTGCCGTCCTCCATGTGGCCTCACTATTCATCAATAGTGAAAGTTACATCTCACATGTGCAAGGTCAAACATTACATGGAATCTTCATGATGCACTTTGAACTTATTCATGTGCTCCAAAATGGTATGACCCACTTTGAATGTGACCTCAATCTGGAATAGTAGACATGTTCCCCACTTTCCCATGTGCATTCATATGAGTCAAAACATTCCTCAACTTTTGACTTCAATCACATGCACAAGCTTAAGGATAATGATCACCTCCCTTTTATCTCCCACATGCTTCCAAAGGTCACCCATGTGACTAAGTGGAAAAATCAACCCATTTCTCTCTCATAATATTTTAATCAATAAAATATTCCATGTGGACCATGTCACATCAACAAGGTACCACCTCATAAGTACAGTCATTTCCAACTCACACTATCACCTCATTAACACAATCACCACCAACTTATCGTTACGAATAGTAATTACCACCTTATCACATGAATAGTGGACATGAATAGTGATTCATGAATAGTGACATGTGAATAGTGACTTCACATCTTAACACTTGCTAATATAAATGCCTTTGGCATAATTATCTCTTACCATTAGCTTGGTTGAGATAAAAATAATGTTTTAAATTTTTTTATTCCATTATTTTCAAGATTTGGAATTTAAAAAAAAAAAACACATCATACACTTGTTTTTAAAAAACATTCCTTTGTATTGAACCAAAAAAATTCAATACATTTTGTTTGTCTCTATTGAATTTTATTCTTTATCTAGTGCTATACTAGTTAATAAACTTATGTTCATAAATATAGGTTACAAATCAAGAGGCAAATAGATATATTGTATTATGACACATTTTATTTCATTATTTTTTAGCATTATTCAACAAATACATTAACACATTTAAATAAAATATTAAGGTTATTTAATAAACTTATTAAGACAACATACTAGATACTGTTAATTATTACAAGTTATAAAGATATTTACAGAGTTTTTGAATCAAATGGGATATGAAAAATAATTGAGGTTTCTCTATAACTATCACAATGAAATTGGTTTCTATGAGTGTAAATTTTACAAAAAGTTTAATGATTTGATGGATTTGAGAAACTTTTTTTAAAATTTTGAATACAAATTGTCATAACTTATTTGAATTTACAATATTTTGTTTATAAAAATGTGACTTCATTTTTTTACAACATTTACATCATACATAAAAACACATTGAATTTATCAAGACTATATCAACTACCCAACCAAAAGAATGGAAACTCAAAAGTTTGACTTTTAGTGTATCTTAAACATACACTAACAAGTAGTGCCCATGCAGGGAAATGTTTGCACATATTGTTGAGGTAGGGATTTTCCCTATTCATAAGACATATAGCAAATATATCCATCTGATAACATTTTTTTAATAAAAATACTGAGTGCAAAAAAATTCAAAAATATTATTGTGGCTATTTTATAAATAAATATCCATGTATGTTTTTGGAAACACACTTAGATTTTCTAACAAACAATGCATACATATGATGAATATATCCTAACTATATCAAATTTTAATTAAAAAATGGACAAAAAAGGATGCATTAATTACCAATGAGAATATGTGCATTTCACCCATCCAAAGGTCAAAGCAGAGTATTCGTACAAATGCAAGACTAGTGGAAATTTGTTATTCCTTTACTCTAGGCGTGTTGGGATTTTTTATCCAGGTTTGTAGTTTTATAGGTTTTTTACTTCTTATTTTCTATTTAATGGGTTTGAAATACTTGGGATGTGTAAATTCTAAATACATAATCTTTATTAGAATGTTTTCAAATAAATGTCCAAATCAAAAAATAAATTCACTAAGTAACTCGTACATAAAGAATAAATAATATTATCTTTAACAAAGATAGTCTCAGAATTTGAATGAATATGCTTTGGATCCTATTTAATGTAATATATATTACACATCTCAATCATAATTTCATTTCTCTGTATATGGAAATAACAATTGTTTTAATATTTATTGAAACTTTCAATTCACAATATTATTCCATGTTGACATTCCCACAGACACTCTACCATGAAAAAATGAGAAAATATGAATGGTGAAAAATGTTAAATGAATTTTCAATTAGAACACCCTATTGCTTGCACCCATTTACATAATGTCTCATTGTCATAGATACGAGAGAATATATGAAATTGGAAATGCTCAACATGCCCAGAATGGAGAACTAGTGCATGATTAATTACCATGTCTATGTTAAAATGTGTTTGTATTTTTCTTCATGCAATAAAAGTTGCGAGATACCATGCTTCCATCATTGAGAGTTTGTGTTTTTTTGCTAATACAAAGGTTCATAATGAATGCAAACAACATTTTTATCATCAAATAAGACATAATATGAAAATGTATAAGTATTTATGTTTAATTATATGAAAATTATAAACCATATCAAGATCTAATTCTAGTTACAATGATTTCAAAGCATCTAGATTGCTTGGATCCAATTAATACAAAAATAAAATTACTATGCAGTTTAAAATTTCAATGCAAGTGTATCAAAAGTGTAGCCAAAAATAAATCATTGACATTATAAATGAATGATTGAATTTTAAAGATACGTTTATGCCAACATATTTTTAACATACTATCATTATGTTTTAGTGGGATACACTATTTTACATTTATATGGCCAAGTAACAGAGCATGGCCTATCTGGATTTCACTTGCAACTTAGAGATTGCATTTTCTATCCTTAGAACATGATCTAAAAAACAAATAAAAATACAAATATATGCTTGAAATGTTGAATAGTCTCAATGCTAAGATGTAGGTTGTACAAAGAATGCCCATAAACAAATCAATTAAAGAAAATCACTACATTGTAAAGAGACAAAAACAAAAGCAGACTACATATGGTTAATCAAACACAATATAACATAAAATTTTAAAAAAATTAGAAACAAAGAAAATTGTATCAAATATCTACATTGTACATGGAAATTCAACTGTGAAATATATAAAATGACATGGTATTTTATTTTCTATACCCAATTATATGCAAGAAAAAATCCTCTACATTTTCCAAGAATCAAATCATATCCACCAAGAAAAAAAATTATATTCTCTTTCCAAATCTAAATTTTAATCCCAATGATCTATTCACACAAGCCTATTACAGTAGTATTACAAAACAAATAAATTCTCAAATATATAGAGAAACCCATTTTGTTGAACAATTATGTGACCTGATGCACTTAGTCTCAATTACAAAGCTAAAAAAAATAGAAAAGAAAACATCAGTGAAACGTCTTGTTATTTTAAATATTTAAAAAATTGAGAAAAAGTATTCTTTGGTAACTATGAAATTAAATATTAGACTTATACCCATACAAATCACTTATTGTAGAGCAACATTACATACACACAACCAAACACTAAGATAAATGTCTATGTTTAAAATAGGAAATGACCAAATAAACAATGCTTATGAAATATTTAATATTTGAATTAAAATGAACATAAAATATGTAGGAACCCAATCAAATTTAATAATAAATAAGTATAATATTTTTCTGACAAGCTTGTAATCTAACACTAAACCTCTATCTACACTAGCAAATTGTTTTAGATCAAACAAACATGTAAATGAGTAGACATTCCAACTTATGTAGAGGTTATTCAATAAAATGAAGATATGTTATTAATTCAGATATGCATGAGCTCATATGCAAGATGTGTTCTATGAATCATTCAATTAATTTTAATATTTTGACCAATTTAAAAAATTTATCAAGTATTACAAAGTCATAAAGTGTTTCATAAACATCAAGCATGTAATCAAACTATCAAAAACACAATTACTAGAAATACAAGCCATAAAATGTAATATGTTTAATTATTTTACTTGATATATTTAGATAATTGTTTATTTTATGCCAAAGGTTCACAAGTGACTACAAATATACATTGAAATTTACAAATAACTAAGCAACAAACTCAAGTTTTATTATAAAATATAAACATGAAAGCCATCACATAAGAGAATAAAAAGAAATAAGAAAATAATGAAAACAAAAACCTATATTGTAAGTTGTTTAACACATCTATTACATGATACAACATCTTATTATGAAGTGTTTCAATAACAATATTTTAGAGCATCTCCAATTTAATAATTACACACCCTATATGAACCATTATATATTTTATTCTTGAAATGGTTAATAGTGTATCTTGGAGGCCATCATAGATTGAAAAAGCATAAAAAAGCTCATTTTTTTGAAAAAAAATATCAAGATTATAACTATATTCATAAGATTAGGCTACCAAATATGGTTTAAATGGATTATGAATTTATTCATTAGGATACACCTCATACATGACAAACACCTACTTGGACCTTCCAAAATTTCTTGGAGATAACTATATAAGTTTGATTATTCTTTGCACATTGAAGATATTTCCTGTTAGAATGGTCAATTCATAGACAAGTTGTAGATGTCAAGATAACTATAAAAAAAACATTTTGACTATAATAAAGTTGAATGCATTTATCTTTAATTAATATAAATTTTCAATGCTTTTCATTCTTAGCCATGAAAAATTATAGTCTATTAATTTTTTGAATTTGCATGGGAGTATTTTATAAATCACTTTCACTTGCATTCTATGCATACCATTTTTTTATTTCAAGCACCTTGCATGGCTACTTATTCTTCAAAAAATCATTTAAATATTTGATTTAAATTGAATAATTATAATAAAACAATGGGTGTGAGAAGTTGAGGGGAAAAAAAGTGGCAACACCTCAAAAAAAATGTTGAGAGCATGAAAAACAAAACCAATGTCTATTTTTAGAGGTAATGAATATTTGTTATTTGAATAGCTCTAGATACCTAAACATAGACCTATATACATCCTAAATGGATATACATTTATAAAAAACATCCATTTAAAAAGGATATTCATTCAAGATGGGCATATGTTTAAGATGTAATTCGATCCTAAAGATCTTCATCTTCCAATAGGTTGACTATATTTTAGTCTTATAATCTTGTTTATAGGTCTGATTATTCTTATTTTTATACTATAAATCATAAAACAATATTTGGATATCATTAAATAAACTTCACATGATCATTCTCATAAGGTTCATGTTAAGTGACAAAGTCTAGATTCTTTTACAAACTAGTTCCTCAAGAAAAATGGAAAAAATACCTTTCTAGCCTTATTTTAGGCCTATTTAGGTCTATAAAATATATAGTCATTTATATCTTTTTTTTGGATACTCTCAAGCTTTAAAACCACTTGAAACCTTTAGAAGACATTTTAATGAACATATCTACCTATAATCACATATAATGATACTTGAGTGATAATAGTGATACTTGAGACCACTTATCCCTAGCTTAGCCCTAAACTTATCTTAGGGCCTATTTTCACACTTATCTAGCCTTTATGTAGGCTACATGTGTCCCTTGTCATACCTCGAGTATCCACAGACCCTCATTCTTGTATCTTGGCCGTTCTTGACTTAGGTTATGCCATATAGACACTAGCGCTATAATAGGGATGATAACGCCACATGGTGCTAGTGTCCCAATATTGGTGTTACATCCTTTCCATATTTTTTCCACAAATGGATATATTTTCAAATCTTATACCTCCTAGGGTTGGCCTAGACCTCTTTTAACACCTACATAAACAACATAATAGTATAAATACATGAATTTTAGCCCTCTAACCACTAGATGGAAATTAGATGCAAATCACACATACAAACTCAAAATAAGTTGTGCATAATTAAGGATATCAATCCCTATTCTACCCTACTTATGTATATTACCATTTATAACATTCCTAAGGTCAAATTATTTAGATTTCTAGTCTCAAGCACATTTAAATCACTCAAATCAGCCATCATACTAGTTTTACTTGCACTTACACTAGAACTTAAGTGGGGAGAACTACAATTAGGATTGATACCTCTTTAGAGTATTAGTATGTAGGAAACTATCATCACAATGGGGTGTCGATGATGTCCAACCTACCCCACTAACAAACACACTTTTTTGATTATATCAATTGGATGCCCTAAAAATATGGAGGATTAGGGTTTTCTCAAAAAATCAATCAGAATAATCCATCTATAGGGTTTCAAAATTCATGCATTAAGAACAAGCCTTACAGATCTAGATAAAGGTGTACCTAGAAGCTTAGAACAGTCCTATACATAAGACACTACTACCAAAATAAGGACACTATGACCACATGACACTACTATATAATTAGTGTACTGCTATTTAGAAGGGGTTTTCACACCTAGATATTGTTTGTGACACTTAGACTAGAATTTACATTAGTTTTTAGCCTCCAGATCATCCATCTCAGTCATTTTCTAGTTAATTTCTCATTTACATTATTTATTATTATTTTTAGAAAGGTCAAAATTAGTTAATTTTGTAACAAATTAGTGGCTATATTTATTGCATATTTCTACCCTAATTTACTATACTCAACTATTTAACAACATATGATTTACAATCATAACCCTAGTGCACCACTAGGCATTCCCTTCTTATTTTTAGCATCTACTTAGTTTTTAGTTTATAGCCTATCATCATGATTATCATGATGCATGCCATTTTATAATTTTTTGTATAAAATCTTGTGGTTTATCTAGCATGCTTATTACCCACCATTTGTATAAAAATGCACATGTATATCATTCCTTTCATGTATCATGTCGGATATCAACTTATTTTACATATTGGTCCTTCCTCTTTTGAGTCACATTATTATGAGGACCATTGATACATGGATCACTTTGAGTTACCTTTGGTTACTACTTGATGATAGAGGGCTCAGAGGACTCCTTTTATTCTTCCTCCACTTAGTCTAGTTGATTGTTTTCCTCCCATCCCACCTATACTACTAACCCTTGTAAAATAGTAGATCTTGCAGTTCAAGATGTTACTAGATGAAACATGGTGCCTCCTTAGCCTATATAGGAATAACATAATCCTACCATCCCTTATAATACCCAACACACTAAAACATGGCCTAGAGATCATCATAGAACATTTGATATTATGGATTAGTTGAGAAACATACTGGTTAAGATATCCATATTAGCATTACTTCAACAGACAACTATTTTCAAAGATATTCATTTTCAAACCTTAACCATACATCTTTGCCTCATGACATAAAACCAATTTACTTTGTATCTATCATGAACATTATGAAGGAAATTAAGGATGTTATATTTTTCCATTGAATATATTTTTCCAATGAATATTTTCCATCATAGTAAGTTATTTCTTAGAATTTAACACTTTTTATTCAAGCACAAACCAATACCATCACTATTAAATGAGTTCTAATTGATAGTGATTTAGGACTTAACATATGCAACTTCACATTTATACAAACTTTGGGGGTTAATATATCATTAATTTTAAAGACATACAAGAATAATATATGTTTTGATGACATTCTTAGATAAACCTTAGGCTCTATTATATTAGATATTACGTATGGGCCAAAAAATCTACCTACATAGTTTCAGGTGATGCCTCATCATTTACACTACAATCTATTACTTGGGAGGCCTTGGATAAATGTTATGGATGTTGTAATGTATACCTTGCATAGATGTATAAATTTTTTATATGATGGATACTTATACATTTGTCTACTAAATAATCAACCATTTAGATATTATAAAGTCACTGATCCTACCACCTTGAGTACATCTTCAGATCAGACACCTCATGTTCTTATAGAGTCCCCACCTCAATGTTAAGGCGTGGAGCTAAAAGCTTCACCAAGTGAGCAGATTGCAAAGTTACTGGTGTTACACAGTCATCGGCGTCGATCAAGAGTGACCGACGTCAGTTAGGAGCAGACCAGGAGATGTCGACGTCGGTCATGGATCGGCCGATGTCGGTCACAGGCAAACAGGTAGGAACTGATATTGGTTACTTGTGCATCCAAAAAGCTATTTTTGTGGACAGAATAGAGTGTTTGCATGGTAGGATTAAGTGATAGTCTTAAGTCCGCATCTCTATTATTAGTAAGACTGTTTAGAGCCCTTGATTAGGAGCTGCATCTAATGGCTATAATTTCATTGCTCATGATCCCTAATTCTATATAATAGGGATAATTCTTTTTAGCTTATTGTATGAGTGTTGAACAGTACAGAATTGTATATGTAAATTATTCCAGGTTATTGGAGTTGATTGTAATTGAGAGAGAGAGAGAACTTGAGGGAAAGAGATCTAGATAGAGATCTGTACATCTGAGAGAGGTGTGGAAGAAAAGAAGTTTCTTCAATTGTATTCCTTCTGTAAAGAGTTTAATACAAGTTTTTAGGGTGGTTTCTTGTATCTCTTGTTCTTTGCTATTTTTGATTCTAGTTACTTATCTTTCTGGTTAATTCCGCATTTAGTTGCTTTCATATTGTAATCAACATTGTTGGTTGATCCCCAATAAGTGGTATCAATGCTCAGGTTGACTAATAGGTGTTTCAGATCTGGTTAGTGTGTATTGATTATAGGGTACGCACAGGGGTTTCTGCAGGGATTATTGTTTGAGTGGGAGAAGCAATGGCAGAAGAAAGTAAACTGAGAATGGAGAAGTTTAATGGCAAGAATTATCAACATTGGAGAATACAGATAGAGGATTATCTGTATCAGAAAGATCTATACTTACCATTAGGTGGGATTGCAAAGAAGCCCATAGACATGGATGATGAAGAATGGGAAGTTCTTGATAGAAAGGCTCTGGGGTCTATAAGACTGAGTCTGGCATCTACTGTGATATCTAATTTATCACAGGCAAAGTCTACGGTAGAGTTAATGACTACTTTAGCAAATTCATATGAAAAACCCTCAGCTTCAAATAAGGTATATCTTATGAAGCAATTATTTAATTTGCGAATGCAGGAAGGTGGATCTGTATCTAATCATCTAAATGATTTCCATGGAATTGTAAATCAATTAAGTTCAGTCAACATTGTGTTTGATGATGAAATTAAAGCTCTTTTAATATTATGTTCTTTGCTTGAAAGCTGGCATAGCTTAGTAATGGCAGTTAGTAATACTGCATCTGCTTCAAATATTTTAAAAATAGAGGATGTTGTTAGTGTAATCTTGAATGAAGAAATTCGCAGTAAAAGCACAGAGGAAACATCAAGGAATGCTTTAAGTTTTGAGAGCAGGGGAAGGCAAAAAGAGAAGAGCAAGAAAGGGAGATTAAGGTCTAAGTCAAAGGTGAGAGGTAGATCCAAATCCAGAAATGGTAGGAAGCCACAATGCTAGAATTGTGGAAAGATTGGGCATATAAGCAAAGATTGTTGGTCAAAGCCTAAGGAGGACAATCAACATGAAAGAAAAGAAGAAGCAAAGGTTGCAGGTATTGCACAAGATGCTTTAATATTCTCTTTGCATAATAATATAGAATCTTGGGTTTTAGATTCTGGTGCATCTTTTCATGCTACCCCCAATAGAGAATATTTTAGTGACTATGTCCATGGAGATTTTGGAATAGTGTATTTAGGGGATGATGAGCCTTGTAAAATTTTTGGCAAAGGAAAAGTGCAGCTAAAAATGCAGAATGGAAACACATGGGTGTTGAGAGATGTCATGCATGTTCCCAGCTTGAAGAGGAATTTGATTTCTATAGGAAAGTTAGGGCATGAGGGTTGTACAGTAACTCTCACAGATGAATCTTGGAAGGTGACCAAGGGTGCACTTGTAATGGCCAGAGGTAAGAGAGTAGGTACTCTCTATTTATGTAATTGTGTTACTAATAATTCTCCTTCTGTATTATCTACTTCAGATGTGGATGCAAAGTTGTGGCACTCTAGGCTCAGCCACATGAGTGAGAAGGGAATGTCCATTCTTAAGTCAAGAGATAAGCTTTCAGATTTGAAAAGCATAGATCTGGATTTTTGTGAGCACTATGTTTTTGGAAAATAGAAGAGAGTGAGTTTTCTCAAGACTGGGTCAACAAAGAAGAAGCATAAGTTGCAGCTTGTTCACACAGACGTGTGGGGACCGGCTCAGGTTGCTTCTATTGGAGGATCACAGTACTATGTTTCATTCATAGATGATGCTACAAGAAAGGTATGGGTCTATTGTATTAAGAAAAAATCTGATGTATTTGAGACTTTTAAGATTTGGAAAGCTATGGTTGAGAATGAAACAGGCAGAAGATTGAAGTGCCTGAGATCTGACAATGGTGGTGAGTTCTGCAGTCACAAGTTCAACTGGTATTGTTATATGCATGGAATCCACAGGCAAAGGATGGTTCCAAGGACACCTCAGCAAAATGGAGTTGCTGAAAGGATGAACAAAACAATAATGGAGCGTGCAAGGTGTATGAGATTGCATGTTGGTTTGCCCTTAGAGTTTTGGGTAGAAGCTGTGGATATTGTAGTGTACCTAATTAACAGAGTACCCTCTATAGCTCTGGATGGTGGAATTCCAGAAGAGGCATGGACAGGTAAAAATGTAGATCTCTCATTTCTCAAAGTTTTTGGTTGTGAAGCCTTTGTGCACATTGATAAGAAAAATAGAAAGAAGCTGGATGCTAAGTCTATGAGGTGCACATTTATTGGCTATGGGTCAGGAGATTTTGGTTTCAGGTTTTGTAATCTAGGAACTAATAAGATAATTAGGAGCCGTGATATTGTTTTTAATGAAAAAGTGATGTATAGTGATCAGCTCAAGAAGCTGAATCAATCTGGGCAGAGCAATGAAGAATTAGACGAGGTGACGGTCCAAAATGAGCTCATGGGAAAAATTAATCACAAACAGGAAAACACAAAGACCGACATCGGCCATGAAGGAACTGACGTCGGCAGAACAAAAACTGATGTCAGTCATTCAGTGACCAACGTTGGCTAGGAAGGAACCAACGTAGAATCGACGTCAGCCAGTAACAGGCCTGGAAGTGACTGAGGTCGGTCACTATCAGAGAATTTGGGTGGATAGTGTGTTGTGAATGAGTCTCAGACACCCATCAGGAGGTCAAAAAGGGTAAGTAAACCTCCAATTCGATATTCCCCCTCATTATTCTATTTATTACTTACTGATGGTGGAGAACCAGAGAGTTTTGATGAAGTAATACAGGTAGAATCCAAGAATCAGTGGGAGCGTGGCATGGTTGAGGAAATGGAGTCCTTAAAAGAGAACCAAACATGGGATTTGGTTGAGTTGCCAGTAGGAAAGAAGACACTGAAGAACAGATGGACCTACAGATTGAAGGAAGGTGAGAATGGACAGATGAGATATAAGGCTAGATTGGTAGTGAAAGGATTTACACAAAAACTAGGTATTGACTTTGGTGAGATTTTTTCTCTTGTTATTAAAATGACTTCTATACTGACTGTATTGTCTTTAGTTTCTATTGAGGATTTACATCTTGAGCAGCTTGATGTTAAGACAATGTTTCTTCATAGAGATTTGGATGAAGAAATATATATGGATCAGCTAGAAGGATTTGAGGTCAAAGGTAAGGAGAAGCTAGTGTGCAGATTGAAGAAAAGCTTGTATGGCCTCAAGCAAGCTCCTAGACAGTGGTATTTGAGATTTGACAGGTTTATGACTGAGCATGGCTACAATAGGTGTCAATCTGACCATTGTGTGTATTTTAAGAGATTGAATAATGGTAGATATATTATTTTATTGTTGTATGTAGATGATATGCTGGTTGCAGGATCACACATGCAGGATATCTCTGAGCTTAAGGTGAAATTAGCTCACACATTTTCCATGAAGGATTTGGAAGCAGCAAAAAAAATCCTTGGCATGAGCATTAGGAGAGAGAGGAAAAATCACAAGTTGATTTTGTCTCAAGAGGATTATGTGAACAAGGTGTTGAAACGGTTCAATATGTAGGATGCAAAACCGGTAAGCACACCTTTGGCTGGACATTTTAAATTGAGTAAAGAACAATGTCCTAATTCACATGATGAGGTAGAGTACATGAGTAGAGTTCCATATTCTTCTGCAGTAGGGAGTTTAATGTATGCAATGGTGTGTACTAGACCGAATATTGCCCAAGCAGTGGGAGTTGTAAGTATATGGCCAATCCAGGAAAAGAACACTGGAAAGCAGTTCAGTGGATCCTTAGATATCTGAGAGGAACCAGTAGTAGGAATTTATGCTATGGAGGTTTAGATACTTCTCTACATGGTTATGTAGATTCAGATATGGCAGGTGATTTGGATGGCAGGAGGAGCACCATAGGATATATTTTCACTGATGGTGGAATGGCAGTTAGCTGGATATCAAAGTTGCAGAAGGTTGTTGCCTTGTCAACTACAAAAGCAGAATATATTGTAGTCATAGAGGCTAGCAAAGAGATGATATGGATGACACGGTTCATGGAAGAGCTTGGAAAGGAGCAAGAGAGTTGCAGATTATCCAGTGATAGTTAGAGTGCAATTCATTTGGCTAAGAATTCAGCCTTTCATTCAAGAATAAAGCATATACAGCTTAGGTACCACTTGATACGACAGGTATTGGAGGATGTTGAGTTGAAGCTGGAGAAAATCCATATAGATAAGAATCCTGCTGATATGTTAACCAAGCCAATAACAAAGGAGAATTTGAATCTTCATTCAACTTCTGTTGGTCTTTATGATTGAGTTGAAGATGGAGGAGCTAGAAGATGTTGCTGTACAAGTACTAGTGCAGCCGTTTATCTCCAAGTGGGAGATTGTTAAGGTGTGGAGCTAAAAGCTTCACCAAGTGAGCGGACTGCAAAGTTACTGGTGTTACACAATCACCGGCATCGGTCAGGAGCAACCGACGTCAGTCAGGAGTAGACCAGGAGATGCCGGCATCAGTCATGGATCGGCCGACGTCGGTCATAGACAAACAGGCAGGAACTGACGTCAGTTACCTGTGCATCTAGAAAGCTATTTTTGTGGATATAATCGAGTGTTTGCATGGTAGGATTAAGTGATAGTCTTAAGTCCACATCTCTATTATTAGTAAGACTATTTAGAGCCCTTGATTAGGAGGTGCATCTAATGGCTGTAATTACATTGCTCATGATCCCTAATTATATATAATAGGGATAATTCTTCTTAGCTTATTGTATGAGTGTTGAACAGTACAAAATTGTATATGTGAATCATTCCAGGTTGTTGGAGTTGATTGTAATTGAGAGAGAGAGCTCTTGAGGGAAAGAGATCTAGATAGAGATCTGTACATCTGAGAGAGGTGTGGAAGAAAAGAAGTTTCTTCAATTGTATTCCTTTTGTAAAGAGTTTAATACAAGTTTTCAGGGTGGTTTCTTGTATCTCTTGTTCTTTGCTATTTCTGATTCTAGTTACTTATCTTTCTGGTTAATTCCGCATTTAGTTGCTTTCATATTGTAATCAACATTGTTGGTTGATCCCCAACACTCAAAAGATTCCAATTGATAAAATTCATATATATGAGTTTGGGAAATCCATAAAGACTATTCCTAAAACTTTTCCAGATCTTCTTATAACATAATTACCTTCACCCATGATGGAGGAGGACCCTCCCATAATACAAATATCCCATCCAGGGTGAATGATGAGATTTTCGTAGCACAATTACCATTATTTGTTAACTTAGAATAAGTATACATACATAACTCTAAAACAAATTCCCAAGAAATTGTAGAGGATAATCCAACACCTATTGACATTGATGATTATTTACGTGGATTATGTTTCACACCAGTGGGCCTAGGAGAGTATAGAGATGATTCTAAGGCACTCATACCTTTTTCTAGATCAGCAACACAACTAGTTAATAATACTATAACTACATGCTCCCATAATCAGTTACATTTAGTGGAAAATCCTTTCATTCACTCAGTATATATGGTTACATATATAGATATGGACCCAGTTATACAGATTCAGGTAAGAAGTTCAAAAGACCACACCATGTTTTATAGATATTACTTGATATATGATTGATGGTATTACCAACAATTCATCAAAGAATTGTCAGTAGATTGTCACAGTATGAAGGTCAACCCTTTTGTCATTTTCATAGAGTTATAGGATAGGATACTGATACATGCAAAACATTACAACATACATTAAATAAGTTTAAGGCTCATGGCACTATTCAAATTATACAACCTCCACCTCCATAGATACATGCACCATGATAGAATCATCATCAACATAGATACTTACATAATGATCCATTGACTATCTAGATTTTTTTAAAATATAGATGCATTCCCCATGTGGCTATAGATGAGGATTCTATTCCTAATACTTTTACTTTGGCATTTCTACAACACATGCTATCATGAAAATGAGATAAAACATGCCATACATTATCAATATTCCATTGGGAATATCACATGTGGCCTCAAGGTGGCCAACATAATATTATTTATCATAAATAGGGGCACTCATCTATAGGTTACACGTGGTAGTACATGGTTATAGGTGATGGATGCCACAGTTGATTGATCAGACAATTGTTTGACATTTAGTCATGATGGACACATGGTACGCATTTTATATGATGGCATAGATGAGAACCATGGGTTTCATATAGATACTTCATATCCCAATGTGGTTTTCCCTGGGACTACATGGGAGGCATATTACATAGTAGAGTAACATGCTATTTAGATGCACATAATCTATACTAATACCAAGGATAAGGCTCCATTGATACATGCATAATGGTATGATGATCATGATGATGAGGACTTATTTGAGTTAAGATAAATACAATATCTGACATTAGATGACTTCCCACCTGATCCACAATTTGATTTTCCACATCCCATGGATGTACTCTTGGGTCTATATACATGTTACACTTTGGTTGTACACTATGTCATTTATTTATAGTATTTACTTAGACATTCTTTCCTTATTTATTGATCCTTATATATAGTGTCATTTTTATGTTACTTACACATATATTATATACAAAAAATACAAAAATAATACAACATTTTAAAAAACACAAAAACATTCAGATATTTACTCAAGAAACAAAAAATTATAGATTGTATGCATTGTCATGTTTACATTTATTATAGTTTCTAGACACTACATATGTTATCTATCTTAACATAGTTAGTTTTATCATACATACATGCTTCACTTATTCTTTTTGAGTGGTTATATATTTCTATAGGACTCAGGTCCACTACACTGATCCATATTTGATATTATTTACCCACTAGGGGCATATGCACAGATACATGGGTCATTCATTTGACTTGTTCACCTATTTGGGGGCACCTTATATAGAGTTTAGATTACCAGGTTACATCTTTCTAAACTCTACATCACACTTTAGAGTTTAGATTATCATATTTTTTGTAGGCTATTACTAATTTAGACTCAATATATGTACATCTTGGCTCTTACACATATTTGTATTACATGTTCATGCATACTTTCAATACTAGATTTCCTAGTTTACATTTGATTGTATCTCTATGCTTATTATATTTGAGGGGAACATGCCATTGGTCTTTATCTCTAAACTAATTATTTTATAGTATGTATGCTTTAGACATGTGAACATGTCCTTGTGTGTGCTTTCATGATTGTGTATGCAGACATTTGAACATGTCCTCCTATGTGGCTCTAATATAACTTTGTTTTTATTTATGTATGTGGACATTTAACATGTCATTGTATGTCTTGCTTTCTCAAATTTTATGACATGTGCCCATGTCCCTAGTATTGTGCCCCCTTGGACTACTTTGTGTGGCTAATGTGTGTTATATGTATGTGTCATGGCTATGACACTTGTCTCTTGTTTGTTACACACTCTAGTTTTAGATGCCATGAGGAACCTCATGAATCTCCCCTTCCTAATTGGGTGTCATGATGGACATCATGCCCCGTCCCCCTAGGTAACTACTCAGTTATTACTCAAATTTATTTTTACATATATTATTATATCTATCTTGACAACCTTATGAATGTTAGACATAACATACACTGTACATTACAAAATTATGCTTATGATATATTACATTTTGATGTTATGTATGCAAATTATATTGGATTATTACACATATATCATAAATGGCTTCGACTAACAGACATCTTATAAAGATTTTTATTTTGAGGATAGTTTTTGCACAAGTTCAAAAAATCCTCTCAAAAGAAGGGGTGTTCATAGGGGTTTGTTATAGAGATTAGGCTCTCATAATGTACTCATAGTACATTTTTCAACATATAGGCTTAGATTACAAAAATTAGACCCAAGTAAACACAATGGAAAATAGTGACATAAAGATCAATATAGTTTCAAAAAAATCAAAATAGTTGGATATTAGTTCCTAAATTAGGACATTATCACCATATGACACTACTATCCAAGATATGGTGCTACTTTACAGTAGCATCAATTTTTTAAAAATATAAATTGGCTAGAAAAGTACAATAGGTATAGTCCAATTACAAATTTTATAGTTTAGTTCATATTCATACTAGTTTAGCTTAGATTCATATTAGTTTACTTAGATTGGGGACATCATTCATGGCATGACCGTTCCCATTTACAGTTTAAATATTAAGAGATAGATTATTACAACTCAGTCCAAAATCCATATGGTCAGATATCATATTTGGGGGCATGTGCACGACACATTATTTTCATTTACTCACTTACACACCAATTGATCAAATATAATGACAAATTCCATGTCATTATTTATGTTATATACATCAAACATCATATTCTACGTTTCACACTAGTTTCATGCCTTACTCCATGTATAATGGTTGACATTCTCAAGTGACATAGAGATGCCTAATATACTTGAGTGGTTACATAGCTGACATGTATAGTTAGATATCTCTAATTAAACATTTAAAACTACATCATGTAGTTTCATTTTTAGATGCATCTACTACACATGAGTAACTAATGATAAAGTCATAGTCTACTTGAGTTCTTGACACCTACATGAGATGGTTGGACACACCATCAATCCAATACAAACTATTCATAGGTCATGATTCACCAAAAATGGGTTGGAAATGATGGATTCAAAATTAGATTGAGTTCTTGAGCCACCCATACATGGGGATTGAGCAATTTATCAGCTCAGTCCAAGATATTCACTAATTGATCACTATCTACACATTCACACATAAGTTATCACTAGGTTTATACATTAGTTTACATACTCAATGAGATGTATTTGTGCCTTTCCTCTCTGTTACTCATTTACTCAATTTTACTTAGTTTTACTTCTTTACTCAAATTTTTCTTTATTTTTGATATCTCTTAAGGATTGATCTATGCATGTTTCACCTACAGGATATGCATTAAAGCATGCTTCAAATACTCAGATCTAGACTCCCAAGATTCACCTCTTAGGTAAGTCCAGGTATGCTTCTTTTTCATTTATCCTAGTCATTTCACTTTTTTGAATTTCTAGAATAAAGGGGGAAAATACAATCACCTAAAAATGACACTTGAGTGCTAATAGTGCTACTTAAGACCACCTATCCCTAGCTTAGCCCTAGATCTATATTAGGGTCTATTTTCACACTTATTTAACCTTCATGTAGGCCACATTCATCCTTAGTCACCCCTAAATAAACCCCATACCCTCATTCTTGCAACTTGGCCCTTCATGCCTCAGGTTCTGCCACCTAGACACTAGCACCATAATAGGGAAAGTAGTGCCACATGATGCTAGTATCCCAATATTGGTACTACTATCCTTTCCATCATTTTTACACAAACATATATCTTTTCAATACTTAGACCTCCTAGGGTTATATTAGACTTGTTTTAGCACCTGCACAAGCACTAGAACAATATACATACATGAATTTTAGCCCTTTAACTATATTATTGTATTTTTGAGCTTATTAATTTAAACTACTATAAGTAAAAAATTTAACCCAAAACATAATAACATCAAAGGGAGATATTATGGAAGCCAATCATAAATAATAAGGAGATTCTTACCATTTCCTTGCTCCTCTTATCCTATTTACAAGATCTTCAAATTTATTTTCAATGATTATTGATTTTGTTTATGGATTGCTATGGATAGATTCATGATTTTGACATAATGATAGCTTGATCAATGAATTTGATTATACCATGGATTGTTTGATCATATTGACATGGATATTTTATGGATTCATCTATTAGTTTAGCCATGGAGAAGTGGATTGTTTAAATAGAAGAGAGAGGGAAGATTAAAAAGGACTTTAAAATTGCATGGAAACCTCTAGAATAGAGGCTTCTAGAGAGGAAGGGATAAGTTGGAGAGGATTCTAGAATTGGATAATTCTATAATCCATTAGGGGATAAGTAATATTAGTAGGGGGATTAGGATAGGTGATTATATAAGTGATTAAAAACTAAGGACATAAGAGAGCCTAGGAATAGGTTAGGGTAGGTGGGTCATGAGAATTTTAAATTCCAAAATATTAAACAAGTGGGATTAGTTAGTAGATTATGGTGAATTAGGAGAATTAATTAATTTTGTGGGGATAATAGAAGGTTAGTGGATGAAAAATAATTAAGGAGAATGTTAGATAAATGACTAGGAGGATTAGTAATGATGATTTAGATAGAATTAGATTAGATTAGTGATAATTAGATAAAATTAGTGATGTTAGTGTTGACTAATAATAATATTAGTGATGATAAATGAATCAAGTAAATTTGGGTACATACATTTTACCCCTATTTAAAAGGGCATTACGAGTGGAAGAAGTAATGGTTTATTGAATAAAATCCATTTCATGGATGAGTGTTAGTAAATTATGTTAGTGGATATGATGACCCCTTGAGGGGACATATAAGGAAGAATGAGATGGATGGCCACTCAAAAGAATACATGAGGGGTGGGATGTGATGAATGAACAAGGGAATGAGATGTGAGATATATGATGAAGAAAAGGAACTCGACTAGAGTAATGAGCTAAAAATTGATAATGCCCTTAGCAAAGAAATATGCACAAGGAGTGGAAATTAATGTGTCATAGTTGTTGACACATCCCAAGGGGGAATCAAATGTAACATATGGATGATAATATAAAAGGCTACTAACTTTCAATGTATCCCAAGCAAGTACACATGCAAGGGAGAGCTATAGGCTAAGATAAGATAATGATTTGATAAGATTAATGATGATTGTAGCTAAAATATATAATCAAGTGATATGAGAGAAAATAATTGATATGATCGAGTGACCAAAATATGAAGGGGAATAACTAGAATGCATTGCATCAAATCAATGAGCCATAATGTGATGATGCCCATAATAAGGACACATGCAAGAGATGATAATGAATTTGTGGACTTGGTCATGCCCAAATCTAAGGAGGAAACCATAAATTTTAAATTATTAATTGACCAATCAATGATAATGGAAGAAAAGATGGATGTTGTCTTTTGTTGAGCCTAATCAATAGGTGTAGGTGATTGATGAAAAGATTAGGAAGATGATTGAAAGGATTGTGATTAATCAATAGACTAATTGACTAATGATTTATATTTAGATCAAGTATTTGACTGATCTAAGATGATATAAATGTGGCGATGAATGATGGGGAAGAGGAGAGAGTGGTTGAGCTTACCTCAGGTACACCATGTGATTGAGTGCTACCTATATATTCTGAAAAGAACTTAGGCCAATATAGTTTGGACTAGATGATAGATGACAAGATAGACAAGAAAAGGAGGTTGATAATTATTTTTAAACATGTTATTTGTTAAATACATGATGTGATTCATATGTTAGACATGAAGTTAGAGGACTAGGAGAAATGGTGGAAGATGAGATGTTAGATGTTATGATATGTTTTTTGGTTAGACGACTGGACCTCGATGATCAAATTGATGATGGGATAAAAAAGATTAGACAATTAGGAAAGTGATGGAGGATAGGATAGATTATTAGTGTGTATATTATTAAGCCATCATTATGATAATAAGACTCATCATAGTCTAAGTAATCCATTAAATATAACACTTGGTAGTATGCCCCATGATATAAGTATGATCAAGAGAACATTTTTCCAAAGTGTATAAGGATAAAATGGGAAAATAATGAACTCTACATCATCGAGGGTACCTAAAAACATCATTGTAGAGTTTTTAGTGTCATCATAGTATCCTCATTCATTGCCCAAGAGATAAAAAAAGACATAATGTAAGACTAAACATTGATAAACATAAGAATTTCATATATATACATGAAAAAGTCAAACAAAAACGAGTAGATAAGTAACACACATAAGTATCTACATGTAGTGTCATAATGTCATGTCTAATGGTCCTAATGAGAGTTGATGGGATAATGGATCAAGTGATGAGTTAGATTAGGTTGTCCATGAAAATCATAATGTGAAGTGAAAGTGGATTAAGGGTATGGGCTTAGACAAGGGTAAAGACTTGGAGTAGACTATTGATGTGGATTAGTTGAAAAAGACATAATACAAGATGATTAGGATGTTGAGATAAGTCAATATGACAAAAGGATAAGACTAATAAGACATAGGTTAAGGTAGGATGACAATATGACTAAGACATAAGATAGGATGATTCATATATTTAGGACATAGGACAAGAAGACATATGAAAAAAAAATTTATATATTTTTGGATTTTCCAAACTTCATAATTTTTAGGGGTTTTTGACATATTTCAATTTTTAGGGATTTTTGGGATATATATATATATACAGTATACAAATGGGGTTACTAACAAAGGGAATACCAAGCCTATAAACTAGGATAAGTATGGATATAATAATGGATGGGATGATAAAAGGATGAGAGTGATGCAAAAAACGGAATGAGAACTAAGGAAGAATGGACTAGGGATTGCCAACAACCACATCATGAAGGAAACAAATATATAGTTGTGTGAGTGTCCAATAGAGGATATGCCAAGATTATTCCAAAATATTTCTCAAGAAACCTTTTATGTCCTTATGAAGGTCAAGATGGGAAGACTAGATAGGTATATGGGATAGATGGATATGATATACAAATATGTTTGGACCATAACATGGATGAGGTTGACAAGGAACATGGGATATGACTATAGAGATGAATTGGATTTTTCCCCCAAGTTTTGAGGTGAAATGTGAACAATAGATTATTTTACCATGATGTTAGAAACTAGCTTTATCATGGTACTTGCCCAAGGTGCCAAAAGACTAGTTTTCACCATTGGATGAATGATTTTTTATTTTTGACTTATTGATTTTTAAAAAATTTAGATATTTTGATAGCATCTCAATTTATTATAGGTGGGTGAGATGAAAATATGCTGATATTTGTGTAATTTTTTGTCGACACATGTTTTTGAGATGTGTGATGCTAGGACCATGTTATCACTGCTAGATGTATTGATATCCTTATGACCTTTGTTGATTCTTGATTGAAACCCATCCAAACATCTAGACCAGGTGTCTTTGTCATCTCTATGAGATTTAATGCTTCCCAAGAAAGTGATGTGAGATATGGATTGGATTATATCTTTATGTTGATGGGGATGTATGGGATTTGAATGGATGATATGACATGATTGGTTTATGGGTTTGTGATAGGAGGGTATGATGGGTGTTTGAGGAATGGAACTAGCGTTCACACACATCATTGGAAATATTGAACATTTTGTATTTTAATGGTGTCATATGATCAAATACTTTAAGATATCCAAGACACTTTGACTATGCAATTCTTTAATCTATTTATTTGAAGGATTATTGGCCCTCTTAATACTACTTTTAACATTATTTTGATCCTTATAATTGATTATATTTTGGAAATCCCTTGGTGCCTAACATTGGGATTCATTAGAGGAGATTTATATTTGACTTGATAGATAATGATTATTTTGACTTTGATATTCCCCTAGTACCTGAGGCTGGGCTTCACTAGAGGAAAAAACTTTTGTATTAGGTCTATGTTTTGACATTTCCTAATTTTGACTTATTAGATAAAAGATGATTTGATTATCATGTATGAATTTTTGAATATGATCTTAGACCTCTATATTTTTTTCACATGATATATTACTCAAGGAAGAGTCCAACAATGTATGTTCTTATTCATCCCTATAGAAGGAGGTGATTAAATGATCATTGATAGGAAGAAAGGGGTATATGATGGATGAGGGTGGGGGAGATGGTAGGATGAGGTCAATGAGGGGTGATTGGGTAGCATGGTATTAATAGGGGTTCTCAATAAACCCAATTTTGACATTGGAGAAAATCTCTTCAAGATCATCAAAAGCATCACTAAGACTAGCTATACGGCATGTGTCTAAGGTAAGATCATATTCACATTGAAAATGCTTAATAGATAAAGCTTGAATGAAATTGATTATGACTTCATCATATTGATCAAGATAAAAAAAATATGCCTCATGAATGATTATCATCCAAATTGGATGCATCTTCAAAATGGTAGACATAGTCATCATCTACTGCAATATCTATGAGGGACGATGTTTCTGATGAGGAATCTAATTTAGATACTAGTGTTAAACATGATCTTAATGCAAACAATACTTGTATTAACTCTTATGCTAACTCTTACAAGGCTATGGGTGATGTCGATGGGGTAATAATGATAATAGATGATTCTTTGTCTGCAAGTGACCTCTCAACATGGGGTTTTTGATGTGATGATGGGGAGACAAGGGTTTCAACAAAAATAGGTTCATAGAATAAGGACTTATGAAAAATTTGAGGACTAGGTTCATGGGGATCAAACTTATCTTTGATAGAGGATTTGTCAAAGATGGGGGGACCAAGGAAGATGGGATTTGGTGTCTTGACCTTGGCTTGAAAAGGGAAGGGATTGATTGTGATCATGAATGGAATCTTGGTATACATCTTCTTGTTTACCTTTCGATGTAGAATCATCTAATTCAATTTCAATTTCTATGTCACTATGGTCAATGAGGTCTTGGACATATTTTTGGAAATTATGACATCAATTAATAGTATGCCCCCAAGTTTGATGATATGTACAGAGTGGTTAGATTTAGATGAAGAGGGATTAGGATTGGTGGGATTAAGATGTCGTATAGGTGGATAGACCATCTTGCCATTGGGAATGAGATAACATAAGAGGGATTCTAATGATATAGGAATAGGGGTATAGGGGATATCTTCAATTCATGCTTTGGATGTGGAAGCATTAGAGCTTAGATTAGATGGTTGTTGATATGACTGGGTGGGAAGACTAGTAGTAGATGAGGTAGCTAGGATTAGAATCCCTTTGCTAGTATAGAAATAGGTAGATGACTGGCTATAATTGGTGGATAGAGGATTTGAATGGGCCTCATGTGGATGGGTGTGGACTAGAGGTAATGTTGGATAAATGGGGTTAAAGTTTATAGGACATAGAGTACTCAAATCAAGGAGGTGAGAAAGAAGGACATCCCTATTGGCCATGAGGCATTGTTCAATCAGGGTATTGACCAAAGTTATTTTGGATACCATGGTTTAAGATAAGAGAAAGTATGGATGATGTGGTTTATCGACCCCAATTAACAGGTATAAGGGATTGAGTGGAAAGATTGAGGGATGAAGATGGGATGTGTGGAATAAATTTGGACAAAGGCTTGCTATAGTTTGATTTCAAATTTGATTCAATGTTAGGTGAGGCTTAATGATGTAATAAAAGATCAAGTAGACCAAATTAGGATGTGAGCTATAATTTGATGATTTTGATTGGATTTGACTGAGTGAGATATGAAAAGCTCTAAGATTTGATGATTATAGGCTAGATTCAAGAGACTGATAAGGATTGATTGGATTAAGACTATCTCAAGACTAAGATGATCAACTTAAATAGGATGAGATGATTTGATTGATAGGATTGATAAAATTATGATTATGTGTGTGACTAAAACTTGATTAGACACAACTAAGATAATGATGAGGACCTTGATATGATAAGAATGTTTTGTCAATGGGGATAAGGACCAAAGTATGACTATAGACTTGATGAGAAGAATACTATAGACAAGGGGATGAATTGGGTTAGACTATTATTAGGAATAGTTAGACAAGACAAGGTCAAGACAAATGATTTTCTATGTATAAGGTGGACTTATAATATGATAAGGATATGGGGTATGACCAATGATTGGTGGATGAGACTAGACTAGGATGTGATTAAGATGAGACGTAGGTCAAGGTGTCATATGAGATAATGTTTAGAAGGATGTACAAATAAAATATATATAAGAGGATATTGATAAGGAAGTACAAAATGATATAATGATGAGACAAAGATATACAATATGATGATATGTTAAAACCTATATAGGTTTGGGTAAAATGTTAACTTGGCTCACAAGCAACATGGGTCAAGAATGACACTCAATAAATCAAGTAGACCACAAACCTAAGATTAGTAAATTGATTAGGAGTGTAACTCAATAACTGCACCATTTAACAGCTTCACGAGTGAGGCTATAGGCTGGTGATCCATTATAGAATCTCTTAAGCCCTCTCAACCCTATCTTCACATGATGGTCACTTGGGAGATGATACTAACTCTGATAGTAAGTCATCTATTATAGTTGATGGTCCTATGTTAGGCCGAATGGGCTCTTAGGGGTGTCCTTGACTTAGGCTAGGTATAGTGGGGGCCAGGTCCATATAGGGTGCTATTTAATGCTATGTTTAGAGAATGAACTCTTACCCTTCATGGAAGACTTATAAGGGGTCAACCACTTAATCTAATGATAGTTGTACTTGATATTTATACTGTATCAAAACATAAAGTGTGGAATAGTACGTGGTAGTGAAATTCATGATCACTATTCTCCTAATACTATGGCAAGTGCATGGGTGTCAATTCCACATCATGTTGCCCCTAAAAAATAAAAATGGGAGGGTTTGTTAGTGGGTTTTGATCCTCTAGAAATTACTACAAGGATGTAAGGAGGAGAGGATACACCATTGTATCCCTTAGGTGACACATAAATAAATAAAAAGATTAATCAGATGATTAATTTAGATGCAATATATACAAAATATATATAAGATATTCATAAGATGATTTTTCAAAATGCCAAAAATATATTTGTCAGATGACCTAAAAATAAATCGATTGGTAGTTTCAATTGGAAATGTTGAGGGGTAACCTACAAGACAGGATATTATTCAAAATATATGACTACAAGAGAAGACGTTAACAATCCTTTAAAAAACAAAACATTAGTCCAATAAATCTTAATAAAACCACTGAATAAATCATGATTTGGAT
Source organism: Torreya grandis (assembly GCA_037957365.1). Lineage (NCBI taxonomy): Eukaryota > Viridiplantae > Streptophyta > Pinopsida > Cupressales > Taxaceae > Torreya > Torreya grandis. Next base: position 161,342 of record JARHVA010004418.1, read on the forward strand.
CTATAACTTGTTTGGATGAGGGGCCATGAAATGGGGGTATAGGGGTGATAGCCCCCGATAGCGTCAAGTGCTAGTTCCCCTAGCGTGATTAAGGGGTAACGCCCCTTACGAGGCCAAGGGGCCATACCCCTTGTAGGGTCTGGCATCACTCCCTATCATGATATAGGGTGGGGTTGAGGGGTAGTGCCCATGACACCAAAATAAATTTGAGGCTTGTGGAACTTTTGAAATGATTCAAAATTCATTGAAAGTGACCCAAAAAAAATACACTCAATAAGGATAAATTGAATGAAAAAAATTAATGCAAAAGCTCAACTCTAAAAGTCAAAACCACAGATACATAGTTAGTTTAGTGTAAAACCACTTCTAGAGAGGACAAAACCACAAGTACTAGGCAATATCATAGATATGTGTTATGAAATTTTGTAGATGATCTATTAACCTTGACCACAACCATATGGGTATGAAAAATTATGAATGGCTAGGCAATGTCACAAGTCTAACTACACAATCATGAGTCACAATCTACGATTTTGTAGGTAAATAAAAACCTTAATAATATAGCACTTAGAATAATGAAATATTAGAAATGTGATTGGAAATATATACTTAAGATTTATAGATTATTGATATATACAGAAAGACTATATAAGATTTATATTTTGAAAGATGATTATTTATAACCAAAATGTATGTTATGAATTTATTTACAAAATGTTCACAAGCTAAAAATATATTAGGTGTTAAAGGGTTTTTAGATTTTTACCAAAAGCTTAAAGAGATTAAAATGTAGTATTTATAATATGATGTACTGCCTTAGCAATTTAAGGCAAAATAGCCTATTGTTATGCAAAATCTCTTATGGAAAGCAAACGTGCTTCTCATAAAATGTGATATTACACAAAGTGGTCAAAGGCGTATTTGGATGTTTGATGTTGATTTGGGTAGCACTTGCCTTTACCTACAAGTAAATAACAGTCAAACAAAGACAATAACATTATTAGAAAACTAAAAATTTAGACTTAGATTAGCGATTTTATTTTTGAGTCAAAACTATATTTCATGAAGGCAAAAATGCATTTCGAATTCAAAATTACAACTATAAAAATGCAATTTTTCAATATCGTGACTATAAAAATGTTATTTTACAATATTGTAACTAGAAAAATGTGGTTTTACAATAATGCAACTAGCTAAATACAATTTTACAATACCACATCTAGCAAAAATGTGGTTTTGCACAAACTAGAGGGCTAGTCAAAATGGTTAACAGTGAAGTACTACAATCAAGGCAAAATTGAAACTATTAGGGTTAAAATTGTAACTTTATAGAAAAATTACCTTTTTTGAGTGGTAATATTATAAGAGGTTGAGAACCTATCAAAATAGTTAATTGTTAGATATTAAATAATATGGTTAGTATAAAATCATAGATTGTTAGGCAATACCGCTGATACAATATCATGATTTGTAGAGCAAAATCATCATTTGCCCATACATGAAAACTTGATCAAATCCAAAGCTCTTCCTTCATCCAATCAAATTTTCAAGCTACCAAAACACTCTTAATAGGCAACATGGTTAATTTAAAGGGGTTCTCCCACCGTGGTCACCAATGTATTATTGTATTTTTGAGCTTATGAATTTAAACTACTATAAATAGCAAATTTAACCCAAAACACAATAACATCAAAGGGAAAGATTATGGAAGAAAATAACAAATAATAAGGAGATTCTTTCTATTGCTTTGCTCTTCATATCCTCTCTCCAAGATCTTCAAATTGATTTTAAATGATTCTTGATTTTGCTTGTGGATTGCAATGGATAAACTCATAATTTGACATAATGATAACTTGATAAATGACATTGATTATAGCATGGATTGTTTGATCATATTGACATGGAGATTTTATGGATTAATCTATTGGTTTGGCCATGGAGGAGTGGCTTATTTAAATAAAAGAGAGAGAGGATTAAAAAGGAATTAAAATTCCTTGGAAGCCTCTAGAATAATGGCTTCCAAAGAGGAAGGGCTAAGTTGGAGAGGATTCTAGAATTGGAGAATTATGGAATCCATTAGGGGCTAACTAAGATTAGTAGGGGATTAGGATAGGTGATTAAGGACTAGGGATGTAGGAGAGCCCAGGAATAGGCTAAGGTAGGTGGGTAGGTGGGTCATGGGAATTTTAAATTTCCAAATATTAGAAAAGTGGGATTAGTTAGTATATAATGGTGATTTAGGAGAATTAATTGATTTGGTGGGGTTAATATAAGGTTAGTGGATGAAGAATAATTAAGGGGGATGTTAGATAAATGATTAGGAGGATTAGTAATGATGATTTAGATAAAATTAGATGAGATTAGTAATCATTACATGAATTAGTGATTTTCGTGTCAAATAAAAATAATATTAGTGATTATAAATTAAGTGAGAAAATTTGGGTGCATACACTAACCATTAGATGGAAATCAGATGCAAATCACACATACAAACTCAAAACAAGTTGTACATAATTAAGGTTATCAATCCCTATTTTTCCCTACTTCTATATACTACCTTCTACATCATTCCTAAGCTAGATTATTCAAATTTATAGTCTCGATCACATTCAAAGAACTCAAGTTAACCATAATACTAATATCACTTGTAGTTTCACCAACACTTAGGTTGGAAGAATTACATTGGGATTTATTCCTCTTCAGAGTATTGGTATGAGGGCAACTCTCATCATAACGAAGTGTTGAGGATGCCCAACCTACCCCACTGATAAACACACTTTTTTGCTTGTATTAATTGAATACCCTAGTGATATGGAATATTAGGGTTTATTCATAAATTAGTCAAAATAGGTCATCTATAGAGTTTCATAACTTGTGCACATAAGAATAGGCCTTTTAAATCCATACAAAGGTGCACCCAAAAGCTCATAATAGTCCTGCATAGAGGACACTACCACCAACATAAGGACATTAACACCACATAACACTACTTTCCAACTAGGGTGCTATTGTCCAGAAAGGGTTTTGACACCTATATCCTATTTATGACACTTAGACTAGCCTCTGCCTCCGTTATTAGCCTTCATATCATCTATCTCTATCATTTTATAGTTAAATTATTATTAAATTTATTTATTTCTATTTTTATAAAGTTCAAAATTGGTCAATTATATAAAAAATAGTCATTTTATTTATTGCATATTTCTACCCTAATTTACTATAATAAGCTCTTTAATAACTTAGGATTTACATTCACTAAGTCCTAAAAGATGTTGTAGGATCTGAAAGATGCCTTTAAAGTGTTTGACTTGGATGGAAATGGATCCATTTCCACCCTTGAACTTCATAACATTTTAGCTAGGTTGGGAGAGATTTTCATCTTGGATGAGTGTCATCATATGATTGGAGGTGTAGATGCTGATGGGGATGGCTAGATCAACTTTGGTGAGTTTTTATCAATGATGTCAACACTCATTGTAATGAAAGCCTATTAAATATGATGTGGATGTAAATTTCAATGCTAAAAGGTGTCCATGTCACCAACAACCCATAAAACATGTTAATGCATTGTATGTCTATGCGAAATGGAAAAAGATTTTTTTTTGGATTAATAAATTATATTTGTGTATTTTTTGAAAAGTGCATTTTTATTCATGAAATATAATAGTACAATGTTAAATATGCAAAAGGTTTCCCATATTATTGAATCAGTAATGGAGTAGAAAGTAAAATGGGTGAAATTCAAATATAAGTTTGGAATCATATTTGGAGGAACAAGAAAATATAGAATGAAAAGTTGAAAAGATTTGAATGAATTTAGTGTGTTATGGGAGAGAAGGTTTGTTTATGTTATCTTGTGCTTTTTTTTTGGTGAAAAAATAATTAAGAATTGAATGTCATATTGATTAACTACAATTATATGTGTATAAATATTTCTATAAGAGAATTTGTATTTATAATTTTATAAAATGAAATTTATAATTCACAAACTTTACAATTCACATTATGTAAAAAATCATACAAATTGAAAAATTCCAGAACAAAATCAATCATCATTATTAATAGTAGTTGCCCTGATGGTGCAAGCAACATCGAAAGGGATGTGTCTTTATATTTTGTATTTTTTTTATTAAGTGCTTATGAGTGTGAAGTGGGTGAGGAGTAATAAGAGGAACTTTGATAGGAATTTGATAGAGATTACTTTGTCCAATAGAAGAAATTGGAAGATAGATTGGATTGCAAATATCCTATGGGGGACTAGAGCATTTCTTAAAGGCAATAACGACATAAATGGGTAAGGAAGGTGGATTTGGATATGAGTTGTAGATAATGCGAACAATTTCTTTGATGGGTTACACCATCATTTTTTTTCCACATACAAGGTGGTCTCAGCCTTATGAAAAATGTGTTGCTTGGAATTCCCTATATGATCCATATGTTGTTACACACTACATTTTCCTCGCACATGCAACTAAAGTGGACACATACAAGGGAAAATATCAGGTTTGATTTCCTCCTCTATAATATGTATTTTTTTTTTTAATTATACCATCATTCTTACACATGAATAACTATCAAAAAATTCAAGGAGGATTTATTGGATTTGTGTTTAACTTGACATGGTATGAACCCTTGGAAGATATCACTGATGATAGAGTAGATGTTGGAACATCCTACATGTGTTGGTTTAAATTGATGGAAAAAAACCTATGTATGAACATCATAGAGTAGTTGTTGTTTACATATACTAAGGATACTTTCTAAAATATATATGTATGTTTTTTAATTGTACCATCAATATTACACTTGTGTAACTATCATAAAATTCAAGGAGGATATATTGGATTTATGTTTAACTTGCCATGGTATGAACCCTTAGGAGATACCCTTGATGACAAAGCAATTGTTGGAACATGTTACATGTGTTGGTTTAAATTGATGAAAAATTTCATGTGTATGAACATCAAAAAGTAGTAGTTGATGTTGTGTGATGTTTCATTTGGATAACATATAGCGTCTAAGAATAAATAATTGATAATCAAGTTACTTTACCATTCTATTTTTCTTGGTTATTTTTTGTGTAAGCTAGAACCATGGAAGGCATGGAAACAAATATGGTCATAAACATTGTCCTTAAGATTGGTTTATTTTATATTAAAAATATTCAATTTTTTTGTTCTTGAGAGCAAGTTCTAATTAAATCTAAGCAAATCCTAGAATGAGATTATAAACAAAGGCAATAATTTTGGTTGGAAATTTTGAGAATCTAGGCAATAATTGTTATGGGTGTAGGTAATGTAAATTCAAACATATGCACTAAATGAAGCTTTAATATATGATATGGCCCCTTTGTTGTATTATACTCAATATAATATAATATAGGGTACCTTTTATTATGTAGTTTTAATCTCATTTAAATTGACACTTAGTGCTTTAGTGGAAGATATAAATTGCATTAATAGATATGATATGCCACTAAAATTTTCATGTGTATTTCCCATAACTTATTCGAATTTATCCCCTAAAATACCCTATCATTTCCCTCACCATCACCATGCAACTTGCCTAGGAGTTTTTTCTTCTTTTATATTATATATAGCCTTGCCCTTCCCCACCACTTTGTCATTACTCAAGCTTACCATGAAATAGATCATGTCATCCTCACATAGCACATTGCTATGTCATTTGGAGGAACAAAACTTATTTTCTAGCATCACCTCTATGGGAAATATCAGATTACACATGTTTCAATCATGTATTGGGTCATACTTAATAATATAAAACATTATTACACTATATATAATATAAAACATTATTATACTATATATATCATATTAAATGTATTATAATATTTAATAGATTATAAAATATTATATTAAATACTATATTTAATATTTACTATAATAGTAGATTATTATTATTATTAGCATTTTATGAGACACGTTAGAATTAAAAACTAGTTGCCCAAAAAGTGCATGTTATATTTTCTTTGTTTTCAAGTGACAATATATCAATGACAACATGGATAAATGAAAGCAACAACATAGACTATGGGATCTCAATGTTTTATCCCCACATTAGTGACATTTTATCATTGATTTGAGTTTCACATTATACGTGAAGTCTTGTTTCAATCAAATCAAAGATGTCACCACCTCTTAAGCTACAAACCCATTTGAAATGGGTGACGTAGGGCATGTGAATCTAAGCACTACCATGAATCAAGATTTGGTGTACAATATGGGACCCCTTGCATATGGTATCACCTAAAATATGTTATTATCACCATTCACTATCACCTTCTAGTGCACATTGAAATATTTGACCACTTGCATGTTCTTTATTGCCTCTCCCTTTCTTTCAAGAATATTTCCATATGTTGTTAAGCATGAATTTAAATACTCCAGATGTTAATATATTTTATGTATGATTGAACATAAGACACAAGATAGATTTAGATACCTAAATGTAAATAACTAACATAAGCTACAAGATGGAATCTGGTGTTCAATTCTTAAGATAGTTCTCTTTGCCAATATCTTTAATTTTTAGGATTTTTTTTATAAGTGCTTCTAAGTATGAAGTGGTGGAGAAATAGTAATGAATGAAGCAAATTTTATGAAATGTATTTTTTTGTATTTATTTAAAAAATTTACATTTATTGTAAATATTGTGGAAGAGGTATTAACACTAAGTCTTATTTCCTCTAGTTTTTTTATGTTTACATATTTACCATCCTTCATTCTTGCATAATGGTCAAATGTAAATTCAAGGGAGATATACATGTCATAAATTAAGTGTACTCTCGATACAACAATGAAGGTCCACCCATTAATATTTTTTAAATGCAATAATGACATGCATGGGTAAGGAAGGTGGTTTTGAATATAGAATGTAGACAACATGAAAAAATTCCCCAATGTCTCCATTAACTAGCCATGCTTTCACCCATAGATTGGATGTCAACATAATCTAATTTCATTTATATAATTTTTTTTTATTTACATATTGTAATTGGGGGTTTTTAATGATTTTAACATTTTCTTGTTGTGATTTATTGCCAGTTTATTAGCTATATACAAATGTGTCGATATTTTGACATGAGCATACTCTAGTTTTATCTTGTTGGATATTTGACACATGTTAAATCATGTCTTTGATAATTGAAATAGTTTTGTGGATGCTACATATTGCATTTTCAGATGTGCCCTATCATTAAACTTTGTACACATATTTTTTCAGGCTTATTTGAATCTCTCATAGAAATACCTTATAATTGCCCCTCACCATCATTGCCCAACTCACCTTGATTTCTTTCACCACTTGCATATTTTATATGGGCTTACACTTCCCCACCAATTCACCATTGCTCAAGTTCAAAATAAAATAAAATGTCTCCTCCTCGTATAACATAGTGCCACACCAAATGAAGAAACATGCAACCTCATTTTCAATGTCACCTTCACAAAAAATATTAGATTTTTATTTATTAATACTCTATGAGCAAAATGTTAGATGAGGTCAATGGTCATGAGTTTTGAAATGATATGATTACCAATTTACACTCTTTCATTTTACAAACACTCATTTTACTATTATATTATTATATAATATTAATTATACTATAGTTAGTATTATTATATTAGTGTTATTATTAATATAGTTATATAATATGTATATTTCATATAGTTTATATATGTAATAATAATATATATTATAATAATATGATATATTTTTATTAATATTATATTTAATTTATAAATATTATATACCTAAAATAATAATAATAATAATAATAATAATAATAATAATTATTATTATTATTATTATTTTAGCTTTTACCGTTAAAACTTTGAACTTGGCATGACGACGAAAATATGAAGAACAATTTTCATATGGTTACTGGCTCTTTGCTTTGAAAATTTCATAGATTAATCTTGTTGAAGACCCAAGATTAGGCAACTAAGAGCATTATCCATAAGTACATGACATGGCAAGTAAGTTTGACAATGACGGCCTAATAAATTATGTGTGTGTGCACCAAAAACAATCACAAAAATGTGTGTATATAAAATCTTTATAGACTTCAATAATTAATCTAGCTCAACTTGGTGACTCTTCCTTACAATAATTAATCCAACTCATCATTATGAGTAGATGAGAAGCATTAATGTTCCTATTGATGTCACATCAACATACTGGTCAAGTGAAAACATTAATATAATAGAAGGCTACCATGTGGCTGAGCTATGATACATTGCTAATCAAATCATTCATCATGAAGTACATTCTATCACAAAGAGAAGATTGATTGTTTATTTATGAAGTAATTTATATATTATAGTGTCATAATTTATTAATATATTATAATATAAAGTATATTAGTTTTTATATATATTTAATATAGTAAATTATAAAATAGTATATTAAATATTTTATATATATATATATATATATATATATATATATATATATATATATATATATATATATATATATAAAATAATGTTATGAAAAGAAAATATTTTGATATTATATTATGTATCACAGAGAGAAGATTGATTGCTTATTTATGAAGTAATTTATATATTATAGTATCATAATTTATTAATATATTATAATATAAAGTATATTAATTATTTTATATAATAAATTATAAAATAGTATATTAAATTATATATATACATATATATATATATATATATATATATATATATATATATAATAATGTTATGAAAATAAAATATTCTAATATTATACATAATATAAATTTAATAATTAATTAATAAATATAAAAAATATATATTATTAAAAATATAATATGATATATTTTATATATAGTATAATATAATATAGTATTATATATATAATATATCTAATATTATATAATAATATATGTGATTTGACTATTTAAGTGAAATCATGAGGCATTGAAAGCATTTAAATTTAATGTATGTACAAACTTGACATGTACAGTTGGTGAAGAGAACCCTGACCAATTTAAGTTGTATAAGAGTGCTGAAGTAATTAAGTGCAACCATGATGGTAGGACTAGGGAATATCATGTTATGCAGAGTGAGATAAATAAAGTTTATTGGTGCTCATTTCCATAAAAATCCTTCCACCAATTATTTATTTTGGTCATCAATGACTTCAGGCAAAGCATTAGATTTAGTACAAAGAATACGTCAACCATGAAAAGCCCCACTCAAAACTATTTATTGATGGTTTGAGAGTCAAACATGTATCCAATAACAATTGGAAATGTATAGGTGCACATCTTCATGAACTGTAAGAGAATTACTAACACTGAAGAGAATAGTCTAAATTCCAATTAGCTAAGCAACTTTGAGAGTGTTTAAACGAGCATTAGATTGACCAATATCTTCCATAGCTTTGATCATTGCCTCCACATAAGCCACTAAGGAACCTCTTCTTAGATGAGTAGCAAGCTAGTCATGAAGTAAATTTGTAGCCATCCATTTCAACAAGTTTTCATCCTTCACACCTTTAAGCAAGGTTTTTTACCAAAAATCTAGAGCCTCTTGGGTAGTAAAGCATGTCTTTTTATCTAGGAGGGAGCTCGAGTCTAGTAGATAGTAGAGCTTTAGATCGTCCACCAAGCCCAAAAAAGAGGAATAGATAATTTTTAGGGAATAGTTATGTAGCATACTATTATTCATGACATTAACCAAATTAAAAACATAAGCTTTACCTTTGTCTTACCTGGGATGCTTGCTGTCAGATGCTCTTAAGTCCATTTCTCTAGTGATGAAGTTTCTACAGAGCTAGGATCAAGAAGCAGAGAAGGGTGTAGAATGCCCAAATTGGAGAGTGGAAGGAGGTAAATAACATGCTGTGAGACACGCACAATGCTTACACCTCTTAAGAACCATCATTATCCATTGTCCATAATTAAAACCAATGCTCTAAAGAACTTCTAAATCACACCCCGATCGATTAATAATGATCCTCATTAATATGGTGATTAGATAAATCATTTTCTGCCAATATTCATGCCTTAGAACCTTTAGGGAGATCATTGGTCATATGGAGGATTTGTTTCAAGTGGTTAAGGGTGACACCCTTATTAGCCATGTGATCAACTAACTTATTGCTTTTTAAAAAGATGTGTAAGAGGGAGTAAGTAAAAAATTTGCATAGAGATTTGAAATTTTCCATAATATTTTTCAAGATCCAATTGTGTATAGATTCATTTGAGAGGGCTTCAATGATGATTTTTGAGTCCCCTTCTATATCTGAATCAAGCCAATTATTTTGTTTTGTTAAAGAAAGGCCATGCCATAGAGCTTTGGCTTTAGTGACATTGTCAGAGCAGAAGCCAAACACTTCACTAAATATGAGCAAAAATTTACCTTTAGAATCCTTGAAAGTCCCCCCAGCACCTGCCATAACCAGATTGCCTTTAGCCACACCATACAAGTTAAGCTTAATCCTAGGGCTAGATGGAGGTGACCAAATGTCTCTCCTACTTTTTTTTAATTTTTGCAACTGACCCTATTATCAGGGAAAAATTCTTATATTATTGAATTGAGTTTTATACAAATATTAATTTGTACTCTATCACATAACATAATTATGATATGGTGGATCCTTTTGAAGTTAATATAATTTGATAATGAAGGAGAAAGTAAAATAGGTTAAATTCAAATATAAGTTTGGAGGCATACTTAGGGGCACAAGAAAATATAGAGTGAGAAGTTGAAAAGAATTAAATGAATTTGGAGTGTCATGTTGTTTATGTTGTCTTGTGTTATATTGTTTTACTGATAAAACAATTAAGAATTGAATGTTATATTGATTAACTACAATTATATGTGTATAAATGTTTCTATAAGAGAAATTATATTTATCATTTTATAAAATGAACTTTACAATTCACATTATGTAACTCTATGTAAAGAATCATATAAATTGAAAAATTCTAGAAAAAAATCAATTGTCAATATTACTATTAGTTGCCCCAATGGTTCAAAGAACATTCAAAAGGATGTGTCTTTATATTTTGTATTTTTTTTATTAAGTGATTATGTGTGTGAAGTGGGTAAGGAGTAATGATAGGAACTTTGGCAGAGATTACCCCATGTAATAGAAGGAATTATAAGATAGATTGGATTGCAAATATCCTATGGGGGACTAGATTATTTATTTAAGGAAATAAACACATACATGGGTAAGGAAGGTGGATTTGAATATGGGTTGTAGACAATGCAAACAATTTCTCCAATGGGTTACACCATCAATTTTTTTCCACATAAAAGGTGGTCTTGGCCTTAGAGAAATTGTGTTGCTTGGAATTTACTATCTAACCCATATATTGTTGCACACTACATTTTCCTCACACATGCAGTCATAGTGGACACATACAGGGTAAAATATCAAGTTTGAATTTCTTCTCTGTAATATGTATTTATTTTTTCAATTATACCATCATTCTTACACATGAGTAACTATCATAAAATTCAAGGAGGATTTATTAGATTTGTGTTTAAATCAACATGATATGATCCCAAGTGGAAGATACCACTGATGATAGAGTGGATGTTGGAACATCCTACATGTGTTGGCTTAAATTGATGAAAAAAACCTATGTATAAACATCAGAGAGTAGTTGTTGTTTACATATACTTACAATACTTTATGCAATATTTATATATGTTTTTTAAATTTTACTATAAATATTAAACTTGTGTAACTATTATAAAATTCAAGGAGGATGTATTGGATTTGTGTTTAACTCACCGTGGTATGAACCCTTGGGAGACACCCTTGATGGCAGAGCGGTTGTTGGAACATGTTACATGTGTTAGTTTAAATGGATGAAAATATTCAAGTTTATGAACATTAGAAAGTAGTATTTGATGTTGTGTGATGTTTCATTTGGACAACATATAGCGTCTAAGAAGAAATAATTGATAATCAAGTTGCTTTATTGTTCTATTTTTTTTGGTTATTTTTTGTGTAGGCTAGAATTGTGGAAGGCATGGAAACAAATATGGTCATAGACATTGTCCTTAATATTGGTTCATTTTTCAAGGAAAATATTCAAATTTCTTGTTCTTGAGAGCAAGTTATAATTAAATCTAAGCAAACCCTAGAATGAGAATATAAACAAAGGCAATAATTTTGATTGGGAACTTTGAGAATCTAGGCAATAATTATTTTGGGTGTAGGTAATGTAAATCCAAATAGATGCACTGAATGAAGATTTAGTGTATGATATGGGCCCTCTATTGTATTATACTCAATATAATATAATATAGGGTACCTTATATTATTTAGTTTTAATCTTGTTTAAATTGACACTTAGTGCTTTAGATTGCATTAATAGATATGACATGCCACTAAACTTTTCACATATATTTCTCATAAATTATTCAAGTTTATCCCTTGAAATACCCTATCATTGCCCTCACCATCACCATGCAACTTGCCTAGATTTTTTTTCAACTTTTATATTCTATATAGCCTTTTCCTTCTTTGCCACTTTGTCATTACTCAAGCTTACCATGAAATAGATCGTGTCCTCCTCACACAACACATTGATATGCCATTTGAAGGAACAAAAATCATTTTATAGCATCACCTCTATGGGAAATACTAGATTACATATGTTTCAATCATATATTGGGTCATATTTAACAATATAAAATATTACTATACTATATATAATATTATATTATATTTAATGGCTTATAATATCATAATATGTAATAAATTATAAAATACTATATTAAATATTATATTTTTTTATATAATATTTAATATGATAGTAAATTATTATTATTAACATTTTATGAGACACATTAAAATTAATAATCAGTTGCCCAAAAAGTGCATGTTATAATTTTTTTTAATTTTCAGGTGGTAATATATCAATGGCAACATGGACAAATGAAAGCAATAACATAGACTATGGGACCTCAATGTCTTATCCTTACATTAACGACATTGAATCATTGATTTGAGTTGCATATTAGATGTAGAGTCCGCTTTCAATCAAATCAAAGATGTCACCACTCTACAAGCTATAAACCCCTTTATAATGGGCGACACAGGGCATATGAATCTAACCACTGCCATGAATCAGAGTTTGGTGTATAATATGGGCCTCCTGGTGTATGGTATCACCTAAAATATGTTGTTATCACCATTTAATGTCACCCTCTATTGTACATTGAAATATTTTAGCACTTGCATGTTATTTATTACCTCTCCCTTTCTTTTAGGGGTTTGAGTTTGATGTTTCCATATGTTATTAAACATGATTTAATTGATATAGATGTTAATATATTCGATATATGACCAAATATAAGATACAAGATAGACTTTGATACCTAAATTTAAATAACTAACATAAGCTAAAATATAGACTTTGGTGTTTAATTCTTAAGAAAGTTCTCTTTGCCAATATCTTTAATTTTTGGGATTTTTTTTGTAAGTGCTTATGAGTATGAAGTAGTAGAGCAATCGTAATGTATGAAGCAAATTTTATGAAATGTTTTTTATGTATTTATTTAGAAAACTTGCATTTATTGTAAATGTCATAGAAAAGGTATTAACACTAAGTCTTATTTCCTCTAATTTTTTTAGGTTTACATATTTACCATCCTTCATTCTAGGGTAAATTTTAAGAGCCCATATCCAAGACCCCCTTAGATTCATTTAGGCGAATCTGATTCATAGCCTTGGTGAATTGATAGGTCTAGATTTTTTTTACTTTCTAGGTTTTCCACCCAACTAGAGATTTTATAACATAGGTTTCATTTTTTTACACCATGCTTTATGTCCTCTCAGAACTAAATGACTAGGTTGAATGACTAGGCTAAAGGACAGGGTCGAATAACTTCTATCAAATGACTGGGTGGAATGGTAAGGTCAAATGGATCAGATGAATAACAGGGTTGAATGATTGGGGTGAATAGCTTGGATGAATGATAGGGTTGAACGACTGGGACAAACAACTTTATCAAGTAGTTATGTCAAATCAATCTACTAAACCCCCCAAAAAATTTATATCTCAGGGTATATTATGTATATGTGTGTGTGTGGTGAATTAAACTACTTTCAAAGATAATGTTGTAAAGGGTTGGTGAGCTGACCCCCAAAATAATTTATATTTCTAAAATTTTGGTGATTCGATCTCATCTACCGACCCTAAAAAAATGTTAAAACCAAAATCCAAAAATTAGAATATTCATGAGTTAATGAATATTCACCTATAAAATTTACCTTATTTCATTCTTACATAACAATCGAATTTAAATGCAAGGGAAATATGCATGTCATACATTAAGTGTACTCTTGATACAACAATGAAGGTCCACCCAATAATATTTTTTGAATGCAACAATGACATACATGGGTAAGGAAGGTGGTTTTGAATATAGAATGTAAATAATGTGAAAAAAATCCCTAATGGCTCCATTAACTAACCATGATTTCACCCATAGATTAAATTTCAACATAATCTTATGTCATTTACGTAATTTTTTTTTTTGATTTACATATTGCAATTGGATTTTTTTAATGATTTTAACATTTTCTTATTGTGAATTGTTGTGAATTTGTTGGTTATATACAAATGTGTCAAGATTTTAAAATCTTCCTATTCTTCTAGAGGCATGAATGTCATTATTTTTGACATGAGCATACTCTAGTTTTATCTTGTTGGATATTTGACACATGTTTCAATCGTGTCTTTGGTAATTGAAATAGTCTGGTGGAAGCTACATATTGAAATTTTATATGTGACATGTAATTTAACTTTGTATGCATATTTTCTTTAGGTTCTTTAAGTCTCTCATTGAGATACCTTGTCATTACCCCTCACCATCACTGTCCAACTCACCTTGATATCTTTCACCACTTGCATGTTCTATACGGGCTTACACTTCCCTACTAATTTGACATTACTCAAGTTCAAAATAAAAAAAAAAACATCTCCTCCTCGCATAACGTAGTGCCATACCATATGAAGAAACACACAACCTTATTTTTCAATATTGCCTTCAGAAAAAATATTAATTTTTTTTTTCTTAATACTTTGTGAGAAAAATGTTAGACAGGGTCAATGCTCATGAATTTTGAAATGATGTTATTGACAATTTACAAACACTCATTTTACTATTATATTATTATATAATATTAATTATACTATGGCTAATATTATTATATTAGTGTTATGGTTAATATAGTTATATAATATGTATATTTTATATAGTTTATATATGTAATAATAATATATATTATAATAATGTGGTATATTATTATTAATATTATATTTAATTTATAAAAATTATATACCTAAATTAATAATAATAATAATAAATATTTTTTTTAACTTTTACCGATAAAACTTTAAACATGGCACGACAATGAAAATATGAAAACCAATTTCCATATGGTTATTGACTCTTTGCTTTGAAAATTACATAAATTAATCTTATCGAAGACCCAAGATTAACCAACCAAAAGCATTATCCATTAAATACATGACATGGTAAGTAAGTTTGACAATGATGGCTCCACACACACAAACCACCACCCCCCCAAAAAAAAAAAAAAAAACCAAAATGTAAATGTGTATATATAAAATCTTTATAGACTTCAATAATTAGTCTAGCTCAACTTGGTGCCGCTTCCTTACAAGAATTAGTCCAGATAATGAGTACAAGTAGATGAGAAGCATTAATGTTCCTGTTGATGTCACATGAACATGTAGGTTAGGTGAAAACATTAATATAATAAAAGGCTACCATGTGGCTGGGCTATGATGCGTTGCTAAGCAAATCATTGAGCGTGAAGTAAATTCTATCATAGAGATAAGATTGATTGATTGTTTATTTATAATATAATTTATATATTATAGTATCGTAATTTATTAATATATTATAGTAGAAAGTATATTAATTATTTTATATATTTAATATAATAAATTATAAAATAGTATATTAAATATTATATATATATAATAATTTAATGATATTATGAAAATAAAATATTTTAATATTATATTAAGTATTATACATAATTCATAAATTTAATAATTAATTAATAAATATATATTATTAAAAATATAATATGTTATATTTTATATAACATATAATATAATATTATATATATACATAATATATCTAATATTATATAATAATATATGTGATTTGACTATTTAAGTGAAATCAGAGGCATTGAAAGCATTTAAATTCAATATATGTACAGACTTGACATGTAAAGCTGGTGAAGAGAAGCCCAACCAATTGAAGTCATGTAGTCGTATAAGAGTGTTGAAGTAATTAACTGTAACTGTGATGGTAGGGAATAACACGTTATGCATAGTGAGATAAATATAGTTTATTGGTGCTCATTTCCATAGAAATCCTTTCACCAATTATATTTTTTGGTCATGAATGACTTTGGGCAGAGTGGTAGATTTAGTATAATGAATATGTTGACCATGATAAGCCCCACTCAAAATTGTTTATTGATGGTTTGAGAGCAAACGCGTATTTATTGACAATTGGAAATGTATAAGTGCATCATACAAACAACTGGCATAGACTTATGATAGGAATGGCATCAAAAGATCCATAGGTAGATGAATCTTTGGTGCCATCCTTCCCATATAAACACCTTTGGTGTAATTATCTCTTACCATTATCTTGGTTAAGATAAAAAGAACATTTTAAATTAGTTTATTCCATCATTTTTAAGTTTTGGAATTTTTTAAGAAGCAAATCATATACCTATTTTAAAAAAATATTCTTTTGTATTAAACCAAAAAATTCAATACATTTTGTTTATTTCTACTGAATTTTACTTCTTTATCTAGTGTTATACTAGTTAATAAATATATGTCCATACATACAGGTTGCAATTCAAGAGGAAAATCGACATATTATATTATGACACATTTTATTTCATTATTTTTTTTAGCATTATTCAACAAAAACATTAATACATTTGAAAAAAAAAGATTAATGTTATTCACTATTTTATCACCATCGACATGCACCCACATGATGCCATGAGGTTTTAACATTGGTTCATGTACCCAATGAGGTGTATTTGTTCCTTTCCTCTTTCTCTCATATTTTTACTTAGTTTTGTCTTTGCTTTTGATATTTCTTAAGTAAGCACTAATTCATTCATGTTTCATTCACAAGACATGTAACGGAACATGCTTCATATAATTAGAACCAGATTCACAAGCATCACCTCATAGGCAATTCTAGATATGTCTCTTTTTCCTTTATATTGGTCATTTAACTTTGATACATTTCTAGAATAAAGGGGGCAGGGACAAATGTAGTCATATTAAATGTCATTTTAGTGCAATGAGTGTCACTTGAAACCACCTTATCCTTATCTTATCCCTAGACCTATCTTAGGGCCTCTTTTGATCACTTTATAGATTTTGTGTGTGTCTAACCCATTCTCAGATATACTAAAACCAAAATTATGCCTTCCCTTAGGCACCTAGGTCCTTTTTCACCCATTCCTACCACTTGGACATTAGTGCATCCCTTTGGACAGTATCACACTATGCTATTGGCAAAGGGGCAACACTAAAGTACCCTAGCTCTTTTCACCCCCAATAGATATCTTAGGGTTGGCTTAGACTCATTTCATGTCTTATCAAACACCAGAATGATATATATAGACCGATTTCATTCATTTTTTTTCTAAATGGAAATCAAATGTTAATACTCATAAACAAACTCAAAAATAATTATGTAAATCAAGTTCATTGATCCCTATTCTACCCTACTCTTGCTTACACCCATCTATCTTAGATTACTCATATTTCCAATCTTAAGTCACACTCAAAGCACTCAAATTGGCACTTATACTAGCATTCACTTGTACTTGCACTAACACTTAGATTGGGAGAGTTACATTGGGTTTGAACCCCTTTCAAGGTATTAGTATGTAAACAATGCTCAACACATGGGGTGTTGAGGTCATGTCTAGACTACCCTATTAATGCCACTCTTTTTATACTTGTATCCCTTAAATACCCTAATAAGTACAGAAAAAAAGGTTTTACATTGAAATTAGTCAAAATAGGTAACAAACAACAATCCAACATTCAATCACATAGGCACAACATCCTCAAAACTAGGTGAAAGTCCACCCAGAAAAGCTCTATCTTTACTGCATAAGGACATTAACATGGTACAGTAGGATACTAGTGCAGTGCACTACCATACATAAGATTGCATTACTATCTAGGAGGGTTTCTAAATCTCATTTCCTATTGGTAACACCTTACACTATCCTTTCACCAATTTTCATCCCTTCATTTGAACATCTTAATCAGTTTTCTAGCTAAATATCTCTTTTGTACTTTAATGTTTTTAATAGGCTAAGCAAACAATCAATTATTGTACAAATTAGTTATTTTTGATATTTTTATATTTAATCCCTGATTTATTATTCTATCATTTTAACAACCTTGGGTTTTACATTCCATAACTCTATTAAAACTTAAACCACCTTCTATATGCTACATGGTTACATTCATAGAGTAAACAATTATCCTATCATTTTGAGGTGATGTAACTATTAGTTCCTATCTTTCCCTCACCTTAAGTGGGGCATATTAGTGGGAGTATGTCATAGAGACATGTTATCCAAACTTGACACAATTTTTAGATTTAGTGGGGGTATGCTTTGGAATCTTGTTGTCCACACTCATTCAATATATGGTACTTACATCAATTTTAAAATTCAATGGAGGCATGTTGTATGTAATGGAAAATGTAAAAGATCTATAAATCAATCCTAGCTCAGAGAAGATAAATCCTAATTACACTTCCTATTGTTGACACATTAGATATTCAGGGTCATGACTAAGATGGCTTCACTAGACCTAGCCAAGGGATCTCTTACCATAATAATATCACTAGGGAGGGTTACATAGCGTTTAGTCAAGAAAAACTATGCAATAAACCTAATTAGGTCCTATGTTTTCATGTTCACTAAACTAATAAAAATTAAAGTGAAGTCTAATCTAGTATTCACCAAAACTTGTGGGACAAAGTGGGGGTAATAAGCATTAAAAGTAAACATGCATATAAGACATATACTCACATCAATGTATACAAAATTCTAATGCATAGAAGAAAAGTACAAATGCATAAATATCTATTCTTACAAAGGAAGAACAAATTTAGGAATACTTACCTTTGAAGACAAACCCGTTGAGCCTCAATCTCTCCCTTGGACAAGGTGCTTCAAAAGAGGTTGTTGTGGTATGTAAGGATGACAAAGATAAATCATCTCTAAGATATAAAACCTATCAATGCATCCAAAAGACTTTTCCACAAGACAAGATCTGTATCTCCAAAGAAAGTATGAAACCCTAAGCTATGATCCTCAAGTAGAATGGGGGATAAGATACATAATATATGTCTTTTCCTATTCTCTTCTCTAATAAATGACAAAATGGATTTGTTTATATAGATAGACCTAACACTAGTCCTTTCTAAAAGTTTAGGCTGAAAAGATTGACCCAATTGACCTTGAATTTTTATTGATAAAAATAAATTAGGTCTTGGTCTAGGTCATCCATGGGCTGACTTAGACCCTAAATAAGTTTTTTCAATTAGAGTATAAGGTCGATGGGGTCAACAGTGTAATGTAAACTGCCAAAAAGGATTTTGGGCTAGGGAAGGGATAATGAAGGTAGGGAATTACTAGAGGAGGGTGAAAAAGAAGAGGAAAATCTTAGGGAAATGTATTTAAGAGATTGGTGTGTAGATAAAAAGTAGTAGTAAGGGACAAAAATCTTATGAAGTTGTAGACACTAGAAAATTGCACACTTATAGTTTTTAATGACTAAATGCCTCGAGACCCCCTAAAGATCCCCTAAACTTTCTTAACCCTTAAACAACCCCTCTTAACCTAACTAAACCACTACTCTCCAATTCCCATAATACTATTCAAAATTACTATTTGAAAGTACTATTAAAAAATACTATTCATTATTAGTATTCACTATGGGACCCACTATCACTACTCATGATGCCATGGAAAGTAACATGGCATATGACATGGAAAGTGACATAGAAGGTGATATAACAAGTGATTTAGCAAGTGACATGGCTTATAAGTGAGGTGGCTTGATGTTGGACATCATACTCCACCTGGGACCCTTTCCCAAGGTGCTTAATGACCTCATTTAAGCATCACAAGCCCCTCACCCTTGAAATATGGTGAATTTACCCTTAACGAGCCCTAATTCAACATGTATTTTGTCTTCACACATGAAAGTGGCCTTCAAAATGAGATACCTACATATTTAAGTGATTTGGAAAAGACAAATGGCACTTTATCCACCCATTTTTGACTTTTTAACCCAAATGAGAGACCCATGATCAAGGTGGGAATCCCACCACTATAATCTTTTGACTCATTCATGCACCCACATGGAAAATGGCACCACATTTTGTGGGGCATATCTTTAAGTGCTTGGATGAAGATAAGAAAGGGTGGTGAAAAGTCTTTTAGCCTCATTTAGGCCCATGTGCATGATTCCCATTCAAAATTGGACTCATGTGCAAGGTGGAGACACACCAACACAAATAGGAAACCCATGATCAATGTGGGAATCCCACCAGCCTCATCTTTTGAATAATTCATGCACCCACATAGAAAATGGCACCAAATTTTGTGGGGCATCTCTTTAACTTCTTGGATGAAGACAAGAAAGGGTGGTGAAAAATCTTTTAGCCTCATTTAGGCCCATGTGCATGATTCCCATTAAAAATTGGACTCATGTGTAAGGTGGGAGACACACCAACCTAAATGGGAAATATATGATCACGGTGGGAATCCCACTACCCTCATATTTTGACTCATTCATGTTGAGAGTAGCTACTGGGAGGGGGGGGTGAATTAGTAGACAACAATGTACATTTAATTCCAAAACCCATTCATTATTCATTAATCTAATCTAGCAACATGAACATGAAATCTTAAACATCCAAAGTATGAACAAGAGAATACACCATGTGAACACATAATTTATGTGGGAAACCCTCTAGGGGAGAAAACCCACTCTCAATCTTTCAAACCAATGGACTATAGTCCTATAAAGATATAATAAACATGAGACTTTGGACTAACACCAACTGATGAAGGAACATCCACCCCTTAATTTAGTCCAACTCCAACTAGACCTTTAGCTACCTCTAACTATCAAGGAGGATATAACCCAATATGTGATTAAGAACCCACTCAAAAAAATCTGATATGATGTCTTCTACACCTGATGATGACCTTCTCTTTCTCTAACACTTACAAGACTGCTTCTCTTCTCAAGGCAAACACACCTACCTCATTCGCTCAACCAAGTCACCCTTTAGATTATTAGGTCTAATTACTTGTTAGATCATGAACATGATAAGTCAAAAATGACTGATACTCTTCACCCTTTAATGGTCATTAATTACCAATATTTACTCCTTGACTGAGCTCTTCTGTTCACTTCAATACACTCTGCTCTGACACCTACAAAAATAGGCTAATTTGACTTTATATATATCACTCTATCATCTAACCCATTTTGGTAAGCAAAAATAATTTACATACTTTTCGTACCCTTATAAAATATTATCATACATGTCATAAATCCAATTAAAACACTCCATAGGTCATCCATACTTCAAAACAAACTCAATCCTCCTTTAGATCTCAATTAGGCTTGATGCATTAGCCCTTAAACGTCATTCACCACATATGACCATATCCATGAATAATATCCCTAAAAAATTATTAAAATACATCAAAAATGCCTCAAATAGATAATTTATCACTCACACATGGGTATAAAACATTTATAACTCCAATTCATACCTTGAACCAAGCCTTTTAAACTACTCGCTAATAGGCCTTGAAACACATAAAACATAGTCATATAGAACTGAAGCATACATAAGATTTTAACAAACAACCACCTAAAAAAACACATGTATATGTCCTCCATGCATTTAAAAACACATAAAAATTCATTTTTCATCTTCACATAGCTCACACAGGTCCAAACCAACTCAAACAAACTAATTACTCAAACTGGTTATGCTCACCAAAATCTCAGTCAAAGATATTTGATTACTCCAACCAAACTAGAGATAAAATATGAATAAAAAATCCATTTAATAAATATTTGGGACTCATATACCAAAAAGGTCTCAATCACCTCAAAATCTACTCAGAACAACTCAAACTATCCTCTTTAAATAGGCCCCTCCAGACTGCCTACAAGCTCCAAAAACAAGTCATGTAGATGTTCTTATCTAGCACATGAAAGGACACCTTAATACATTATAATACACATTAATATATTATATGTGATCTATATGTAAACATAAAATATTTATTTCTCATTTCCAACCAACTTCCATTGGTCTCACATAGTAATTCCTCATGTCACTATCTCACAATGTTAACACAGAAAAGTCTACCATGATCAATGGTCATAAAGAAAACTTGCAGATACTATCAACCTACCCTGATGGATAATCATGAAACTATGAGAATTATAATTCAACCCCATATTATTTGGCTATCTCAAATCATCTTGAATCACTTTGAACTAACCTTGCCAAAAATGCTACTTCAGACTACTATTTTTCTCCTTTAGGCCTCTAACAACTAGGCAACCTTGAACTTCTATAAATTTGAAATATAAATATGAATATCACTAAAAATTAAAATATACATTTGTGAAAATTCATAATACATATCACATACCCATTAGTTCCCTTGATCATATTCATAAATCTCTCACAATATAAAAATTACTATTAAGAAGCACTTTCCTATAGGGCCCACACATAGTCAAGAGACCAATTATACTTTCAAAAAAACCTAGAAGAGTCATATACAACCTCCAATCATAAAATTTGATAACCCAATCCATTATTATCCCAAACCATCAAGATATTCTCTATTGAGTCTAAGATTGGGGTTTTGATACTCAAAAACTCCTTAGCTTCTTAGCAATCATTCATAAAAATGTGTCCCTTAACTCCTAAACCAATGCTTGGAAATTATTCTTAGGGAAATTACACAAATAATCCAAATATATTAGTTTATCATGAAAAACCTACATGTGTCAACAAGCATGAAAAACTTCGTCTCGAGCTCCTTGCACTCATTTCTAGCACCCTTTGAAGCTTCTAAGCCAAATTTATGACTTTGTAGCTCAATATCTAACCTCATACCTTATCAATATGATTTAAAAAACTTGACTAACCATATCTCATGAAAAAATAAGATTCAATAACTTGAAAATACCCTTTGACCCTTCACATGGCCTCACAAGCCTACCTAGGCCAACTAGGCTAATGGCCAAACTATCTTGCAGACCACTAGCCACCTATTGTAAACCATCTATCAAAATTATAAGAATCCTATACATTTCCAACATGAATATTCCAAGAATACTAAGCTCATTATCATGATATAGCTCTCAAATTACTCAAAACCCCATAGGTAACCACACATGGTCAAGCCCACAAGGCATAAGATGACTTGCACTCCATTTGAAGACCACTTAGAAGGACTCCAATTTCTCTCTCAACCACATGGACATACCATCTACTCTCTCTCCATGCTCCATGCCATCCACTCATGATTTCATAGAACCTAATGTTCCCACAAGCTTTCACTAGTAACCAAGACTGAGTTGAGCACTAAGATCATGCATGTTAGACCAATAAAATTCTCATACCACTTTGTTATCACCAATTCCACTTGAAATAAATGATAACACATCACTATCACCAATCTTCCAACAATCTCCCCCTTTGTCATTAATAGTAACACTCTTTTTCTCTCTCCCCTTTGCCAAAATGACAAAGTGGACTCATTTACCAAATAGGATCTTCTATCTTTAATTAAGAAAATTAAGAACACAACCAAGAGCACATAACTTTCTCTCTCATCCTTTGAAACTTAGAGCACACCACCTGTCAGCAATAGATCATAAAGCAACCATAGTCCTCCCCCTCAGACCAAGCTCCCTTCAAGAACCAACTTAGGTCATAGCTCCAAAAGACCTATAAGATCCTTAAACCTAACCACTAGGAAAACAAACTAGCTCCCCCTTAGAATATACAACCCATGCATACCTATAGGACCTCCAAGAACAACTACCATTACTTTAAACAACAACAAGAGCATCATAACACTATGCAAGCTCACATACCTTTGCACTCAAGGCACCCTATAGACCACCAAAGGTACTTAAAGTATAGAAACATACCTAAATCATGATTATAATAGACCAAACTACTCATATAGAACCAAAAAATCCAACCTTATTTGGAAAGATATCACAAAATTGCTCAATTTCTCCACTAGGCCTACTTAGACCCCTTGTAGCCCTATTTGGCCATTTTAGAACTCATAAGTCTCTATGTGTGCATTTTTAGATCATGAAACTCTCTATATAAAGTCCATTATCATTCCCCCTTAGGCATGCAAAAAATAATCTTCAAATCATTCATATTAGCATACTTCCTTCTTTAGCCTCTAAGCCAATTAGGCCTCCTAGTGAGCTAAAACATGAAAAAAATGAAATATGATTACCTTGAAACCACTATATTTTTTTTTTATCTACCTATTTTGCCCATTCAATTGATTTTAAGCTTCTAGCCTCCAACTCCAAACATATACCACTTTTTTAAACATGCCCAAATCACTAGGTCTTCAAAGTAAACCTTAGTCAAAGGTCAACCTCCAATCAATGCCATGACTTGAAACTACCTCCACACTTGTATGTCACCTATCAACACTTGTGGACCAAATTTCAAGCTCCCATTACATGGGGAACCATGACTTCCTTTATGCCACCAAACACATGCACTTGAAAAGAGAAGCCAATGACCACTCAAAATGCTCCATCTGGCACAAAAGGCTTCAACAACCTATGTAATAAACTAAATCATGTCTAAAACACATGTGCAGACCTTCCTAAGCATATAAAAATTTATGATACATCTCCATTCATCAGATGAGCCTTGAAACCAAGTAAATTAGGTACATAGGCTCATTACTTACAATAGGCACCTTGACCAAATGGTCAAAATCACATCTGGACAACTCATAAACATATCCAAGACTTTTATTCTATTTTGACATGTTAAAATCAACTTGAATCATCCATTTCCAATCTTCTAGCCTTAATATAACATAAAAAACCATATTGGACACATTTTAGGCAATCATCACTGCCAAAATTGGTTAACTCTGACTTTTGACCACAAAACTCACATCTATGCTCATCAAGAACTTAGACCACCTGGGAATGACTCATGGAAATATTCTACATGATTACATAAAATTAAATCCACCTTTATCCTTAAAATCACTACCTATATCAAGCATCTAAAAATGATCAAAAATGCACTTTTAGGAACAGGAGACCTGAACATACTTCTTTAACAATCATCCTTGCTTCTTTCTCTTCACTAACCTGTAGGATCAATTAGACCTCCTCAATCAAGATTGAACATATTCACAACATGGAAAAAATATTTTTAGGCATTCTTCAAAAAACACAAGCCATTAAGATTTAAATCATAGATAAACTACTTCTAATGGAGCAACTCAACCTCATGATTAAAGAAAATAAGACAACTCTACATGTCATAGTCTTCAACCTTTGTAGGCATCTTTGGATCATACACAATATACTTAAATGTATTTTTCAAGACCTTGTGAGGTTACCAAAACATCAAGAGACTACTAAAAATCAAAACAAATCCTTCATCAATACATTTGCATACTCCTTCATGGGATTTTTGAAACAAAACCTTGGTCATTAAACTCCATAGATATCCATTTTTTTTATCAAAGAGGCATTGATCATGAAAACCCATCTTCAAATCATAGACCCTTATTCTAAACTTTCCATCTTGGATACTACCTTGTACTCAACTATGCATCATGAGTATGATAACAACTAAAGGAAACATTTCATACCATCTACTTAATGAACATAGAGCTCCATATGCCATAACAAAGACATTAGCATCAAGAACATTCCTATTAGGGTCTGAGGAGATCAAACCCTCATATCATAGTCTTTCAAGAATTAGGCCTATTATTTATGTCAAAAACCAAACTAATCTTGCATATTGCACCTATAGGTGTCTTATGACGTTTAGGTCATCTTAAAAATCTTATGTTAAACACCTTGAGTGAACAAAGTTACTAAAACAACTCACCTAACAACCTCTATCTGTCAACAACAGAGACCTTCACACATAATCACCTTCAATGAATATTTTCTTGATCAAATAAACATATTCAGATCTCTCTCAGATCATGGATTAGTACTATGATGAATTACAAGTATAATCCAATTATTAGAACATCAAAACTAGATCATTAGATGAGTTTTAATCCTCTTATGATCAAATTGGGTTCACCATTTCAAACATAGACTGCAATAGTCAACTTTGATATGCATTTATTGCACCTATATAGACACCTAAAATAGACCACCACTTGGAGGATATTATACATAGAGTCCTTTTCAACTTTTAATCTTACCTCATCTTGATTTGACTTCATACATGGCATCTATAATCCAATTTTTGTAAACGGGTTTCCTTTAGCTTGATAATCAACTCGAACAACTCTGCCAACAAGCTAACTAGGTAGACAACAACCAAGCTACTCACAAGATCACCTTATAAGCTGATTAAGCCTTAAGAAGGACCTGATATGATACCAATTTTTTAGATTATCTACTAAGAGGGGGGGGGGTGAATTAGTAGGCAATAATGTACATTCAATTCCAAAACCCATTCATTATTCATTAATCTGATCTAGCAACATGAACATAAAAGCTTAAACATTTAAAGCATGAACAAGAGCATACATCATGTGAACACATAATTTATGTGGGAAACCCTCTAAGGGGAGAAAAATTAATATCAAGCCTACAAACCAATGGACTATAGTCCTATAAGGATATAACAAACATGAGACTTTAGGCCAACACCAACTGATCAAGGAGCATCCACCCCTTAATTTAGTCTAACTCTAACTAGACCTTTAGATAGATACAACTAGAAAGGAGGATAAAACCCCATAGGTAATTAATCACCCACTCAAACACCTCTGATATGATGTCTTCTACACTTAATGATGACCTTCTCTTTTTCTAACACTTACAAGACTGCTTCTCTTCTCAAGGTAGACACACCTACCTCATTCGCTCAACCAAGTCACCCTTTAGACTATTAGGTTTAATGAATTTTTAGATCATGAACATGATAAATAAAAAATGAATAATCCTATTCAAAATTTTATGGTCCTCAATTACCCATCTCTTCTCCTTGACTGAGCTCTTCCCTTTGCTTTAATACACTCTACTCTCACACCTACACAAATAGGCCAATTTGACCTTGTATATATATCACTCCATCATATAACCAATTTTTTCAGCAAAGATACTTAAAATATTTTTATTAACATTATAAAATATCCTCATACATGTCATCAATCCAAATAAAACACTCCATAGGTCATCCATACTTAAAAACAAGCTCAATCCTCCTTTAGATCTCAATTAGGCTTAATACATTAGCCTTTATAGGTCATTCACCACATATGACCATATACATGAATAATAACAATTAAAAATGATTCAAACACATAAAAAATACCTCAAATATATCATTTATCACTCCCATATGGGTCTAAAACATCCATAAATCCAATTCATACCTTGAACCAAGCCTTTTAGACTACTTGCTAATAGGCCTAGAAACCCAGAAAACACAGTCATATAGAAATGAAGCATACATAAGATTTTATCAAATAAAAAACTTGAAAAAAAAACATTAATAGGTACTAAATGACTTTAAAAACACCTAAAAATCCATTTTTCATCTTCACATAGCTCACACAAGTCCAAACCAACTCAAACAAACTAATTACTCAAACTAGTTATGCACACCATACACTCAGTCAAAGATATTTGATTGATCCAACTAAAATAGAGACAAAATATGAAGAAAAAATATATTTAATAAATATATAGGACTCATATAATACTAAAAATCTCTCACTCATCTCAAAATCTGCTCAGATCAGCTCAAACTAGCCTCTTTAAATAGGCCACCCTAGACTACCTACAAGCTCCAAAAACTAGTCATGTAGATGTTCTTGTATAGCACATGAAATAAAACTTTAATACATTATAATCCATAATAATATATTAAATTTTATCTATATTTCAACATAAAATATTTATTTCTCATGTCTAACCAACTTCCATTGGTTTAATAGACTAATTCCTCATGTCACTATCTCACAGTGTTAACACAGAAAAGTCTGCCATGATCAATGGTCATAAAGAACACTTGTAGATACTATCAAAATATCTTTATGGATAATAATGAAACTATGATACTTATGATTCAACCCCATATGCTTTTTAGATCTCAAATTAGCTAGAATCACTTCGAACTAACCTTACCAAAAAGGCTACTTTAGACTACTATTTTTCTCCTTTAGGCCTCTAGTGACTAGGCAACTTTGAAATTATATAAATTTGACATATAAAGATGAATATCATTTAAAATTTACATATCCATTCTGTAAAATTACTAATATTGATTACATACCCATTATTCCCTTGATCATATTCAAAAATCTCTCACAATATCAAAATTACTGTTAAGAAGCACTTTCCTATGGGGCCCACACACAATCAAGAGACCAAAAATACTTTAATATAAACATGTAAGAGTAATATAAAACCTAAAATCATAAAATTTGATCACCTAATCCATTATGATCTGAAACCATCAAGATCTTCTCTATCGAGTCTAAGACTGTGGTTTTGATACTCAAAAACCTCCTTAGCTTCTTAGCAATTATTCATAAAACTTTTCCCCTTAAATACTAAAAAGGTGATTGTAAAATATTCTTAGGTACCTTAACCAACTACTTAAAATATTTTATCTTCTCATACAAACCTTTCATGTGCCAACAAGCATGAGAAACTTCCTCTCGAGCTCCTGCACTCATTTCTAGCACCCTTTCAAGCTTCTAAACCAACTTTATAACTTTATATCTCAATATCTGACCTCAAACTTTATAAAAATGATTGAAAAAAATTTCTTGACCATATATCATCCAAAAACAAGCTTCACCAACCTGTAAACACCCTTTGACCCTTCACAAGGCCTCACAAGCCTACCTAGGCCAACTAGGCCAATGGCCAAACTATCTTGCAGATCACTAGCCACCTCTTGAAAAATATTTATATAACTTATTAGTATAATATACATGTTAATAATGCATATTACAAGCATAATAAGCTCATTATCATTTTATAGCTCTCAAAGTACTCTAAAACCCATAGGCAACCACACATGGTCAAGCCCATAAGGCATAGGATGACTTGCACTCCATTTAAAGACCACCTGGAAGGACTCCAATTACTATATAAACCACATGGACATACCATTTACTCTCTCTCCATTCTCCATGCCATCCACTCATGCTTCCATATAATGAACTGCTCCCACAAGCTTTCACTAGCAACCAAGACTGAGTTGAGCACTAATATCATGCATATTAGACCAAGAGCACTCTCATACCACTTTTTCATCACCAATGCCACTTAAAATCAATGAAAACACATCACTATCACCAATATCCCAAAAATTCATGCATCACATGAAAAATGGTGCCATACTTCTACTATCCCCTCTTTTGGCATAGTTCTTGACAACAAATGCTATAAATACCCCCCCTCTCCTTCGCCTAAGGTTAAGGGGCAAGTTAGTCATTGGTTATTAACATATTGTTGTGGGTATTTGAAGGAGGTCATAATTTTGGAGGTCATCCACATTTTGGAGGAAAATAATTCAAAGCAATGAAGCTGTACCGAAATTACCTCAAGACATCTTTAACAACATCATGAACAACAACAACATTCTTCTTCAAGTTTAGAATGTAACATTTGATTTTGTTTCTTCAATTTAATTTTATCATCCCCTTGGATTTTAAATCTCTTCATCCCCACTTATCCATTTTATACCTTTGTCATTTCATTAACTCAATCCATTTTCTCCCTTGCCATCTTTTATCCATTCGCACCTTTCCCACTTTTACCCTCCTTATCCTCTTCCCCTTTTGCCATCTTAACTACTTACCTTATTACCTCATCAACAATTCACCAATTTATCCCATTTGATCCTTTAACTTTTTATTACCTTAACCATTTATCAACCAACCAAACCACCTTTCATTAATCCCTTGTTAAATTTCCAAACCAAAACCATAACCTTGCTTTGACTAATTTTCAGCATTAGTTACTTTATTTAGTCATTGTTTTAAAAGCACTTAAATTTATTATCTCAATTAAGTTATTTGCTGTTATTTACTTGTTTTTTATTTAATTATTTTATATTTTAAATTCAAGTATCTTTCTTTTTTATTCACAAAGTTAAGTGTTAACAACAGGTGGATTGACATCCTCCTAGAAAGCTTTCACTTTTAGGATCTAGCTCACGCTAGGCAATCTACCCAACTACTTGTATAATCAACAAGGTTTGTGGTAGTAATTTATTATTTTAGGTAATTATTACTTAGAAAAATAGGAGTTATCACAAAGTCTAGATTCAACATGTATGCATTCAACAAGTATTTTCTACACACCCTTCTAAACTAGTTTCTTCTTTTTACACTTAAGAAAAAGCAAAAATTAGATAGAAACATTTTAGCATGCTCGGTGGGACCCTTGAGTTTTCTTGGGTTCTTATATGTTTTAGTACATTTAGAATTGCATTAGTGAAATTAATTTAGTTGAATTATTATAAAATAAAGGTTCTTTCTTTACAAAAAAAAGGAAAAAAAAAGTTTTAGTTGCATTTTTTAGAAAAAAAATAAATTTTATTGCATTTCTAAAAATAAAGAAAAGAACATTCATCTTAGGATTATGATTGAATTTTCATGTTGCATTTAGGTACATTTTAGTTGTTCTTGTCTTCATTCAAATAAATCAATTTTTTTTTCTTTTGGTTAAAATATAGTGCATCCATTGATTGCTTGCTTGATTTTAGCTCACCTAATTTAATTAAAAGCATTATTAATTAATAATAGTTCATGCATGTTACACAAACCAAATCACTTACACAAAAAAACATAAAAACACACTTGAGACAAGGTCTAACTAGGATTTCATCATCTAGCAAATCACTTTACCCTTTCTCAATTATCTTACTTGGATTTAATCATCAAGGGGATAACCAATTCAGTTCTCTGACTGATTATAAATTCTAGAAATTGATACATATTGGCTAAGCACCCACACTAGCTATGGGATTGTGACATGAGGGGAGAAAGACCCAAGTATCAGGCCATGTACTTGAACCAATACAAAATTATATTGAGTGCCTAAACATAACCCAAAACCAAACATAGACTACCTTGTTTAGGACCTATTCAAGCCAATTTCCTCTTCACACTTTTTTAAGGCATAAACCAAAAAAGAGATTAAAAAGAATCCTAGGATTTAACACACTCTTAGTGAATTCTTTATTTACCTTGAGTCTTTTTTTTAATTTATCTTTGTTTAAGGTGTGAGAATGTATCATCCTTTTCTTATCTTCTCTTATGGTTCTCACTCACCAACAAAAAAATACCTCAAAGAACAAAACCCACCACCAAATCAACCATCACCAAATTCCACCTCTTCATCCAGGGAACACATTTTTGAACCCATAGACTCCCCTCACTCTCTGGGAAATCCTACTCAGGTAGTTTGATGAGATGAAAATTTTGTCTCTTTCCTAAACAACAATCATGTAGCCTAACAACACTACCTAAGAACCACATCTTACCAAATCCCAATTTTGACCCCACTTGTAGATCTACCTTATGGCATGCCTCTCCATCTCATGAGGAATAAATCCACTACCAAAGGAACTATTCAACCTTTAGTTTCCCAAATTTTATCATCAAGCAATAACTCCCTCAAAATTAACTCACCAACCCAAACTACCATTACCCTTATACCTCTTACTAATCACTCCCCCATAACAGAAGTGCCTACCTCTAGCACTAGCCATACTCCTCTAGTCACCTCCAATCCATCAAACACTACTCCACTTCCAAGCCTTGTGGTGTCCATACCCTCCATGTTACCACCAATCAACACAAGAGTCACTTCCCTTCCATTGGCCACTAGCCCAACCACCACTCTGACCCAACATGTAACATTTAGCTATCTTCATAACCCATAAGGGCATATGCCCTCTATCCAACCACCCAATTCTACCCAACCATTAACATCCACATACCAATATATATCTTCCACCTAACCTCTAAATACCACATACTAATACATGGAGTCATCTCAACCATCTACTAGTTATTCACACATTGCCCAACTTCAACAAAACATACCATATAACTACGCATCCCATAAACCTCAAGCAAACTTCATGAATTTGATCATGGAAAAGATGAATACCCTTGAGTCATCCATCTCTAAAGCCCATAATCTCTTATCTTATGATCAAATTTGTAATGATCCTATTCACACTTCTGTCCCCATCAAAACTTATCTAGCCCAGTGGGAAATTCCAAAATTTACCAAGTTTAACAATAAAGAAGACCCTCAATAACATTTAAGAGCATTTAGGTATTCATGCTACTTGATTTCCCATAATGATTCTCTTCTCCTTTGTACCTTTCCTATGTCATTATTTGGACCAACATTGGATTGGTATAGTAACATACCAAAACATTCCATCCTCTCTTTCACCTAATTAGCCAAAAAAATATTGGATCACTTTTCGATAAATATATCCAAGAAAGTTTCTATTACCAACCTCTACTCCATTCAAATATTCAAAGATGAATCTATTAGTGATATTGTGGCTCATTGGAGGATCCTAATCAACCATTTCCCTTTCATTGCCTCAACTTGAGCTTATATGGATCTTCACTTGGGTATGTGTAAAACATATTTCATCCACATTACATGTCTAAAGTTTTCAGACCTTTGATGAAGCTTTTACCATGGCTCACAAACTAGAGAACAAAGCCACTGATGAAGGAAGGTTAAAGTTGAAGAGAAAGAACTCAACTTACAAACCCAATGAACCCTTTTATTCCAAACCAAACAACCAAACCAATCCCAACACTAAAAAAAATAAACCCTCAATTCCATTGTCCTCAAAGCCATACCACCACCATCTACCAATCAACAAAACCCAAGGAACAAAACCTTTTGCTCATCTAATTATTCAAACCAAAACCAAAGGAACCAAAATTGGAATAATCATAAGCAATTAACTCCACTTAGGGATCCCTATCCTTCTATTTTGGAAAAGTTACTAAAATCCAATATCATCCAACTTCTACCAATTAAACCACCCTAACAATTTGATGGTTCTCACCCCATACCAGGTTGGTATAATGAGAATGACCATTGCACCTTTCACTGAGTCATAGGACATGACATCAATAGGTGAATCACCTTCAAATACCTTGTTCTCTCCCTTATTGATAAGGGGGAGCTTATATTGGACAATCCTAATGCACCATCGAACCAAGCCCTTGACATATTCTACAAGCCTTTTCTTAATCATGCTCCTTCTACCCCTTATCAGGACAATACATTAGAACCATCCTATGAGGCACATAATATTAATGTGGTTACTAGTGAACCCATTGTTGAAGAAAATATTACCTCAACCACCTCTTTTCCCATCCCCCTAATGGAAGGAGAGAATTTTTTTTCTATTCCTTTGGACACCCAAAAAAAGGAAGTCACCATATCCACATCTCCATTGGAGGATAGCACACCTACCTCTCGTATCATAAAACCATCAACTCCCTCTTTGGAAGCTATCTCACAAGAGGAGATAACTTCATCCACCCAACCTCTGATTTTGAAACCTTCTATAAAAAACTAAGACAAAGGTAAAAGAATCATTCCTTTTCATCCACCTAAGGACTTAACCACTGAAAATAAGACCCAAGTAACTAAACCCATTTCAAAATTGGTAAGCAAAATAACCAAAGAGGTAAAACCACTAAAAGGCCAAAAAACCCAACTTTTACCTCCCTCAAACTTGCCCTCCATTTTGGGTCCTCATCCCTCTACCTTGAGCACAAAGCCCATTATTTTTACCAAAACCCTACCATCTTTGTTGGTCATACCTCCATACTTGCTTTCTAAGACACCTCTCCTCACTACACCAATGATTCCTAAGTTGCCTATCTTGCCATCCTCTACTTCTAGCTCATCAACCATCTTACCTAAACCAAAACCATCAGAGCATACCACCTTACCTAAGACACCTATCACCAAACCCACACCCAAACAACCTTCTACCTCAACACCTAAATAAAAAACCACTAAATCTTTACCACCTTTAGCTGAGTCTTATTCAACCATTCTAAAAAGGTTGTTACGAACCTCTTCCTTGGCCTTACCACCCATAAAATATTTCAACCCTTCAAGTTCTAAACCATCATGATTCAATGATAATTTGATTTGCCTATATCATAGGACACTTGGCCATGACATAGAGAATTGTAAATCTCTCCAAACTCTTATCCATCGGCTTTATGATGAGGATGATCTATTAACAAATGAACCTCCTATGCCACCCCTATCGACCCAAATTAAAACCTTACCTACCTAACACCTATCCACTATTCCACCTTCACCTAAGAATAAAGGTGAGTCAGACAACTCCACTACCTCAACCTATCCTATTATCCATATAATTAATGTGGTCACAAGATCACAATAGAAGGCTAAAGGGAAGGCTAAGGCATCCATTCCTTAGAATTATGCCTCCCTAAACTCCCAAGCCAATAATACCCAACCATCTCCATTATCAAATAAACATAAGGTGTATATCTTAGGTGCCTCCCCATCTAACCCTCCATACCCTAACCCATATGCAATATCCATCCGAAAAATTATCCTCAAGCAGCCTCACCAAACTCTCACAAAAATGAGCTTGTATGAGTTAGTCTCTACCTCTCTCCATCACTACCAAACACTCATAAAAGCCTTGCAATCTATCAAGGTCCAACCTAATTACCATCAACCTTGAGCCTCCTTTATTTGTACCCTTATAACTTCCAACCTTATCACCTTAAAAATTTAGAAATACCTTCTATTCATCTAGAGGATCCTGATCCCCTTTCTTCATTATGACATACATTAATCAAACCTGCATCAAAAGGGTGATGATTGATGGAGGAGCCAACATCAATATTATCTCCTCCCACACTTATGACCAACTACACTTACCAATGAACATCATGTCTAAGAGCACAATGGTCCTTCATTCTTTCAATGATACCATGGTTACTACCTTGGGCATAGTTGCCCTCTATATCTATGTAGGGACCCATACCATTCTTGAACTTTTTTATATTGTAGAAGCAAAAATCTAATAATTTTTTTTACTCAGGTTCCCTTGGATTCATGCCATGAGTTGTGTCCCTTCCACCTTACATTGATGTATCAAATTTGAGCATGAAGGGCAAGTTGTGACTATCCAGGTTGACCCTAGTCTTTTCACATCTTGAAATATGACATATCAGCCTAATGACATCCTTCTTCCTCCTTTAACCACCTCACAACCATCTAACAACCCCACCAACCAAAACTTGTGACACTTCCACACCAAATATTGATGAAGCTTTTACTAGCTCGTCTATCCATTCTTCTTAGATTCCTATAGAGAACCCCATGGTAACCAAATTACAATATCTTTTCCTTGGGGAATATAGACTCTTAGCCTTAGATGACTTCTCTACTCCCTAAGAATATGGAAATCTTAGACATGACCCTTCATATGACCCTAACATTAGAACCATCATCCCCTTTGGGCTCCCTAAATATCAAACAAATTTCATTTATGGGGGACTTGATCGGCCACTTGTAACCCCTACCACTACTTCATCCATCCAACCATTTACCTCTAACTTTTCTTATCTTAGCAAACTAGAGTTCACTAAGTTATATCTTCATAGATGTGCTTGGAAAGGATTTGACTTTGGTTGCTATGAAAAAGGGCCTCATGCGTTACCCCATATTAAAACTTTGAAACCTCATGAGTCATTTGGTCTTGGGTATGAACCACCTGAAGAACCCACCAATTCACCCAAAACCATTGCCATCATAGAGGAAGATATCCCATCCTCACCAACCCAACCATTTTCCTCACCTGAAGATCCTGACATCATCCCCCTAACTTTTTTTTTATAGTTAATACCATTAGTTTGTGACCTCTCATCTATCAAAAGGGTGGTCAAACTAAAGTCCTTCCACTCGTACACCCTAAAATGGTAGATAATTATTCTCCTCCCATCAACACCATCCAACATTAAGATGATGATTCCATTCTTACCTACCTCAGTATAGGGGATTCTTCTATCCATAAATCCCTTCCTCATGAGGCCTCGACCAAGGAACTTCAAGACTTCTCCTATTTCCTCCAAGACTATAGCATAGTAGTCACTTAGTCTTATAGTGATATGCCTAGGATTGACCCCACCATTGCTACCCATTACATAGTCACTCATCGTGATGCCAAGCTTGTTACATAAAAACTTCAACACATGTATCCTCATATAGCCCTTCTCATCAAATAAGAGATTTAGTGTCTCTTATCTATAAACTTCATTCAAACCATTGAATACCCCCTATGGGTCTTGAATATCATACCTATCACCAAAGTCATTAGGGGTGTATGCATTTGTGTGGACTTTTATGACCTTAACCTTGCTTGCCCCAAGGATGACTTTCCTCTACCTAACATTGAGTAACTTGTTGATCTTAAAGTCAGCCATGAGATGTTATCTCCCATGGATGGGTTTTTAGTTATAATCAGATCATGATTGCTCCTGAAGATCAACACAAAACTACCTTTACCACCCCTTGGGGAAATTTTTTCTATAGAGTCATGCCTTTCAAGTTAAATAAAGCTGGTGCAACCTAACAACATGCCATGACTTATATATAACATGATATCATCTATAAGATTGTAGAAGACTAAGTGGATGACCTTCTCAAGAAATCCAAACTCTGAAAAGATCACTTGACTATTATTAAAATCATAGTTGAATGCCTCATCTATTATGATGTTTGCCTTAATCCCCAAAAATGCATTTTTGGGGTCCTTTCAAGAAAGCTTCTTGTTAGGTTGTGGAGCTAAAAGCTTCAGCTACTTGCAAACAAGGTGGAACATAAGGTTGCTGAGATCCAAGAGCACCGGCGTCGGCAGTAGGACCGACGTCGGCAGAGACCAGTGCAGAAGGCCACCGACGACGGCAGGAAGTCGGCCGACGTCGGCAGAACCAGACAAGTAGGGACCGACGTCGGTCGCCTGTGTGTTCCAGAACTGCTCATTTCACAAACAATTAGTTAAGTGAATGAAGAGTTTGCATGTTGAGACCAGTTAGAGTCTTGGGATGCGAGGACAATTGTCTAAATTAAGAGTCTAAGTTATTGTTTGAGTTAGGGATCTATTTATAGACCCATTGGCATGTATTGTTAATGTATGAGATAGAAAGGAAGAGTTCCTTCTAGTTGTAAGATCTGTGAGTTGCAGGTTGTTGCAAGCTCATTGGGGATCTACATGTAAGTTTGGTCTTTAAATTGTAGGTTGCAGGTTCATGAGAGATCAACTTGAAGTGCTATAGAGTGCTTGATGTACTGGCAGGGTTATTACTGACTAGTTGGTGAGGTGAACACCAATTCTGTGTGTGAGTTGGTTGTTGGGACCCTTTTTTTGTGTAGGAGAGTGTTGTGTGAGAAGAATTACTGAACACTTGAGGTGTGGCAAACCTCTGTAAGGTGACAGAGTGTGGCGGCTCTTTGTTGTATTCTTTTCTGTATAGTGTTAATACAAGATAGTGTATTGTCTCTCATATTCTGTGCTATTGGTGAATTCTAGTTACTTGTGCTTCTTGGTTATTTCCACATATTTAATTGCTTATATATTTGGTAATCATACTGTGCTCTTTCTGAGGAGCAAGATCCAACAAGAGGAATCAGAACAGGTGTGTTTGTTCTTGGACTTCCTTGAAAAGTGGTATCAGAGCTTTTGGTTGGAATACTAACAGATTGGTGTAGATCTGGGTAGTGTGTTTTGATTACAGGTTACTCACAGGGTTTCTGTTTGAGTGGGAGTTGAGCAATGAGAGAAGACAGTCAGCTACGAATGGAAAAGTTTAATGGCAAGAACTACCAATTGTGGAGGATGCAGATTGAGGATTATCTGTATCAAAAAGATTTGTACTTACTGTTGGGAGGGGTTAGTTGCAAACCCTCGGATATGAAAGATGAAGAATGGGAGGTTCTTGATCGAAAGGCTCTGGGATCTATTAGATTGAGTCTTGCATCATCTGTGATTTCCAGCTTATCACAGTGTAAGACAACGGTGGAGTTGATGAAATCTTTGGCAAATTTATATGAAAAACCCTCAGCTTCGAATAAGGTATTTCTTATGAAGCGTGGATCTGTTCATAGCCATCTTAGTGATTTCCATGGTTTAGTAAACTAGCTAAGTTCAGTCAATATTGTATTTGATGATGAAATTAGAGCTCTCTTAATTTTGTGTTCATTACCTGAAAGTTGGGAAGGTTTGGTAATGGCAGTTTCTAATACTGTGTCTCCTTCAAAAGTCTTAAAAGTGGATGATGTTGTGAGCGTGATCTTGAATGAAGAGATACGCAGGAAAAGCACAGGGGAGTCATCAGGGGATGCTTTGAGTGTTGAAGGTAGAGGAAGGCAAAGAGAAAAGATAGAGCATGGGAGATCAAGGTCCAAGACAGGCAAGAGATCCAAGTCCAGGTATGGCAGAATAACCTGCTGGAAGTGTGGAAAGCAAGGGCACTTAAAGAGAGATTGCAGATCGGGTACATATCGGCATGAAGGACATGAAGAAGAAGCAGATGTTGTAGAGTACATTGCACAGGATGCTCTGGTATGTTCTTTGGATAAAGTAGAATCTTGGGTTTTAGATTCTGGTGCCTCTTTTCATGCATCCCCACATAGGGAATTTTTTCATGAGTATGTCCAGGGAGATTTTAGAGAAATTTATGTAGGGGATGGTAAGCCTTGTCAGATTGTTGGCAAAGGGAAAGTGAAGCTGAAACTGCAGACAGGTAACACATGGGTGTTAAAGGAGGTCATGCACATCCCAGTTCTGGAGCAAAATTCAATTTCTGTTAGAAGTTTGGGTGATGAGGGTTGCACAGTAACTCTCACAGCGGACTCTTGGAAGGTTACCAAGGGTACACTTATTGTAGCTAGAGGTAAGAAAGTAGGTACACTTTATCTATCTACTTGTACTACTGATTCTCTTTCTGGGTTTTCTACTTCAGCTATAGATTCAGAGATGTGGCTTGATAGGCTTGGTCACACAGATAAGAAAGAGATGCTTGTTCTTGAGTCAAAGGATATGCTTTCAGATTTGGAAGGTATGGATCGTGGTTCCTGTATGCAGAAGAAGAAGGTGACGTTTCTTGAGGAATCCGATGTTAGTAACAAGAATAGGAAAGCCTTGGTTTTCAAGGAGAAAGTGACGGACAGAGTTCAGCATAAGATGCAGAGGAATTCTGAGCAGAGCAAGGGTGTTTTGGACAAGGGTTTGATCCAAAAGGAGCTCGCGAGAAAAATTTAGGTCTCACTAGAAAAACATAGAGACAGACGTCGGCAGGAAAACCGGCGTCAGCGTCTAGATAGGGACCGACGTCGGCTATGTGCAGACCGACATCGGTGACTCAGGGCAGAGAATGACCGGCGTCGGCCAGGGGAAATCGACGTCGGTAAGGTGGCAGTCGTAGGAAACCGACTTCAGTCATCTGTAGATTGAGATGTGACCGGCATCGGTTACTGAGATGAATTTTGGGTGGACAGCAAGCTGTCATGGAGTCTCAAGTGCCCATATGGAGGACTGAAGGTGTAAGTAAGTCCTTAAATTCATCATTTCCCTTCTTTACACTACTTGTTGCTCACTTATGGCATAGGACCAGGAAGTTATTGAAGAAGCAGAACAGGTAGATCCAGGAAATAGTGGGAGCTAGGCATGGATGAGGATGTGATTCCTTAGAGGAGAACCAAACAGGTGTTTTGGGTAGAGTGGCCAGCTGGAAGTAAGCACTGAGAGACGAATGGATGTTAAGGATAAAGAAGAGCAGAAATGGATACGTGAGATGGAAGATCAGGGTATATGGTCTTGTATTAGCTGCAGGGCAATGGAGGTTTGTTCATTGTGTTTCTCTTTACCAGGTTGGATAGTATTAGCTACACTATCCTATTCCTGTATGATGTGCTTGTTATAGGGTTACATATACAGGTATTACTGAACTAAAGGTAAAGCTAGTTCAGGTGGATGTCATGGAGAATCTGGGAGTAGCAAGATTCTTTGGCATGAGTGTGTTCTAGAGACATGGAAGGTCATGTGTTGACTTTGTTTCAGGATGATTGTGTGAGACTAGTTAGCACGCCGATGGTTGGACAGTTCTATGAATAGGTGTCTTGATTCACATAATGAGGTTGAGTGCATGGTATGTACTAAACCTGAGTTTTTCCAAGCAGTGGGAGTTGTCACAAGTTAGGAGCCCAATTCGGGAGAGAACCATTGGAGGGCAGTTCAGTGGATTCTTACAGGGACTAGTAGCAAGTGCACATGCTATGCAGGTTTAGGTTAATTTCTACATGGTTGTAGATGTGGATGTGGCAGGTGATTTGGATGATAGGTTTTGCACCACAGATTTTGTGGTGGTTGGTCTTCAAGGGTGATTTTGAAGATGGATACATAGCCAAGGGAACAAACTAGACGGAGTACAGGTACATGTACAGGTTGCAACTGTTTATCTCCAAGTGGGAGATTGTTAGGTTGTGGAGCTAAAAGCTTCAACTACTTGCAAACAAGGTGGAACAGAAGGTTGCTGAGATCCAGGAGCACTGGCGTCGGCAGCAGGACTGACGTTGGCAGAGACCAGTGGAGAAGGCCACCGGCGATGGCAGGAAGTCGGCCGACGTCGATAAAACCAAACAAGCAGGGACTGACGTCGGTTGCCTGTGTGTTCCAGAACTGCTCGTTTCATGGACAGTTAGTTAAGTGAACGAAGAGTTTGCATGTTGAGACCAGTTAGAGTCTTGGGATGCGAGGACAATTGTCTAAATTAAGAGTCTAAGTTATTGTTTGAGTTAGGGATCTATTTATAGACCCATTGGCATGTATTGTTAATGTATGAGATAGAAAGGAAGAGTTCCTTCTAGTTGTAAGATCTATGAGTTGTAGGTTGTTGCAAGCTCATTGGGGATCTACATGTAAGTTTGGTCTTTGAATTGCAGGTTCATGAGAGATCAACTTGAAGTGCTATAGAGTGCTTGATGTACTGGCAGTATTACTGACTAGTTGGTGAGGTGAACACCAATTCTATGTGTGAGTTGGTTGTTGGGACCCTTTTTTTGTGTAGGAGAGTGTTGTGTGAGAAGAATTACTGAACACTTGAGGTGTGGCAAACCTCTGTAAGGTGAAAGAGTGTGGCGGCTCTTTGTTGTATTCTTTTCTGTATAGTGTTAATACAAGATAGTGTATTGTCTCTCATATTCTGTGCTATTGGTGAATTCTAGTTACTTGTGCTTCTTGGTTATTTCCGCATATTTAATTGCTTATATATTTGGTAATCATACTGTGCTCTTTCTGAGGAGCAAGATCTAACAAGAGGAATCAGAATAGGTGTGTTTGTTCTTGGACTTCCCTGAAACTTCTTGGCTTTATCATCTCTCTTCATAGAATCAAAGTAGACCTTGCTAAAGTTAGAACAATTTTGGACTTGCCTCCTTTAACCAAACTTAATCAGCGTCGTATCATATAGGGAAAACTTCAGTCTTTTCATCATTTCATTTCCCAACTTTCAGAGTGATACCAACCTTTTCATCACCTTCTAAAAAAGGATGTCTCTTTCAAATGGAATAGTGATTATCAAAAGGCCTTTGATTCACTCAAATAGTACCTTTTGTCACCACCTATCCTCACCCCTCCTAAGAATGACCACTCCTTTACCTATATACCTCTACCACTGACCATTTCTTTAGGGGAAATGTTTGCTCACCAAGATAAACAACATAAAGAGCAAACCATATACTACATTAACTACATGCTTGTAGAATATGAAACTCGATATATACATACTAAGAAACTCTACATACCATTGACCTTCATGGCTACCAAACTCCACCACTACCTTCTTAACCATAAAACCTATGTCATAACTAATATTGACCTACTCAAGTACATGTACTCTCAACTATACCAATATTAGTGTATGGCTAAGTGGCTCATACTCCTAGTTAAATTTGACCTTGAATTCCTCCACCAAAATTTGATTAAAGGTCATGTCATTACTACCTAATTGGCCAAAGCTCCTTTAACAAACAACCAACCACCTCCTCTTTCCTTTTTGGATGAGTCTATCATGACTCTTTTTTAAGAGGATGGCATAACCTACTAAATGACCATGTTCTTCAATGGATCAAAGTGGAAATAAGGAGGGGGTGCTGGAGTTATTCTTATTCATTTTTATGGTTAACCCCTTATTATCTCCTTCAAACTTGGCTCTGAATGCAATAATAATATGGTTGAGTATGAAGCCCTAGTGATAGGTCTCTAAACTACTCTAACCTTGGGAATTAAAACAATCCATGTCTTTGGTGATTCTCAGCTTGTGGTCAACCAGGTCAATGGATCCTATTAGTGTAAGAATGATGTCTTATAAAAATATAAACTTTTACTTGATAAACTCTTAAACATCATTTGAACATTACCTGGTCTAATCCGTTTCCTGATCTACCAATAAATTAATGGATACAATGGCTTATCTTGCTTCTCAAATCCCTTTTCAACCTTCCAATTCCAAATTTTTTGTCACCATTCATTATTTTACCACACGCTCTTATAGCCAATCTAACCTCTCTACCATTTTTAATGTGGAAGAATCCCCATCCAACATTTGGTATTATCAGACTTTTAACTACCTCAAACTAGGCATCATTCCTCCCAACCTCTCTAGGAACACCTGCAAAAACTTTATTTAGAGTACATATCATTACACCATACTAAGGGGAATCCTTTACAAACATGGTTTTGATGGTCTCCTTCATTACCTACACAACCATTAAGCTTCCCACACCATCAGGAAAACACATGATGAGATCTATAGGGGACACTTTAACAATCTATTAGTCACTAAATGTATTCTTCACCTTGGTTACTATTGGCCCACCCTCAACCAAGACTATTGTGATTATGCAAAAAAGTGTGTTAAATGTCAACATCATGCTAATTTACATCATGTACTAGCTAATGGCCTCTAAGTATCTAAGGAATTTTGGCCTTTCTCATAATGGGGGCTTGATCTCATTAGGGAAATCAACCCACACTCTTTGTAGTGGCATAACTCCATCATTGCAGCCATCAAATACTTCACCAAGTGGGTGGAAGCTCTTCCTCTTATCTCGACCAAAATGGAAAAGATTTTCAACTTTATCAACCATCAAATCATTTGCTACTTTGGCATTCTTCATAATATCATCACTAATAATGGAAAATACTTCAAAAATAATCAATTTCAAGGTTTATATGATGCATTTGGCATCAATTTAAGCTTTTCCTCACCTTATTGACCATAAGCAAATGGATAGGTGGAAGCCTCTAATAAAATCCTTAACAAAATACTAACCAAAGTTGTCAGTACTTTAGGTTGAGATTAACACTTACACATCCCATTCACCTTATGGGCCTATTATACTAGCATTCAAACCTCTATGGGTGATACTCCCTTCTATAGTCTTCAGAGTAGAGGTAGTCTTGCCTCTTGAAGTCCAAATTCCCTCTCTTCACATATCTTTGCAAGATATTATTTCTAAAGAAGATTATAATCAACACTATTTAGCTCATCTTAAGCTACTTGATGAGTTTCATTTAGTAGCCCTTACCCACCTCCATACCTATTAAGAGCATATCAAATGCGCTTATAACAAGCATCTCAAACAATGAGACTTCAATATTGGAGACCTCATCTTAAAAGAAAACCAACACATGACCACCATAAAGAAGAGTAAATGAGAAAAGTTTGCTTTCAATTGGCTTGGACCCTACATTATTACCCATAAGTATGGATCATGAGTTTATCATTTTTCCTCTCTTGAAGGCAAACTAGAACCTAAGCCTCTTAATGCTTCTCATCTATGTCTATTTTTCTATTAAAGAAGGATCAATCTCACTCCTTTTATCTAACTTAAGCTCATCCCTTGATTATAAGATTTTAACCTTCACCCATCTTTCTCCTCTCCTTTTGAAGATAATTGATTACAACATAAAACCATGTGATTAATCATCACAGTCATAGCCTAATCCTAAATTTGGGTACCACAAATCTACCCATAGCATGGTTCTCATGGATACTTTTCATCTCTAACAAGATGGAATCCCATGCTCATTGTCTCTCAA
The DNA here is from genome assembly GCA_037957365.1 of Torreya grandis. Classification (NCBI taxonomy): domain Eukaryota; kingdom Viridiplantae; phylum Streptophyta; class Pinopsida; order Cupressales; family Taxaceae; genus Torreya; species Torreya grandis. The sequence continues at coordinate 205,903 of JARHVA010004418.1, forward strand.
AAACCACATATTTTCATATAATTAACCTTCTTGTGTTAAAATTTTTCCCTCATAAAGGTAAACCTTTGAACCTAATTAGACTTGTTCATGTCTAAAAACATTACATCGAGAAACAATTTGGATACAAAAATACTACTTGGGTCAATATCTTAAGCATTGAAGACTATTCCCTCGAAGGACAACTACCCAAAAATAATATAAAAATTTATAAATATAAGATAGACTACTCCCTTGAAGGACAACTATCAAGAGAATTAAATAAATATAATAAGCTTAGACTACTCCCTTGAAGGATGACTAAGTTACCTTTGTCAAAAGTAGAGAAATTTCTTGGAAGCTTCTTGCATCGATCAACTTCCCATATACAATAATAAAGCAAAAACCCACTATCACTATAAAATCTAAAGCTATAATCGGTACTCAAGTACCATAATAAGTTAGAAGTCATAATCAACTTTCACATGTAGACTTCCTGGATTGATCAGTCTGCATATAACATATGACATGGACTTGTATATTACCATTTTTAGGCCACCTATAGAAGGGGCAAACTAATTCACATGAGGTTATCATACATATAGACCATTACCCTTCACACCACCTATTACCCATCTTCCCTTTAGACTATGTATAAATCAAGGGATTTAGAGCTTACTTGACACCCTGTGATCAAGAAACCTTTTTTATCAATTAACAACCACTCATGCACATCATTTGAAGGGTTTATATTCATTAAACCAATCCCACTTCAGGTCTATTTTCAATCTTTATTAAAAATAAAACATCATACCCTATTCTTATCTTAATGTGCTTGGTTATTGTTTTCATCATGACTTTTACCATCTAGTATTGAAAAAACCATAATAATTCTTCTTACATCAAACGAGAATACAACAACCATAATCATGACCATCTTCATAACCAAAAACATAATCACATTAAACTATGTAATATTTTATTTAGGGTATGATGACACATACATAGTCATTATATTACACACACATTGCCTAAGGCACACACATACATAGCTTTATTACTTAGGCATTACACTTATTATTAGACTACTTTGAATTTACATTGATACATCCTCCTTATTTATTACTTACTGAGTTATCACCAGAGCTATCCTTAATGACATTCCCCATATCGATAATGACTGGGGCGCATATTCTATTATCCTCTTCTACTTTCCTCCATGCAGGGTGAGAATCATATTCCACTTTAGGTATTTTTACCTACTCAACCATCACCACCATTACCTCCCTCCACTCTAATTGTTGCCCCAATGCACATCCCCTTAGATAGTAAAGGTACCCTCTGTAGATAGGCTGAGGGTGATGTTCTCTAGCTCTACATCTTGTGCATCCAAATTATCACCTTTTTCATTGATAAGGAGGTATGAGTTCAGGCTTGAGCTCGAGCCATGGGTGCCTTCCCTCTTGTTGTTGATTTAACAACATTTCCATTATTGCCATTACATGTTGTAGTATCTAGTAGATACACACATTCATCATGTATATTATTTCAAGTTATGGGGGTTATTGATCATCTCCACCATTGCTCCCATTATTTTCCATATGTAACATCTTGAAGTTCTCTGCACTCTGATCAAACCTGTAAAACCAAGTGACCTTACGATAATTATTCATTCTTAGCATGATTATTTAAATAGAATGCCTGACTATTAGTCCTCATTAACATGATTACCCATCCTATTGATGAAATGGGTCCTATGATGTCATTGATTCCCTTGAACAATATTCCCACTTGAAATGGTCATGCCTACTTGCCTTTTTGTGTAGACATGTACCCCTTAGTCCACCTAGCTATTTTGATAAAGTTATCATGTGCCATCATGATTTCCCCTTGTCACCCTTGTCATCTAATTTTCAATTGATGTCTTTGATTGTTTTGCATCTTGTGATCCTCGTGGGATTGATCATTGTCACCTTTACCTTAGTTGATGTAAATTGGCTTCCAACCATGTGCTGCTATAATGGTCACGCCTCTAAAACTATCACTATTACTGGTAATGGTAGCTTCTAAATCCTTACTACTATAAAAAATCTTCCATTAGAGGTAGGCCACCATAAATTCACAACAATACATTCACCTTCCTATCCCCTCTAACTTCCTATTACTAAAAGCCCATTACCACAAGATCTGAACATCAGACCCTAACCATTGGCAGTGCCTGCTTGAACATTACAATATTTTATTTTGTGCTAACTAAAATTTCATCTATAGAATGGGAATGATCACCTTCTCCAACTGTATAACCAATCTCCTGTGCCATGTATCTTCTTGTTGGTTAGGCCTGACATAGAAGAACCAATAAGTCAGTGGTTCTGGGGTATTGGGATAAATGATGCAGACATGGACTTATTTTTCCCAACATGCCTATACATCTCATAAGATAGGCATAGTCTATCCTCTATTGTTCACCATGTTGCTATGTTTATACCATGTGGAATCTGGTTTACCTTCAAATAAAATCTTTGAAGGTCATCACTTTGATACTACCCATAAAAGTTGGCTTGAAGTAATGATGAAATTTTTCCAAACTGACTATGTAGATCATGATAGAAAACCTTCTTCTGAAACTCATCTCGTAGTGATAACTTCTATTACTATACTTATAACTTCACACAATTTTATAAGGTGGAACCTCCTTACAAAGGCACCTCTTCTTTGGATTAGCTCCATTAAAGACCATTTGTTGTGTTTAGCATTGTGTTCCCTTCTTATTTATCCTACCTTACCCATTTGAGTCTCTCATCCTACAAAATGTGGGATCATTATGGTAAATATTCACCAATTTACACCATGCACTTTCATTGAAACTTTCATCAAAACCCAAAACCACTATTTTACAAAACCTTCTCCATTAGCCCAAACCAACCTATACAGTCTATCAAATTGGGGTAGCCAATTTGAGCACCATTTTCCAACCTTAGTTGAACTACATTGGCTTGATGTCCATGGAATATGTAGGCACTGCTTCACTTCTACAAGCAACTTAGCCGCTAACAACTAATTCCCATCCCCTTTTTCTTCTCACTCATTTCCATCACTAACAACACGCTCTTGCTTAGGGCATCTTATGTCAAGGAAGCTTTGAATTTTTTCTTAATCATCCTTATGTTTTAACACCATCTAATACTTTATCTTAAGTTTTTCCCCCATTGATGGGATAACTACATTGGCCTAAGGTCTTTTTGGACTATGTAGGCAGTGCTTAGTTACTGAGGTCAGCTTGGCCACATCCTTTAATTTATTTGCCCTTCTAACCTAATATCATTTTTTCCACTTCTCTACCTATCTCCTCACCACCTCCCTCCCTCCAGCTTGTCAATCTCTTTTAACCACTTTTCTAGCTTTTCAATCTCTTTTAACACAAGGGTTGATAGCCTTCCTCATTGGCCCCTCTTATCTCCTATAAATCCACCACCTACTCTACTTCGTTGGCCTCCCCATCACATTTCCTTATGCATGCTTCACAGCTTGCTTCCCCACCCACTTTTTTCATTTTTTGTCTATCTTTCCCCTTATTACCAACCTTTCCCTTTACCCCCTTTCCCTTCTTTCTCCATCCTCATCATTTCCCTTTGCCCTTGACTATTTGTGTACCCTCTTTATTACTCTCTTTTCGTCACCAATTCCACATAATCCTATTCCTTTACACATCAATGGATACTTTTACCTCCTTCTCTTCTTTACTACCACCTTCTTACTACTCTTCCAATGATTCTAAACCACCTTTATTACAATTCTTAGTTCTTGTTTTCCTCTTTCCCATATTTTTAATTTGACATGCTTTTTATTTCTTCTATTTATTTTAACATCCCATTTTTTTCTTACGTGTGCCACTACTCTCTATCTATTTGACACTCTTCCCACTTTTTCCATTTTTTCCTCCACAAATAGCTTCTAATTTGGTCTTTATCCTTTGAGAATCCTTCCATAATTTCCCTTTTCTTATTATCTCTTCTTGCCTCTTGCACTTTTCATTCCCCTTTTCCTCTTTCCATCTTAGTACTCACCTATCTTTTACGTATGTGTGAGTGTCTATGATTTATATCCCTACTTCATTCTTGTTCTTATCATCCCTGATCTTCATCCCTTATTTTCATTTCATTCCCTTTCATTGTGTTCCCCTATTTCTTCACCATCTCATCACCTCTTCAAATTGTCAATCTCTTCTAATCACCCATTAAACTTGTCAATCTCTTCTAACAAGCTAATTGATGCCTATATCTCTTCACCTTCTTGTCCACCCATCCTTTGCTTCCCCTTGTTGTTCTTAACCCCTTTCCCATTTTCCATCCCATTCTCATCTCTAAAACCACCATATGCTTTGCTTCATTTTTCCTCTCCTTGCCTATCATCATCCATGCTTACTTGGTCAAGATACCACCTACTTCTTCACTCTTTGGTCATCCTTTTTGTGTCCTTATTTCACTCCTTTTTCCTTCTATTTCCTTTTCTTCCATGTAATTCCTTGCTTTTAATTTTCATCACCAAAATATTTTCTCGTTGGTCTTTTTTTTGACTTATTTTCAAACCTTTCATGGCCTCCCATTTTTCTAACCCTCCCCTTACCCTTCATGATTATTACACTTCTTTCCCCATCTTTTTCAATTCTCTAATCTGTCATTCTTTAGTGCATCCCTCACCCCCTAGTCTTATACCTTTTTTTCTCTTCTCTTTTCTCTATTTCATTTCATTTTTTTTCTCCTTTGATGACATTCCTTATTCTTCCCAACCTTCTTTTTTTCCCCCTCCTAAATGTCCATTTTTGGCTCCTTCCATCCTTTTCCACCTTCATCTTTATCTATGACCTTATTGTTTTCTCTACATATCTCTTCATCTATCTCTTGGTCTACCTTTACCTCATCCCTTGTTGGATCCCCTTTATTTTCTCCATTTCAACCTCCACCTCTTTCAAGTGTGGTCACCAGCTATACCTCTTTTATGTACATCTCCTTGTCTACTTTCTTGTGTCCTCTATGCCCTTGATTTCATGTAAGAAATTTGGTTAGGTTCATTACTTCAAGTGCATACATTTCTTCCTTTAATGCCTTTGCATGTTGATCTTGGATCCTCTTTTTTGTCCCTCTCCAACTACTCCCTTCACCCTACCTATCACCTTTTTCCCTTTCAAACCCTCTACCCATTTTTAGCTTATATGATCACAACATATAACATGTTATGGCCAAAAATGTCTTCCATTAAATTTTGGTTTACTTTGAGATATATAATGATCCTACAACTCTATAACATAATTGGCCAGACCCATAAGCATACAACCAACAAGTGAGCATGATCACTGTTAAGCCATCGGGATGAATATTCCTTCCCCACCCCTTTGGTCTTACCTATTTCAAACCCATTTTACTCAAACTTTATAGATGTTAGAATCAAAAAAAAAACCACCTTCAAATGAAAGGTTTGTGGTACCCACGTGCAGATGCTAGGTATACACTTTAACGTGACCTACCTCCCAAATAATAATTTCCCTTCATTCTCCTTACCTGACCTACATCCTCCTATGCATTGTAATATCCATGTTCTTTAATTGTATTCAACTTAGTAACCTTTTATGGGAGTCACTTCTTATACCAAACTATTTTCTCCTTGGTTTCTTTTAGACCTATTTTTCCCACCTTCCTTTTTAAATACCCAATCTGTCTATCTTCATACATTCTTCTTATATTTTCCCTCTTAGTTTTTCATTTATAAAATTTATTTTCCTTCCTATTTCAACCTACTCCCTCATTTAATTATTATTATTATTTGCCTCACTCCATATTTCAAAACCCCTCAGAGTCTTTCTTTGAATTCCATCAAAACTCAATGCTTACTTATTTTGGGGCCCCACTGGCTCAAGGGTTAAGGGTTTGAATCTTTGCCACTTCTTGTTTACCCACTCTACTAATTTGCTTCTCTGAATCATTGAATAATACCCTTTCATAGCCTATTAATGACATTGTTATTGAGTGTACACAATGTTAGCTTATTTGGATGGTGATGACTGAACTTGTCAGGTCATCATGATAATTCAAGTAGTGCTAGATTTTCTAAAGCCTGGTAAAGAATATTTCTCCCTTTTCTTTTCTTTAAAATGGTGGCCAAAATTTTGTGCTTGAACCTACTTATCCATGGCTATAGATTCCTTTTTCATATTTGAAGCAATCATCTAATTACATCCTAGGTAATCTCATCCCCTATTTCTACCAAACCAATCAAAAAACTATTTGATAGCCATCTTTTCCACCCTTTGGAGATTCCCTTTCTCCAACATCCTTTAATTATACCTAATTGCATGATACATCAAATTGAGGTAACCGAGTTAACCAACATTCCCCACCGTAGAAGAACTACCTTAGGCCTAAAGTTCATTTTGGAAATTATGTCTATGGAACTATGTAGGTAGCATCCACTTGCCTAGTGCATATAGAGTCTGCTCAGCCACCCCATTCTAACTAAATAACTAACCCACTTGCCCATGTCCACTTTGACATTGGCCATTTTTGACCCAACCTCTTTGCATTTTTTATGATGACCTTGCCTTGGACCTTTTGACTACACTGACTACACTTGCTATGTTGTGATTTTTATGCCCCACTTCATGTGCAACCAAATCATTTGTGTTGTTTTAAGAGAGCACTTCCTACCTTGGATACTTGTTAATAACATTGACCTTGTCTATATGACTTGATAGGCTTAATCCAATCAGCTATGACTAATGTTATGCATTAATTACCCTATCATATGTCCATTTAGAACCCAAAATTATTTTTATCAAAATTGGTAGCTTTAGTATTTACAAAATCTTGACTATCATGCTTATTTGAATTTTGTGCACCCATTGGTATTTCACATGCCCAGCTACTTTGTGAAACCACCTAGTGCCTCCCTACCAACTACTTATCAAACCTGCACTTGATTTGGCCTTTCCTTATTGACTCTTGGTTTGAGGGGGAACACCTCCTCACTTGAGGCGCCCTAACCTTCGACCAAGCATTTCATTTTTTTATAGCTTGTTAATTCAAAGTTGCATAATAAAAAGGGGTAAAATGTAGACACTAGAAAAATGTACACTTATAGTTTTTGATGACTAAATACCTTATAGCCCCTAACCCTTAACCAACCCCTCTTAACTTATCCAAATCACTACTCTCCTAGTCACATATTACAATTCAAAATTACTATTTGAAAGTACTATTCACTATCACTATTCACTATAGGACCCACTATCACTAATCATGATGACATAACAAGTGACATGGCATGTGACATGGAAGATGATATATCAAGTGATTTGGCAAGTGACATGGCTTATAAGTGAGGTGGCTTGATGTGAGACATCATACCCCCATGAGACCCTTTCTCAAGGTGCTTAATGACCTCATTTAAGCATCACAAGGGTCCCCCATTGAAAAATGATGAATTTCCCCTTAAGAGGCCATTAGTAAACATGTATTTTGTCTTCACACATGAAAGTGGCCTTCAAAATGAGATACCCACCTCTTTAAGTGCTTTGGAAAAGACAAAGAACACTATATCCACCCTTTTTTGACTTTTTAACACAAATGAGAGACCCATGATCAAGGTGGGAATCCCACCACCCTCATATTTTGAGTCATTCATGCACCCACATAGAAAATTATGCCACATTTTTTGGGATATATCTTTAAGTGATTGGATGAAGACAAGAAAGGGTGGTGAAAAGTCTTTTAGCCTCATTTAGGCCTATGTGTATGATTCCCATTCAAAATTAGACTCATGTGTAAGGTGGGGAGACACCAAACCAAATAAGAGACCCATGATCAAGGTGGGAATCCCACTACCCTCCTATTTTGACTCATTCATATACCCACATAGAAAATGGTGCCACATTTTATGGGGTATCTCTTTAAGTTCTTGGATGAAGATAAGAAAGGGCGGTGAAAAGTCTTTTAGCCTTATTTAGGCCCATGTGCATGATTCCCATTCAAAATTAGACTCATGTGCAAGGTGAGAGACACACCAACCTAAATATGAGACCCATGATCAAGTTGGGAATCTCACCACCCTCATATTTTTACTCATTCATGCATCACATAAAAAATGGTGCATTACTTTTACTATTCCCTCTTTTAGCATGGTTCTTGACAACAAATGCTATAAATACCCCCCTCTCCTTCACCTAAGGTTAAGAGGCAAGTTATTATTTGGTTATTAACATCTTGTTTTAGGTCTTTGAAGGAGGCCATCATTTTGGAGGTCATCCACATCTTGGAGGAAAATAATTCAAAGCAATGAAGCTCTGCTGAAATTACCTCAAGACATTTTCAACAACATCATCAACAACAACAACATTCTTCTTCAAGATTAGAAGGTAACATTTGTTTTTTTCTTCAATTTCATTTTATCATCCCCTTGGATTTTTTATCTTTTCATCCCTGTTGATGGTGTAAAATTGTGCTAGATCCTAGCCAATCAACAATGGCAAGTTTCAAGTTGTGGGACAATGCGGCTTGAAACAACCTCCAGGTTTTAAAGAAGCTGGTCTCTTCTGTTTTATAGGTGTTGGGGAAAAGGGATAGGAGACTAAACAAAAATGCAAAATGCAAGAATTGAAACCTAACTATGGTGATGCACCTGAGTGTAATCCTAATCCTAACCTGAGCATAGAGAAACTATTATATGATTCAATTACATTTAAGAGCATACAGGTGCATGATCAATGTAAATGATTGGAATAACAGAAATATAGGCTCACAATAGGGGAGTCTTTTGCTGAGATACAGGAATTGTCAACAAAGGCATAGTGTTCAATCTTCTTAATAGAACCCTTCAATCACATAAGAGGCACAAAAGTCACACACAGTTACGTAGAACTTCAGATTCTAGAAAATGAGACAAGCAAATAACATTTCCAATCACAACACTAGCAAATCTACAACATAGACTACTGTGTAAATGACACAAATAACACCAACCAAGGCATGGAGCTTAAATTTCCTTAATTCATTTAGACACATAAAGGGCACAGAAACATGCATGCTTATATCAACTTTTACAAGTTCAGGAAATCAAGACAAGAGCAAATGATATTACTGGTCAAAATTACAAGAAGTCTAAACTATCAAAAATCTTCCCCCCCTTTTTTTAGATTTTATAATCCTCCTTATATAGCCTTGAGTTTTAGATCACTTCCTTTCCTGCACAATTTTCTCTATCCTTCGCCTCTTTGGCTGCTCAACTGTCTACTCTAACCCCATTGTTAGGGGACAAATAGATGGCACCTTCAATGCTGTGGGGGGCTCCAAAAATCTACCTGATAAATTATTTCATCTACTCGAATTAACTCCATCTAATTTTCCCTCCATTTCATTTTAACAGATAGATGGACACTCTATTCTATTAGATACGAAAGAGGAAACTTAGCTGATTCTTGAAAATTCCCTTTATGGTTTAGGAGGTATCAGAGAATGACACTTGGCACCTTTCGCTTGATTCATCGAAGACACACGGCTCTCTTCACTTCCCTTGGCTATGTTGTAGATTTATTCAGGACACATATTAGATTTTTATGGCTGGTGACACTTGGCAGCTTCCGCAGACCTTTGAAGTAACACCCAATGCCCAACACTATTTTATATTTGTCAATAGAGCTTCACGATGATTCTCTCAGGCATTGACATGTGGAGGCTTCCATGGCTTTGAGGAAGATAAGTGGCATCTTTTGCTTCTTTGTCTAGGGGTATGTGGTGCCTTCTGCTTTCTTTGGGGATGGAATGGAGAGGGACCCAAAAGGTGACACTTGGTAGCCTCTACTACACTTTGATACTTAGAAAAATGAATGATGAATGTATGCGTTGAAGGGAAAGCATTGGACCCAGGCATTGAAATAAAGGCTCTTGGCAATCAACACATGGTGGCTTCCGCTACTTCTTCAAAAGGTAGTTCAGGGCCTCCGTAACTGCCACCTGGCACTTTTTTCTCTCTTTATTGCTTAGCTTGTTGAAAGTCTTTAAATGAAATGTGGATACTAATATGAGATGCGAATGCTAACACATGGTGCATTTCACTTAACTACTACTGGGTATGTGGCACGATCTGCAGTTCTTAAAAGTTACAAAAAGGGGACTCAGGGGATGCTAGCTGTCAACTTCATCTCCCAGAAAGTGACACTTGGTAGCTTCTACTTAAACTTGAATTGGGCACAAATGTGACGAAGGAAACAAGAAGGGGAAAAAGACCTGTGCTTGGAGGGTGACACTTGGTAGCTTTCACTGCATCTCAACACTTAGGCAAAATGATCCGGCCCTCCACTTCAAAATTTTGCCGCTACGTCTAGGAACCAAAATTATAGTGTTTGGATTTAAAAAAAAATTAAATACGACATAGAGTAAAAATTATTCTACAGTTATTGGCGACCACCAGGACTTTTGAGCTTGCTAAAAAAGAACCCGACTCCCGCTATGCGGCCACGTGCTCAAAGAACACTTATTTAAAATAAAAATTGGGAAATCTGAGCAATAATATTGAAAGCAAATTGCTATATACAGCTAACCAGGTATATTTGCCTCCCTCCTAGATCAAAAGGAACATTTCTAAAGTCTCCTTTATGGCAAGAAGACTTATGGTGCCAGATAAATAAATGAATGGGAAGGAGATTTTGTGACCTACTCCTCTTGCCTATCACCTTGCTTGGCTTGTATCTGAGTAGATCATAATCAAACATGCTTTTGACATATACATGCTATGCTTGTCCTTGGAAGCTTGTTAAATGTTGGTCCCTCAAACTGGTGCTTCGTGTTATCAAGAAATCATTAGCTATTGGTTCTTCACCATTAGCCCTTTGATATCCATCACCTTTTGGCTCATCTTCTTCAGATTCCAGCTTTATCTCATCATCATGCTCTTTGATGACTTCATCCTCTTACAAGGATGAATTAAAAAGCTGGCATCTCTTCTGCATACTCATTTGAATCTCAGGGTTTTCTTCTTCATCTGAAACTAGCTCAGTGCCTCTTGCCTCAATGACTTGGTTGAGGGAGTGTCCATGTTCCTCTGTATCCTCTTGCAAAGTGAGGAAAAAATTAGAAATGATCTCCTCCTCATCAAAAGTTAAGGAAAAAGCTTGCGGCTTATCCTCTTGCTCATCAAAAAGGGAATCTATGGTGATCTCCTCCTCTTCTATACTGATGTAATCCTCTTGATTTGCCATGAATTGAGCATATTCTTCTACATACTTAGCTGCTTCCTTCAAAATATACTCTTTTTCAAAAAAGGATGAAGAAGAAGGCTGTGATGGAAAACAAGAAGCCTCTTGAGGAAGGGTAGAAGGGTCTTGAGGGGAAGGTGAGAGTTTGGGGACCTCTCCCCTTACTGCTGTCATAGACTCTACATTATTGGGAAAATGATCCTAACATGTCTGACCTTGTTCATGAATAGGGGTGACATATGTTTGATATGGGATTTGTGGTGGTGGATATGAATTTTGGTGACTTGGTAAGGCTGGTTCTCATGAACGCTTAGCCTCTCTTCTAGAAATGCAATCAATCCACACACCTCTAGCATTTCATATGTAAGCTTTTGCCAATTTGCCCTTTTAATGGGGTCCCACTCACTTTTGATCAGGTCAATTGCTTCCCTCACTTGATAAATGACATGACAAGAAACCTCTTGGCCATATCCCCTTCTACTATCAAGCTCTAATACATATTTCTTAAAACCCATCAATGCTTTTTTGAAGGTGAAAATAAGGCCAAGTTGGGCATGACATGTGGCATATTAGGGAGACTGATCATAAGATTGGTATAGCTCATAACCATCTGCATCCTTGTTACTTGTCATGGTTCTAGTAGAAGCCTATTCTTGATTAAATATATAAGGAGAATAAGACTCATAGCTATGAGTAACAGATTTATACATACCAAAAGGGATTTCTTGATGATATTGCTTGATCAGCTGATGACTCAGAGTCATTGTTGGTGTTGATGAAAACCTCCAAAGGCTAATTCGCTGAAGAATACACCAAAATTTCTTTAACTCCTTGAAAGATCTATCCCACCAGGCATGCCAAAAACTGTTGATGGCATAAAATTGTGCTAGATCCTAGCCAATCAACAATGGAAAGTTTCAAGTTGTGGGACAATGTAGCTTGAAACAACCTCCAAGTTTTAAAGAAGCTGGTCTCTTCTATTTTATAGGTGTTGGGGAAAAGGGATAGGAGACTAAACAGAAACACAAAATGCAAGAATTGAAACCTAACTATGGTGATGCGCCTGTGTGTAATCCTAATCCTAACCTGAGCATAGAGAAACTATTATATGATTAAATTATATTTAAGAGTAGACAGGTGCATGATCAATGTAAATGATTGGAATAACAGAAACAGAGGCTCACAATAGGGGAGTCTTTTGCTAAGATACAAGAATTGTCAACAAAGGCATAGTGTTCAATCTTCTTAATAGAACCCTTCAATCACATAAGAGGCGCAGAAGTCACGCATAGTTATGTAGAACTTCAGATTCCATAAAATGAGACAAAAGCAAATAACATTTCCAATCACAACACTAGGAAATCTACATCATAGACTACTGTGTAAATGACATAGGTAACACTAACCAAGGCATGGAGCTTAAATTTCCTTAATTCATTCAACCACATAAAGGGCATAGAAACATGCACGATTATATCAACTTTTACAATTTCAGGAAATCAAGACAAGAGCAAATTATATTACTGGTCGAAATTACAAGAAGTCTAAACTATCAAAATTCTTCCCCACCTTTTTTTAGATTTTACAATCCTCCTTATATAGCCTTGGATGTCTCTTTAGATCACTTCCTTTCCCGTGCAATTTTCTCCATCCTTCACCTCTTTGGCCGCTCAATTGTCTACTTTGCCCCCACTATTAGGGGACAAACAGATGGTGCCTTCAATGCTGTGGGGGGCTCCAAAAATCTACCTGATGAACTGTTTCATCTACTCAAATTAACTCCATCTAATTTTCTCTCCATTTTGTTTTAACAGATAGATGGACACTCTAATCTATTAGATACAGAAGAGGACACTTAGCCGATTCATGTAAATTCCCTTTATGGTTTAAGAGGTGTTAGAGAATGACACTTGGCACCTTCTGCTTGATTCATCGAAGACAAGCGGCTCTCTCTACTTCCCTTGGTTATGCTATAGATTTATTCGGGACACATATTCGAATTTTATGACTAGTGACACTTGGCAACTTCCGTAGACCTTTGAAGTAACACCCAGGGCCCAACACCATTTTATATTTGTCAATAGAGCTTCATGATGATTCTCTCAAGTGTTGACACATGGAGGCTTTTGTGGCTTTGAGGAAGGTAAGTGGCATCTTCCACTTCTTCATCTAGGGGTATGTGGTGCCTTTTGCTTTCTTTGGGGATGGAATGGAGAGGGACCTAAAAGGTGACACTTGGTAGCCTCCACTATACTTTGATACTTAAAAAAATGAATGATGCCTTTATGTGTTGAAGGGAAAGCATTGGACCCAGGCATTGAAACAAAGGCTCTTGGCAGTCGACACGTGGTGGCTTTCGCTGCTTCTTCAAAAGGTAGTTCAGGGCCTCCACAATTGCCACCTGGCACTTTTTTCTCTCTCTATTGCTTAGCTTGTTGAAAGTCTTTGAATGAAATGCAGATGCTGATATGAGACATAGATGCTAACACATGGTGCATTTCGCTTAACTACTGCTGGGTATGTGGCACGGTCCACGGTTCTTGAAAGTTATAAAAAGGGGACTCAAGGGATGCCAGCTGTCAGCTTCATCTCCCAGAAAGTGACACTTGGCAGCTTCCACTTAAACTTGAACTTGGGCACAAATGAGATGAAGGAAATAAGAAGGGGAAAAAGATCTGTGCTCAGAGGGTGACACTTGGCAGCTTTTGCTGCATCTCAACACTTAGGCAAAATGAACTAGCCCTTCGCTTCAAAATTCTACCGCTACATCTGAGAACCAAAATTGCAGCACTTGGATTTAAAAAAAAAATTAAATACGACGTAGAGTAAAACTTACTCTACAATCCCCACTTATCCATGTTCTTCCTTTATCATTTCATTATCTCAATCCATTTGTTCCCTTGCCATCTTTTATCCATTCACACCTTTGGCACTTTTACCCTCCTTATCCTCTTCCCCTTTTTCCATCTTAACTACTTACCTTCTTACCTCATCAACAATTCACCAATTTATCCCATTTGAACCTTTACCTTTTTATTACCTTAACCATTTATCAACCAACAAAACTAGCTTTATTTAATCCTTTGTTAAATTTCCAAACCAAAACCATAACCTTGCTTTGACTAATTTTTAGCATTAGTTACTTTATTTAGTCATTATTTTAAAAGCACTTAACTCTATTGTCTTAATTAGATTATTTGTTGTTATTTACTTATTTGTTGTTTTAAATGCAAGTATATTTCTTTTTTATTCACAAATTTAAGTCTTAAATGCAGGTGGATTGATAGCCTCCTAGAAAGCTTTCACTTCTAGGATCTAGCTCATGCTAGGCAATCTACCCAACTACTTGTCTAACCAACAAATTTTATGGTAATGATTTCTTATTACAGGTCATTCTTCCCTAGCCAAAGAGGAGTTCTCATAAAGTCTAGATTTAACATGTGCACATTTAACATGTATTCTTCTACACACCCTTTTTAACTAGTATCTTCTTTTCACACTTGACAAAAACCAAAAATTAGATAGAAACATAAGTACCAGTGGTCTACTCACCCCTTTCCCAATGCACCCTTAAGGCATGCACTCAGAGAGATTGAGACTCAATGGGTTCCTGCAAGATATAAAACATCAACAATTGATAAATTTTGAAAATATTAAGTGTATACAAATGTCATATGGGCATAGATTCCACACATTCACAGTTGTTAGATCCAATGTAGGCATGCTTAGGAAGCATGCTCTTCACATTTATTCTATATTTAGCATTCCCACATTATTAGAGTTCACCAAGATCTCTAAATAGTGAGCATGTAGTAATGTTGAATTCCTATAGAGGCAGAATGAGAGCTCCAAAAATAAGAAAATTCTACAAAGGAAATGTTTGCATTAACCAACTTAGAAGAAGAAAGTACATATAGGGTGAAATTAGGTAACCAAAAAGGTAAAACCCTAATTCAAAATTAAAACTCACTTAAAAATAAATGACCTCTAATAACTTAATTAAATAACCTAAGTAAGCTTAAAAAATGTGCAGGTAAAACCACTAGGTGGGAAAATGCCTACACTAACACCCTCCCTGAAGCGTAGCTTAGGTGGATAGAAGATTGGGTCCCAACAATGAGGCTTGATGAGGTACCCAAGTAAAATGAAATTCTCATAAATTAGAGTAAAGGAGAAAACCCATAGGAATAAAACTCCTTCCCAAAATAAAGTAAAGAAGAGAAGATATCTAAAAATCCCCACTAAGGTCTACAATTGACTGTAGCCACTTGGTGTCCCCTAGAGGAATGCTCAAAAGTGACTATGAATTAGAAGTAGATGTAGTGAAGAGTGGTTCACCTTTTACACCAAGTGCCTGATGGATCTTCAACCAAAGTGTAATTGTTATGAAAGGAATGATTCTCATATTATGAGGTAGATGGATCAACTGCTCTGCATCAAGATGGTGCATTAGAAGCAGAGGTGAAGAAGGTCTATAAAATCCTTTATAACTATGGAATATACTACCTGATGTCTGATGTATCTTGGATTAGTAAGCTATTTCCATATAATTTCAAAAGTAGAATAGAGGTAGTTGGATCAAAAACTAACTTTTGAATATCTAGAAGGTGATAAGGAGATGGTGGATGTGTGTCCACTTCACTACTGTAGTCATCTGTAGAAGAAGAGTTATCAATATTAGAAAAATGCTTAGGCTTAGAATTATTAATAGGTATAGGTGAGTTTGAATAAGAATCTGAAGGAGTGTTAGAATCAAAGTGTGAAAAGATATATAGCTGAGTTTGATGATCAACCATTCCCATAGCCAAAATAGTATCACTATGTAACTCCCTGATGTGCACTAAATTTGGAGTGAATTCAACTCGCATTTTTAGACCAAGGTGAGTGATATGGTAGACTAATAGGAGATTAGTTGAGAGTGAGGACATACTTAGAACATTATTGAATATTACACCACTCACTTTAATAGACACTCTCCTGAGAAATGTTTTAGAAGTGATGTCACCCAGTTGTATAGAGGACATGTCACATGGTTCCAAAGAAATGAACTCAATTTGTGAAGAGGCCATGTGATCAAAATCAAATGTATATAAATAAGTCATATTATATGTGGTGTCAAGAGCACTCTTAGTGGCATGGAAGGTGGACACAAATACATAATATTCAAGACCCAGTTTAGAGAGTATTGATATAACAAGTTGTTCATCTTTCTTGTCAATTCCACATGCTTTCAATTGCAATCTCAAAAGTTTGAAATTGGTGAAAAAGTATTGAATAGTGTCAAATTCATCTAAGCTCAATCTAATCAACTCATTTTCCATCTCATATCCTCTCATCACATCCTGCACCCTAAAGAGCTTGGTGAATCGGGCCCATACTTTAGTAGGTGTTTTAGTAGATTCAATGTGAAAGAGCAGATTTGAGGAGATGGAAAGACATAGTAGGCCATAGACTTTGTCACAATGGTTAAACCATTTGATTTTTACTCCAACATTAATAGGTTCAGTCTTAGTGCCCATTATAATTTGATGGTAACCCTTGGATTGCAATATGATTTCTATTTTATGTTTCTATTCATGATAATTAAATGGTGTAAGAGAACTAATAGAGAGCGAATCCATAGTATAAAAGTAAATATTGTTGCAGTAAGTAAAGAAGAATGCAAAAAAAGAAAGAATGCATAGAACAATATAGTACCCCCTTAGAAATATCAATAATGACCCCCTTAAATGTTTAAAATACAAGTGTGCTTATATAGACATCAGATTCAACTAAAAATGCATCTTGAGTAGTAGGTGCATAAGTACAAAGAACTAGAATGATGTTAGATTCAAATAATAAAGCATCCAAGAGAGAGTATAATAGGGATGAAGTAAGATTTAATCCATTATACCATGAATAAAATTGATGTTAAAAAATCTAAAAAAATACCACCAATGTGTAGAGCTTAAAAACTATACACTTTAAAAAAAAACACCCAAAATGGAGCTAAGGATTGAAATTTATGTCACTTACAAGTTCTTACTTCTACACATTCTTGGGCCCTTTCCAAAAATGGATTTTTTTTTATACTTGTGTTTTCTCTTGAACGTCACATGGGGCTCTAGAGATTACTTACTCAGACTTGTGAAGGAGCATTACTTGCTTAGGTTTTCCATGTTACTTTACTTACTCAGGGTTTTGATGCTACTTTACTTACTCAGGCTTTATACTAACCATTACTTTCTCAAATATCCAAACAACTGCTACTCAAGTTTTTGATCAAGCAATACTTGCTTGATTTTTCCATGATGATTTACTTACTTGGGATTTTGGACAACTGCTACTCAAGTTTTTGAGCACTTTTAAATTGGGAAATTGGAGAAGTAAGTCTCCTTTGAAACACTAAACAAGGCTAGAAATTGAGCTTTCTAGAAACTTCAACTTCACGCTTTCAATCACTTTAAAATCAAGAACTTAGAGAAGTAAGTGTATTTTAAAACACTAGACAAGTCTAGCAGTTAGGATTTTGAGCAACTACTACTTCAAGCTTTCAAACAACTTGAAGTCTAATTATTGACTACCAATTACTTCCAGGTTTTTAGGGTTTTGTAGTTTGATTGCTTAATTCACCAGATTTATGGGTTTTACAAGCTCTTCTACTCATATATATAGACATTTATCATTAAGAAGAAAACTTGATTTCTAGAAAATCTATGAACTTTCTCAAAAATCCAAGAGAGACCCATTTGATATCTTAAAAAACCCATAAGGAATATGCAACTATATTTTTGATCTGAGTTTATTTGATATGATTTTTGATTTAGAGAAGAATCATACCTCTAAGGTCAAAATAGTGGCCATGCAAGAACAAAAACAACTATGGCAAATGTAGGAGGATCATACCAAAGGAGGAAAATGTATGAAGCTATCAGGAAAGTTTTGGTACCATGTTAGAGTTCACCAAGATCTTTGAATAATGATCATGTGGTAATTTCAAATTCCTATAGAGGCACAATGAAAGCTTCAAAAATAAGAAAATTCTACAAAGGAAATGTTTGCATTAACCAACTTAGAAGAAGAAGAAAGTACATTTAGGGTGAAATTAGGTCATCAAAAAGGTAAAACCCTAATTCAAAATTAAAACCCACTCAAAGGTAAATGACCCCTAATGACTTAATTAACTAACCTAAGTAAAGCTAAAAAGATGTGTAGGTAAAACCACTAGGTGGGAAAACACCTACACTAACACAAATTATAGTGAGGGCATGTTTTAGAAACATGTCCTCTATATTAGTACTTATATCATTTTTTATAATTCTCCATATATATTGGGGACATGCTTTGTAATCATGTTATCCATAGTTAGATAGTTATCTAAATTGGCAAAAACACATAACTATATGATTCAAATTCATAGTTGTGGCAGAATTCTATACATTAGTACTATTATTATACATAGTTTTAATGTGAGACACACCTAAGGTGCATATGTTATTCAACATGTGCCTAATATTGTAAAATACAAATTATTTTTGGATTATATAACTCTTTTATGGACTATTAACATATCACAAACTTTTTCATATTGATACCCTATAAAATTTTATGGACTTTTTTAGCCAATCTACTGCAATAGTTGGTTCACCTTTTGGTAAGGTTGAGGTGATTAAATAACTCAATCTTGAAAAGTTTTTAGGTTGGAATTGATCATCTAGCCTCACCAAATTATAAGTATTATTAGACTTCATGATTGAGCTAATCTCAACTACTAGGTGGCAATTCACTTTTGCTCCAAATTTGGGGGCATGTGCCTTCCAATCTCTCTCTTTCTCTCTCTCTTTCTCCTTAGATATGTGCATTTTAAATATTTATCTATATTTATAATAATCTTTGTTTTAAATATTTACAATGATACATATTTTTCAAAATAAATTACCAATAGGCAAGGTGGTTACATCGAGACACAAGTGTACTCTTAAACTTTGATCTTTTAATTTTAATCTATTTAAATTACTTCCAAAATAGATTAAATGCACTAAATTTATATTATAACATGCTCTTGGTTGCAAGTTAGTGACCTAAAAAACACTCAAGCTGGGCACATACAAAGATGAGGTGTGCATACACACCTAGGTACACATTATTTTCCTTTAAACTAGCATTTTCATTACTAGATTAAATGGGGGAAATGTAGATTATTTTATGATTATATATCACTTCAGTATTGTATACTTGGAAAACTCAGACCTTGGTTATTCTTATTATTTATTTAATTTTTTTTTCTTCTTCAAGTCTAGCATCTGCTATCTTTATGCCCCTTGGCATATACCTCTTCATCTGACTAGTCTTATGTTGATGACCCAAGTCTTATATCTTTCCCATAATGCTTAAAATTTACTTAACTTCCATCTTTTCAAGTTCTAAACCTGTACCTACTATCCTACTCGCTAGACACTAATGTCCAAAAATGATAGTATCATCGATGTTGTTATCCTATCTCAATACAAGTGTTTAGTACCCTAAAGTCATCTAATTTAAAAATGAAACATATCTTAATGGTATGCTTAAGTTATTTAATAAGAGTTATTACTCCAAATGGATTGATATAAATAAAAGATCAACCCTCATTCATTCCTCAACCATGAAACACATATCATTCAGACAAAAGAGAATTCAAAGAGCATTAAATTAAAGAAAATATTCCCTATTTATTCCTATTTACATACCAGTCATATGGAGTGCACATCTACAAGTCTAAATTACTAAATGAACAACCCAAAGATCCCAATTTTTTAAGTTACAAGCTAGGTCATTATTATACTTACTTTGCACACATTGTATGATTCACACACAAACCAACATGTAGGGGAGAACTACATCACTCTGAGGCCATCTTATGAGTATTGGATATGTAGGTAGTGTTATTTGATAGAGGGGTCATTGGGGTTAACTCGACACTGTGTGCCCACAAACCCATTTTTCCCCAAAGTCACATTGAAGATGGAAAGCTAGGGTTTTACCATTTCACAAAGATAAATAATCCATGACCCAGATTTGAATGCACCAATGTGAAGGTGAAGCAAAATATATAAACATCTAGGTGGTCACATCCTATTTCAAAATATATTCCATACAAGAACTAGTGTTGAACCTAGATAATAATGTTGATGCAACCATCCTAGGTTGACGTTAATGTCTAGAGAGCTAGAAACATTAGAATAAGAATATAATGATTATTTTAGAATATTTTCCTACCTACTTTTAACCTATTATAGATCTAGAACAAAATTAGCATCAGAATAAACTAAATAATTCACTTCTTAATCATTTTTATAGCTAGCATAATTATACTTTTTATATTTAGATTATCTAAGTATAATAAATTCAATGTATACTTATATCTATGTTTAGTATTTAATTGTCCTATTATAGATCTAATTATCACCCTTGTGCCATTTCATTTATATATATCCCTGTACAACTATATATAACCCCAATCTAGATTCTATTTTAGGGTTAAATAATAAGTAACAAATTTGAGTTTTCTTATAAAAAATAAACATGAAAGCCATCACATAAGAGTAGAAAATATATTGTTAATTCTTTAACACATCTTTCACATGATACAATATTCCACTATGAGGTGTTTCAATAATAATATTATAGATCATCTCCAATGGAATAATTACACAACATATATGAACCATGATGTATTTTATTATTTAAATAGTTAATTGTATATACGGGGGGCCATCCTAGATTGGAAATGCATTAGAAAAGCTTATTTTTTTGAAAGATAGTCTCAAGAATGTAATTATATTCATGACATTAGGCTACCAAATATGGTCGAGATAGATTATGAAATTATTCATTGGGATACACCTCATATGTGATACACACCTATTTGGGTCTCCAAAATTGCTTGGCCACAACTATGTAAGTTTGATTTTTATTTGCATATTTAAGGTGTTTCTTGTCAAGATGGTCAATTAATAAACAAGTTTTATATGTCAAGATAGATATAACAAAAAAAAAAAAAACGTTTTGACTATAATAAAATTGAATGCATTTCTCTTTACTTATTATAAAGTTTCAATACTTTTTGTTCTTAGTTATGAAAAATGATAGTCTATTATTTTTTTGAATTTGCATGGGAGCGTTTTATAAATCACTTTCACTTGTATTCTATGCATACTATTTTTTATTTCAAGCACCTTGCATGGATACTTATTCTTCAATAAATCATTTAAATGTTTAATTGTAATTGATTAATTATAATAAATGGGTGAGTGCAAGAAGTTGAGGGGCCAAAAAGTGGAAACACCTCAAAAAACATTGTTGAGAGCATGAAAAACAAAATAGATGTCTATTTTTAGAGGTAATGAATATTTGTTATTTGAATAGTTTGGTACCCAAACATAGACATATATCCATCTTACATAGATATAAGTCTAGAATGAACATCCATTTAAAACATATATACATTCAAGATGGCATATATTTATAACATATATCCATTCAAGATAGATATCTATTTATAGTGAATATTCATTCCCTACATTAAAAAAAAAGTGGGGCCAAGCATCAATTTTTCCATGAAAAACTAATATCCATTTTACTCTGTAAAAATATATATCCATTTTTATTTCCTAATTTATCCAACCACTTGCTAATTTCTCCTACATACAATTTGTGTAGGTATTTACATTCTTTTATGTGTTTTTTGTTTTCTTTATTAGTTTTACTTATTTTTTTGTTAGTATGGATTATATTTTTCATAATTATCAAAACTTTATAAAAACAAGATAAAATGTCAACCCCCTCATGATCCTCAAGAAAACCCTCAGATAAATCCTATGGTATAAAACCTTGTTATGTAAAACCCTCCCTCAAATCATAAATAAATTTCCCAAAATAAGGAAATAATTGAGCAAATAATTTCAAGATTTAAGGCATAAAGGGACATTTCTTCTAATTTAAACAAACTAACTCAATCAAAACTAAAAATTTGAAAAATATTGATACCCTTGGCATTCAAATAGACTCCCATGAGAGATGGAGGGAGAAAAAAGGGCATAAATTAGGGAGTTTTTGGCATATGATCAAGTGGAGGAACTAAACATTATGAAGGAGATATTAGCTCAATTTTTTGTCTACCCCATTACATGCCAACCTGTTGACCCTAAGAAAACAAAATTTTCAATAAAGTGGTACACACACCAATAAATTTATGATAATTATTAGATCTTTGGTGGATGGTTTTTTATAGATCATCCAACAAAAATCAGTACATGCCACTATAATTATTATTTTATAGAGATTTAGGTAGGACCCCTATCTCTAGATAGTGTTGGGGAACCCTATGGATAGAACCAACTCCACCCCTATCTATATATAGATGGGATTAATCTTTCTCTCTATATATGGGGGTGATGGTAGGCCTTCCCCCTTGATATCCCTATATATTTATCCACCCCCCACCCACTGTCTCTCTATATATGGGATTAATCCCTCTCTATTTATGGGGGATATTATACATAGAGTTTATATTGGGGATATCTAGGTAAACTATTTTGATATGAGATATTTCTAAGGTGTGGGTCATGGCATGACATGTCATAGTTGATATTTGGGGGCATAGAGAGTTGTACAAGGTCTATTTATTCCTCCAACTATTATTAATCCTCATCCTGCCATCCATAACCCTTAAGTTAATTTTAAGGTTGAAAATTAGTCTTTATTATCTCTTAGATCTCTTTCATGGAATATAATAGACCAAGGCTCACAAACTAACTTTTTAGTAAGAGGTGGAGGTAACATGGGAACCTCCTACTCATTTCCTAGTGTTGGGTCTTATAGGCTTCCCCATCATCATGTATGTACTCCTCACCAATATAACACATAACCATGTGAAATTTATTATTGTTCAATGGTGAAGGCTTATTGATACATCAATGCCAAAGATGTGAGAGTAGATAGAGCCCTCTAAATGAGCATGGTAGTTAAGGGATCTAATGTTTTAAGATAAATCTTGATAACAACCACTTTCATTTGCAAGATTGGGTATTTCAACCTCTTGTATAACTAGTGGAATTGGACATTGAACATGTTCATGGGTTCATTAGGCTTCCTAAGGGCTTATCAAATTGATAGTGTAACGTATTAGGGTCGATAGACATGCTAAAATGATTAACAAACATGTTTTCAAAGGCAATCCATGAGGTAATATATCTATCCAACAAGTCAAGGTACCATTTGTAAGCAACCTAATTCAAAGAGTAAAGAAAAAAGTGACAAATAACATTTTCATTTTAAATTTGAGTCTGAATTATGACATATTTGAATGCCTGAATGTGTTATTTTGTAGTCAGAATCCCAACATGTATATATTTTAGACAAATTTTATCAAGATTCTTAGGCAAGTCATGAGTAGGCCCCTACATGATCATAGGGCAGCCACCTCCACTAATCTAGGCAAAATCCATTGGTGGGTATGGAGTTTAATTTTCTAGTCTTAAAACATGGAATGCCATTATGAGAAAAACCTCTAAAATCCAAAGTTTACTTTTTTTGTTATATACTAGTTCAAGATCTCTTAGTGTTAACTTGTTGATGTGTGTTTCAATCACATAATAAGGTGGTTTAAGCATAAAATATGGGATGAAAGACCTAAAACAAATGATAAGATGAAATACTCCACTCAGGCCCTCCTTTTAGAACCAATCTATTGATGTGTGTTTTGACCATGCAACATGGTGGAGAAAATATAAAGGATAGACCAAAAGTCCCAAAACAAGTGACGATATTTAGAATATTCTAATCACACCCTCCTTCTAGTATTAATCTATTGATGTGTGTTTTAAGTATGTGAAAATGTGGGGAAAGTGTAAAAGATATGCCAAAAACCCAAGAAAATATAAATTTTAGAAAATTCTAATCATGTCCTCCTTATAACACTAATTTGTTGATGTGTTTTTCAAGCACACAATAGGGTGGGGAAGCATAAAGGATGGGCCAAAAGACCTGAAACAAGGATAGATCAAAATAATCTAACTAATTCCCTCTTTATAACACTAATCTATTCATGGGTTATTTGACACACCAACTTAGGCTGAGACAGTCGCTTGTCCAGCCTCTTCTGAAAGGAGGCCTATAGAGTCTCTCCAAGGTATGTTATTATTGGGTCATGACATACTGGGTGATCTAGTTGGTCTATAAAAAACTATTCCAATTTAAGGGGGTCTACTAATTTGGAATATTTAACTTAGTTTTATTGTTGTTTAGATATTTTAATAGATTATAGGGGCATGTGGGTTTAGTTGTTTTAGTCATGCAAGTTTTCATTGTGTTTTGGGAAATAATAAAACCATGCATTTTCATATTTTCCCATATAATTAAAATCAACATTTATAGGTTTTTAAATGATGGAAATGTAGTTATGTATCCATTAATTCATTCCATTATCTATGTGTTCAATAATGCATTTATGATAATATAAAATATCTTGCAATCAAGATAAAATGATAACAATAGATTGCATTCAAATCTGATGCCAACCGTAACTAATAAATTCATAAAAATGGCAAAAGAGAAAGACAAAATAAAAATATTGTCAATTTGAAGTAAAACTGAATCCATCTAAATGAATGAAACCCATAAACTAATGTTAGACCCATACTTTTGAGTAAGTATTTTGGCTTATGGCACAAAAAAAGCATGGTGCAAGAAGACCATGGTGCAGTACAAGCATGGCAAGGGAAGACCATGGAGTGGAATAAACATGGCACAAGAAGACCATGATGTGTAGGATAATGGGGAAGGATACCATAACATGAGAAGACATAGTCAAAGGAAAGGCATAATAAATGGAGGAATTGAGAGCAAAGGACTTGGTATATCAATGAAAGACTTGGGGAGTGTGAAGGAAGAGGGAAATGGTTGGGGAGTAATTCTCAAGGATAGAAAAAACTTTATTCATACATGAGTTTCACACTAGCTCATATGAAGGAGGACATTTGGCAACAAGGATCCAACACCAAATGAGAATATAGGGGCATGCAAGCCTAGGTCATTAGGGAAAAACAAGTAAATGATTGCCTTGACTCTTAGTCTATTGGATATCATTGGCTAGTCACTAAAGTGTTATAATTAATGTTACAAATTGGTCAGGGAAAACAAGTATAAATACCTCTATGTATAGATTTATAATGCTATTAAACATTATTATTGTGTAATGATTAATTATGGTAATAGTAAAACCATGAAAGTTACTATTAGTTATGATGTTATGCTATGGTTGTTAATTAAGTTGAAACATTAAGTTATCAATACGATTATTATGTAACATGTGGTTTATATTTGACTATAATGAATAGAATATACATTATATGAACTTGCATAACAATACTTGAATCTCATGGTAATTATATTCATAATCATGTTTTTTTACATAATTAAAATGAGGTCCACTGATGTGTATTTGCTTTTCTATGTAGTTAGTAATTAGATACATAGACAAACACCAATGTATGACAAGTGTGTTACTGTGCAACATAACCCATGGGAATTGGTTTATTGTTGCATGCTTAGGTTGAGTGTGAAAGAGTTAAGTATTATGTGAAAGGCCAGTGTGTTAGCTTATTGGGAACTAGACCTTCAACACCTTAGGGAAAAGATGATAAAAAACCCAACATTTTGGTTCCATTGTCAAAATCTGTAACACTTATTGCATAGTAATGGAGAATGCTCAAATAATTATCCCTTGATAGTATTAAATAATGGATTATTGAGTTTGAGGATAATTTTAAAATTCATTATCTTAAACTAAGAGTTTCTATACATGCATGGGTTAGACATCTATATAACTATTTATATGAAACTTTATTTGTTGAAGTCCCTATTCATTTGCATGCTTGGCTCTCAGCATATGCTCAAGACTAGCCATAACATTTTGGGAGGAGGCAAGCTTAGATGATAAAGTGTCATAGGGATTTAAAATGTTTGGGAATAACATGGACATGAAGTTTTAATATCTGGTAGAGATCGGTGTTGAATAGCTATATCTTGGAGTATGCTGTAACCGCTTACTCTTGTCTTGAAGAAGCAAAGTTCTAATTTCTCTGAGAACCATGTGGTCAATTTATTAGACATTTCCCACTAGAAGTAAAGAAGTTGTTTATTGATTTAGGACTTGAAACTCTGCCTATGGAAGGCTAAACCTATCTTTACATGAGAAGTATAATTGGGAGGGGAATGTAGGGGTTTTGGTGAAGGATTGTTGGTTCAAAATGGTAGCTATTCAGTGGAAGTTATGAAAGTATAAATATGATGAAAATAAATAAAAAAAAGTTTATAGGTGAAAGTAGAGTAGGAAGGGTGTTAGGAACCCATGCTACCCATTCTCTTTACTTTTTTAGTATATTATTTTCTATGGATACATATGCTTTTTAAGTCATCCCATGATCATTTTTATCCCATAATCATGGGAAGTAGTAGTTATTTAGATTAAATTTAGTATATAATTAAGTATTGAGGCAAATGAAGGCATCCATGAATTTATTATATTGATATTTCTTAAAGGAGGTTGCCCCCTCAAAGTGTCCTATGATCAATATAATCCTAAAGGTGCTTCTGCTAATTATATAAATCTATTATTTCATGTGTTTTCATTAATTTGTTGTAGGAGAATCCTCTCATCTAGTATCAAAGTGATTTCTATGTGATCTAAATATCATTTCATAAAATTTATTAAATCATAATGAGACTTATACCATCACATAGGACTCATCAATATATTTCTAATGGTATGTGTAACTCAAGAAATAAAGCTCATATGTTCCTTATGCAGTTGGTCAAAGTTCCTATCAAAACAAGTCAATAGACAGTTAATGCTAGTCAAACTAGAAAAAATGACGATCTTAGAATGTTTATGAACTACTTCCATGGTGTAGATCTCATTGAGATATTTTTGGCACATTTTATGGTTCAAAAAATGGAGTCTATATGTACAAGTTATGACTAGTCAAAGTTATGATCAAAATGATAATGTAGCCATAAAGTGACATGGCAATATAGTTACGTGGCAAATAAAAAGCCATTTTAATATGGTTAAAAATATAAACCATCATATATTGGGGAATAATTATCACCCCATATTTTTAAATATATGGGATATTATTAAAATTCCATATTAAAATATAAAGGGATAATATAAATCCCATAAAAACGATAAAATGGGATATTATCCAATCCCTTAAAAAAAGGTGGAGATAAATATTAACCCCGTTATTATTAAAAAAGGGGATAATGATTAATCCCACTATTTATGCATCAACAAAATGTCTATAAAGGGATTAGGGGTTATTTGAAAATCACTGGGAATTAGAATTAGAATGCATTTCAAGGTTTCATGCTCTCATCAAGAGCTAGAGCTAGAGCTGAGAATCGAGAGCCAAAAAAATGAGAACTAAAAAGTTGAGAGCTAAAGATCCAAAGAGCAAAGAGTCAAGAGCCAAAGAGCCAAGAGCTAAGAGTCAAAGAGCTAAGGGATGAAGAGTCGATAGCCGAAGATCCAAGAGCTGAAGAGCTAAAGAGCCAAGAGCCAAAAATCCAAGAGCTAGAGTGAGATTTAGTTCTAGCCATATGATGAGTTTCCTAATTTGAGTTCATTTGAGCCACTTTTAAAAATCTAAAAGTGAAACTTTTGGCAGAGAACTTCATGAATGTCAGATTGTTTTTCATGATAAAAAAGTGGAAGGTTTTTTCATGGGTTTTAGGAATTTTTGAAGGTCTATTATTGAGTTTTATGTAGTCTTATAGGTGTGCTTTGGGAAAGTGGAAAAATTTAATAATGAATTAGTTTAGCTAATTTATGAACCTAGATACATAGGCATTGCCAAACTTTGTAATCAACTCTTGTGCAGTGTGGTTGATATTCTTCCATTGATTTTCTTTAAGTTGACTAATTTATAGATTAATTTTAGTATATTTAATAAATTTCCTACAAGGATCCAAATTAAAATTTTTGCACCAAAACTAGTGCCAATTTATGGATCAATTTGGTATTAAAGCAGTTCTTTCTAGTTGCTAATAGTTTTTCCACTTGTGTTAGTGAGATTTTATTTGTGTATTGACATAGAATCATAGACTATTTAGGACTAGATTTGCAATGGATATGCACTATAGTGGTTCCACCAAGGGAATGTGGATAAAGGAAAGGCTCTTATTATCCCAAGTACTAGTCAACATTTAGAATCCCTAGTTTGATAGAGGACACCATCTAGACCTTTGGACATTATCTTACGATCCATGAGAGCCTCCAAGAAGAGTGTTTTAGTTATTTCAGAGGGATGTGTCATTAGACTTGTGTTTGATGGGGACATCAGAATAGGCTATGTGACCGCTAACATTGTATGTTGATTGGGCTTGCCAATGTTACCATTATTCCATGCCAAAATAGTTGGCACATAGAATGACATTGTCCAAGGTATGACAACATGTTATTAAACCATGAAATTTGTAGTTGGGAGATAGTTCTTAGATATGATGACTCTTGATATCATTCCATTGGAGATAAATGAGGTGGTTCTGACAAATTTGTATCTCTTCACTTGACAAGCATATTTCATAGATGATGGCATAGAGCTTCACCTAGATCACACTTGGATCATGAATTTTAAGATAGGGTACATTTCTAGACCTAGTCAAACATTAGACTCATATATAACAAGTGACCATCAGGAACCTAAAGGTGAGGTTCATAATGATCGATAGGGTAACTACTAAAGGAGCTAGGCCCACACTAGGATTCAATGGCTAGTAAGGAATCTTAGGTGGTAGTTAAATGATTTTGAACATTTTGGTTCATCCATTTATATATGCTCATAGAATTAGAAAAAATAATGTGCTAGTTAGGATGTATGAATAAGACCCATACAAGAAGTATTATGACATACACCATACACAGTTTGTAAAGACCCAAGAGGCACTATTTGCATCTATATATACATGCATTGTAAAAAATTACAATTTTTTTTTGTTATAGAGTCACTTGTAGAGAAGAATTGAGTAACAAGCTTATTATAATCAAGTTGTACTCTCATTTTGTGGTAGATTATTTTCATTAACAATGGTATATAAAAATTAAGGTATGATATATTCTTGTTTTTGTCAAGTGTTATTCTATAGAGAACAATTTAGCAGACCTAGGAAGCACTAGGTCTACATGCGTACTTCTATGTAGAGGTGATTGAGGTTGTAAAGTAGAAGAGGATGTTGATGGATGTGTTATTATTCATGCATACTTTTGTGTAGAGGCCATTGAGACCATTGAGAAGAAGAGGACATGTATGCACATATAGAATCTTAGATCTATTTAGAGGCTCATTGTAGCCATGTAGTAGAGGAGATTCAGGATCTAAATTTTGTGTAGAGGCCCTTGGATGGCCGTGAAATAGAGGAGAACATGGATGTATATGCAGAATCTCAAATTTGTGTAGAGGTTCATTGAGGCCATGCAATAGAGGAGATTTACTTTCTTAGATCTGCGTAGAGGCTTATTAAAGGTATGTAACAGAAGAGATCACTATACTTCTATGTAGAGATTCATTGTAGTCATGAAAAATAAGAGATCACTAGACTTCTATGTAGAGGCTCATTATAGCCATGTGTAGAGGAGATCATTGGAATTCTATGTAGAGGCTCATTGTAGCTATGCAATAGAAGAGATCACTAGACTTTTATGTAGAGGTTCATTGTAGCCATGTAGTAGAGGTGATCACTAGATTTTAGCATAGAGTCACATTGAAATCCATACAACAAAAAAGACCACTGGGATTATCTATGTAGAGGCTCTTGTGAAGCTATGGAATAGAGGAAGTCATCTCATTTTGAACCCTAGTTTTATGTAAAGGCTATTGATGGTTGTGCAGTAGCAAAGGAATTATGGAAGATGTGATTAGTTGGTTTTTCCAAGTGAAGTAAGCATAGTTATGGAACCTGAGTATACCAATAAGACCCATCAGAGTATCTTTAAAACCAATAGGCATTTCTATGGATACCAGCTTTTGGTGAAATAAAAGCCTTTCAATGGGGATGTATGATCCATAGATCATTTTGTAAAAGTTATAAAATTATATTGTGACTTATAACATTGCATAAGAATTGTCAATAGCTTTCTGATGGTATGCAAAACTTCAAAAATAGAGCTTGTATGCTCCTTATGCAGTCGATCAAAATTTTGGTCAAAGTAGGCTAATAGATAGTCAATGCTGGTCAAACTTAAAAAATTATGATATTAAAATGTTTATGAAATAGTTCTATGGTGTATATCTTGTTGAGAGCTTTCTAACACATTTTACAGTTCAAAAAATTAAGTCTATATGTGCAAGTTATGACCGGTCAAAGTTATGATCAAAGTGATGACGTGGCCTTAAAGTGACATGGCAATATAGTTACATGGAAAATGAAAAGCCATTTCAATATGATTAAAATATAAAACATTGTATATTGGGGAATAATTATCACCCCATATTTTTAAATACATGGGATATTATTAAAATTCCATATTAAAATGTAAAGGGATAATATAAATCCCATAAAAAAATGGTAAAATGGGATATTATCCAATCCCATCAAAAAAGGTGGAGATAAATATTAATCCTATTATTATTAAAAAAGGGGATAGTAATTAGTCCCACTATTTGTGCACCTTCAACAAGTATATAAAGGGGTGAGGGGTTATTTGGAAATCATTGGGAATTAGAATTAGAATTCATTTCAAGGTTTCAAAGCTCCCATCAAGAGCCAAAGCTGAGAGTTGAGAGCCAAAGAGCCAAGAGCTGAGAGATGAAGAGTCAAAGAGCCAAGAGCTGAGAGCTAAGATTCAAAGAGCTGAAGAGCTAAGAGCCAAAGAGTCTAGATCTAGAGTGAGAGCTAGTTCTAACCATATACTGAGTTTTTTGATTTGAGTTCATTTTAGCCACATTTTAAAGCCTTAAAGTGAGACTTTTGGTATAAAACTTTAAAAATGTGAGATTTATGTTCACAATAGGAAGGTGGAAGGTTCATCTGTGGGTTTTGAGACTTTCAAAGGTCTATTGCTGAGTTTTATATAGTTTTAGAGGTGTGCTTCAAGAAAGTGGAGAATTTGTCTGAGAGTTTCCAGATGTTTTGAAGGGCTGAACATACACATTTGGAAGTGTTCTGAGAAGGTAAAGAATCTATCCAAGAGTTTTGAGATTCTTCTAAGGTCCATAAAATTTCAATTCATTATTTTCCTATAAGGGTTGCCTTATACTTGTAGACATTTAATAATGAATTAGTTAAGCTAATTTGTGAACCTAAAGATGGAGGCATTGCCAAACTCCGTAATCAACTCTTATGTAGTGTGGTTGGTATTCTTGCATTGATTTTATTTAAATTGATTATTTTATGGATTAATTTTAGTATATTTAATAAATTACCTATAAGTATCTAAGGTAATTTTTTTGCATATAAATTAGTGTCAATTTACGGTTCACCAGGGCTAGTTTTTTTCTAGAAAGTCTAAAATCTATTTTTCTACATAATTCATTTAAGTATTTTTCTCATAAAGTCTTAACTCTATTCTAATACATAATTCATTTAAATATTTTTTGTATTACAATAATCTATTTTGGATTATGGTAAAAACTTGCTCACATAACTATGAGAAGTACTTGGGTGAAAGCTCTAAAACTCATTATGAGGAGTACCATAAGAACCCTAAAGTAGCTGACCCATTAAGAGGATCTACTAGTGAAATGGGCAATGACCCCTTCTTGATTGAGTAGTACCTATTTGTGAGGAAAACCAAGAGATATTTCTTAGGGGTAAATCTATGGCCAAAATTTTTATAGAGAGTGATACTCGCTTAGATGACATTAGTGGCCAAAGAGATATATTTAAAACCTTAGGCAACTGTTGAAACTTAGGGTCAATTTCTATCAGTTTCATAATATTTCTAGCAGACTAAAAAAATCAATCAATAGAGTATCAGAACACTCTTAGAGGACTTGCATTCAAATAATTGATAGAAACCAAAAACTAAAAAATATTCATCTTATTAGTTTTAGAAAACTATCAGTAGAGTATCATAAGTTTTTCAGAGGACTTATGTCCAGAAATTTGACAGAAAACAAAAATTCAAAACCATAAAAAAGTAATTTTTTTGTTTTTTTTCCACATCTCTCCATTTGTATCCTTGTTAATCCTCAAACTTTATTTGGACACCTAAAATTCCATTCTTGACATTTTCTTCCTTGAGGTCCCATATCTTGATTCCACTTCTAATTTTCACAAATCTCAATTTTTCATTTTTAAGGTTTTGCCATAACTTCTATTTTTATCCATTTGCCTCAAAATGTTTTCATTGTGTTTATCTCCCTTTTTTACTTCTTTGTCCCTCTTTGATAAATTTTAAAGTTTTTCCATTTTCACTTTTGAAATTGTGCTCACCTTTGTCAATCATACTCCTACTATGCAATTTTTTTAGTAAAATTACCTTTACCACTTATGATTTCACCCAAATTAAAAAAATTTCTTAATAAATGTGTCTTAAACCTAGTTTTCCTACCCATTTCAAAAAAATATCTTATTCTGGTCATGGTAGTAACCCAAACACGAGCAAAAAACACGGAGAATGAAATTTCCACCCTCAAGCTCCAAATCAAAGATCTTGATGAAAAAATTTTCAACCTCAATCTTCAACATACCACATTGAACAACAAACGACATCTAGAGTCCTTTTCAGACACCAATTTTTCTTCTTTTACCAATTTTTTTGGGTTGAAGCTTGATTTTCCTTAATGTAATGATGAATATCTGACTGGATAGATCTATTAAGAAGAACAATATTTTAGTTTGTATAATAATTTTGATGTCAACAAGGACCCACTTACATCCTTTCACTTGGAACATGAATCTCTTCAATGGTATCATTAGTATACCAAGGCTCATGATGAGCCCATATGGACCAATTTTTGTACCCTCATTTTTCAATGGTTTAGCTCAATTGTTTTTGATGACTTCACTAGAGTACTCACTAAACTTTGCCAAACAAGAACTATGAGATAATATCAAACATAATTTGAAAAATTGGCTAATCACGTAGAGGGATTGTATGAATAATTCTTTAGGAGTTGCTTTGCTAGTGGGCTGAAGAATGCAATTCACTCTGAGATCAAAATGTTTTGACCCAACACAATGATGGAAGCCATAGGGTTGGATAACTTGGTAGAGGATAAGATCATATCTCAGCAATGATTCAAATCCAATCTTGGTCCATTTAGAAATACAACTCCAAAATGATCTAAAATAACACCAGTCCCCATAACCACTCCTATCAAGCATTTAACTAAAGCAAAGATGTGAGAACATAGAGAAAAAGGACTATGTTATAATTATGATGACAAATTCAATTGAAGACATTGATGTGTTGAGCAAAAGATCTACCTATTATATGTGGACTCTCTACCCAAAATTGAAGTTTTGGAATATGCTCAGGATACAATAGATGATCCAAAAGAATCTCCATCGATTATGGAACCTAATTCTCAAAAAGACAAACCAAATATATCTCTCCATACCTTAGCAAGAATCACCACACTACACACCATGGAAGTTAGGGGTTACTTCAATAAGATGCCTCTCACAATACTCATTGATTCAGATATTACTCATAACTTCATTGACCCTCATATCACCAAACGGGCTAATTTTCTTGTCCATCCATGTTCCAACTTTAAAGTCATGATTATTAATGGGGAACATTACCTTTCAAAGGGAAGTGTCACAATGTGTATATCTCTATTAAAGTTAATTTGTGGTTGACATGTTTACCTTACCTTTAGGTAGATGTGATGTTATTTTGGGATCCCAATGGTTATACACACTTGGATCTATCTTATGAGATTTTGCTAAACTTTGGATGTAGTTTTCAGATAATGGGAAAAAACACATATTGAAAGGCTTACACCCAGGGTCTTTTAGCATCATAAGTTCTATATACACCCCAAATTGGTCAAGCAACCATACATATCATGTCTTTTCACACTCCTCTTCACAAGAGACTCTGACTGGAGAATACGAGCCTTGTTCACACTAGCCATGTCTTTGTTTTGATTGTATTGGTCTTGTTTCTCACTTTTATCACCTTTTTGTTATCTCAATCAAATGATCTATACCCCTAGATACCCCTAGACTTGGCCTATGTTAGTCCCAACCTATTTTTTTGAGTCCCAGACAATAAAATTTTGGTGGATTATAATGCCCGGTGCTCCTGTCCTCCCCAACACTATTGTCCAACAATCATTTTTCCTTAATTAATGGGTCTTGAACCATTATTATCCCCTCAGGTTTTATTTATATTTTTGATGTTGATTAGTGAAAATAAATCTCCCAAATTCAAAATAAAGAATCTCCTATATAAAGGACTTCACAGGGCATTTTATATCTAGCACTTACTACTTTGGCACACTAAATAATTACAATCAATACATAGTATAGCTTAGAATTCTACATCACACACAGATTTGCATGCTTGATCAAGGAATGGCCTAGGCAAAAGTTCATTCTTACATTTATCATGTGCATTGATTATGCACGTTCCCTAAGAGATAACTATATTTGATCTGAAATCCCAACTTGAGGGTTAATCTAGGTAGTGATCAAGATAGCAGGGGTTCTAGATCATGTGATCATACTTCCCTTAATCTAGTTATTTTTGTTTTGGATATCTATATGTTTGCTATTTCATGTGTGTAGATAGACCTAGGGTTTAAAGATAAAATCAACTCCATAGTGAGTCTTTTTGACAATCAGTGCTCAATTTTTCATAGACATACTCACATAGTTATATCTTAGCTACCCAAAAAGTTTTAGGTCACTATGATCAGTTTGGACAATAGTAGTAAGAATAGACAATAATGTTAGACACCAAAGCATCCACTTTTTGGCATTCCTATCTTTTCACCCAATGAAAGCTAGATTCACATATATGACACCTTTCTAGTCTTGCACAACCATTTTCAACCTCTGTATCAGCCATCTCAGTCTATTTTCTAGATAAGTTATATTTTTTTCTTATTTATTACTAATTTTAGAAAGATGAAAATGTCAAATAGTTGTACAAATCAAGACTATATTTATTGCTATATTCTATACTGATTTATTAATCCAGTCCCTTAAATACAATAGGAATAACACTCCATTTTTCCTAAATAAGTTAAAACATTTGGTGACCTGATTTACTTCAAACAAATCTCAAAACCTTAGGTACCCCTAGGGTTTTCCTTCACATTTTTGTGCAAAAATTCAATTTCAAAATTTTGATTTTTGTATAAAATTTTGTACATTTTTTTTATTAAAATTTATTTTAGAATTTAAATTATTAAAATAAATTTCAAAATTCTAAAACTCCAACCCAAAGCTTTCCTCCCTTACAATTTTTAGATAATTTTTTTGGATTTTTTCAAATTGTTTGGAGTGTCAAAAATATTTTCAAAATCTCTATGTTATTAGTCATTGTATTTATTTGCTTAATATTAATTTTACATACTCTCTTTGGTAAAAGAAATAAAATGGCCACTAAGGCACTTATTCCCTCTCATCTTATAGATAAATTTCTAATTTTTTCTCATAATTATGACAATGAATGGACAATTTTGTAAAATTGCACACTAGCCAAAAATGATTTCATTTACAATGAAGACAATTACTATTATGGTAATGAGGAATATGATGATGTATATGAAAGTGACAGTGAATAAAAAGTAGATACATCTTCTTCTCTCAAACCTATCTCTTTTCTTTCCTCTTCCAAAGAAAATAATTTTGATAAATGGGAAAGTTACTTTTCACCTCATTCTCCTATGCACAATACATCAAATGTAAAAATTAGTCATGAAATTCTAAGTGAACCTCTCATTGGTGATTTTATTTCATTTGAACCTACTTTCTCCCTCTCTTTTGCTATTTTTATGTTCAAATTACAACAATATAAATGCAATAAAATTAAATTTTCAATGCATAGTTCAAATGATCCATCTCATGTTCTTAACTCTACTTTGTCATCTAAAACAATGAAAAAAGAATGTCTAAATGATAACTCTCTTACTTTTACTTCTCACATTGCAAATGAAAATAACACGTGCACTCCATTCAAGGATAACATAGATGCACATAGTATTCCAATTTCACATGAAAAGTTATTGCATATTAGAAAAGAATTAACATCTTTTCTTACCCCTCTCCATAGTGATAATGATTATGATAGTGAAATGCAAATGAATATGACAATGAAAGTGAATATGAAAGTGATACTTCTATTTCTCCTCTTTCAAATGAACAAAATTTTGATTGTGACAATGCATGAAATAATGATGACTATTATGCATATAATGAATAATAAAATGTATCTCATGCTGCTAACTCTTCTCTCACTCCTTTTCAAAAACATAATGCATTACAAATTGTTACTTCTAATTCTATGCATGATTCTATCTCAAATGATGCACATGCCAATGATAACATCACATCTTCTATTCAATTAGAATGTGATTTACTAAATACTAAAGATACCAATGAATCTCTCAAGCCACCCCTACTATAGTAGTACCTATTTCTCACTCTCCACCCAAAGAGAATGGTAGCTCACATCCCTCTACTAAGGTCCAAGTTACCATTCCTCTAAAGGTTGAAGTGAGCACACCCCCTTTCTATGATCTAATTGCTAAATGTAGCATTCCCATGGCTTAAATAAATGATCAAATTTAATATTTAAATGAACCATTTTAAGATAATAAGATAACATCCCAAGAGGTTATTTATTTGATGCATGAAATTGGTGAATTATAACACCAAGTACATCTGCTTACTTTGGAAAATAAAGCTTATAAGTCTTGGATGGATGCCAATGACTTGCATGGTAACCCTCTTTTAAAGACATTTGTCAAAGCTTCATTGCCTAAAAACTTCTAGATACCATCATTGCCTCAATTTGATGGAACTAGAAATCCATTCATACACCTTAAAGCCTTTCAAAAGGCTTCACCATCTCATGTGAGTCCTTTGATTCTACTTAAGTTGTTCTAGTAGACATTAGTGGGTAATGCACATAATTGGTTCTTTCATCTACTCTCTATTGGTTCCTTGCATACATATGATGAATTAAGGAGGAATTTCTCAAATATTACATAGAAAACATGGGTCCTCATGTTACATATGAGAGACTTGTAGTATTGCATTAGAATCCTTTAGAGCCAGTTAGTGATTATATCTTACAATTTAAGACTTGCATGTTACAATTGATCTATAAACCAATAAATTTAGAGGTCCAACATATTTTTATTAAGGGGTTTCAAAAACCCCTCCTAGATCATATATTATATTAGATAGAGTCTTCTTTTAGGTAGTTATAATATATAGTTTTAGCCTTAGAGAAGAAATTTAGATTAATTGAGTTAGATTCAGTTGATCAACTTACTCTAGATTTCACAACATTACCTCCATCTACAACTCCTAACACAAAACATACACGATGTACCAAAAAAGATAGGAGACCACAACCAAAAAAATAACTAGTTAAGAATAAAGAGCTAGTTTCTAGGGCACCACGTACAATATGCACTACATATAATAGTAGTAGAGCACCACTAAAATTTGATTTAGAATAAGATAGATCATATGCCATATTATCATCACTACTAGATAGGAGGTTAATCACATTTCCTTCTAATCATCATCGAGATCCACATATCTTATATAGATAACCACATTACTTCTTTTATAACTATCATCATATCTATGAACACAGAGATAGTGATTGTTATGGACTCAAGGATTGTATTAATAGATGCGTTGATAATGAAAACATAGAATTCACACTAGGGGCACCAATATTGCCTCCATCATGGATCCATAGACCTCATTCCTTCACAAGAATCATTAGTTAGTCATCATGAGAGTAATGTGGCTTCTAAGATAGAGCCTCATAAGAGATCTCCTATCTCACCTACTTAGACGGTTTAGAGACCAATACAGAAAGAACAACCTACATATAGTAGTGTAGTCCATGGAATACATAGTGCATTTCCATATACATATCCAACACAGTCATAAGCATCACAACAAAGCTTTTAGGGTCTTATCTCATGTATCAACCCATTACGGTTAAGATTAGATGAACCCACATCATAAAGAATTACTCCAAATAGATATTCACTGCAACCAAGTTTTTAGGGACCTATTTCATGCAACAACCCACTATGATTGAGATTAGATGAGATTCTATCATAGGTTATAGTTTGATCTCAATCTATTTCTTAGTCATACGCATCACAATAGAGGCCACAAGGTGTTATTTCATGTAGAAATCCACTATGATTATAGATAGATGAGCCTCCTTCATAGCACATAGTTTTAGTTGTTCATCCACTAAGGTTGCATCTTATAGAATCTATACATATAGATATGATTAGTGTACCATAGACGACATTAGATACAAAGCATATTCCTATACAACATGAGCAATATGGCCACTTGTTCAGTTGCAGGGTTCAAATAGTGATACAACAACCATGGGGCTAATATGCACAGAGTGATATCTTACATCCCCTTCTACTAAAAAATAACATTCCTATTTCCAAATAACCTTTCCTAAGCAAACCAAATTATCCAAATCCTGATCTTACCAATATCCTATTTTACCAATCTTAAACCAATTCATTTTATCAAATCAATTTACCAATTACACAACAACAAAGTTTTTTACTCACATATGATTCAAAATCAAGACTAGAATCACACTTGAACCTATAAATGACAATAAAATCACATTTTAAATACCATTTTACCAAACATATGTAATTTCAACATCAATGCCAAATCAACTATTTCTAATCAACCATTTGGAACAAATATACCAATATACTCCAAATTCCATAACATAATATGCATGAGTCAAAATCAAACAAGTATCCATATATATATATAATGAGTTTTCAATACATATACACTAATATCAAGTATAATCAATCATGCATGGGCATCAAGGCCTTGCTCTCAATCTCACTCTCTCCACCAATGCTAGTCCCATAATATACCTTAGCACTCGATGGCCTTGCACCTCTTTGAGTTAAAACATACCTCTTGCAATGACTCTCTCACTCCAATAGGTGACCATGCTCCTCATGCAAGTCTACATATCATCTATAATGATCTATATACTCATCCATGATCTTCATACTAATAGATCCAAAATTAGGTAGGGGTATCCTATGACTATCTAGCTTAGCTCTTAGCTCATCTCTCTCTTGCTACCATAACCTATAATTTTTTTTTATAATAACCATATCAAATAGATGGGCATGGATATCAAAT
Organism: Torreya grandis; assembly: GCA_037957365.1. Lineage (NCBI taxonomy): Eukaryota > Viridiplantae > Streptophyta > Pinopsida > Cupressales > Taxaceae > Torreya > Torreya grandis. Next base: position 245,498 of record JARHVA010004418.1, read on the forward strand.
ATGACCATCACTTTCTATATCAATCCCTCCTCCATTACATCATCAAGTATATGCCGTGTGAGCTCTTAGAGTGTCGACTCGATTATTATCTCCCAGTAATTGTCATCTCCACCTCCTACCCCAGCCTATGCTCCATCCTAATCACCTCCAACTTCATCTACACATAAATTATGACACTATGTTTGCTATATACATTGAAATCAAACTAAAAAACAAATTTATACATAGTTCAAATGTAATCATTGCTTACCTCCCATCATCTAGATCAACTCAAGATCCTCATACTTTAGAGCATCCCCTACATTAATAGGGTACAATAGAGCCCATAAATTCCTATCCCACAACATTGCATATGCATCTATATATTCAACATCATCCACATCTAGAACATCTATGATGACATCCCTTGCATCTAAAGGTAATGGTATGAACTAAGCCTCAGTAGGCCTCACAAAAGCTCATATCTTCATATATGCTCACACATTCCTCATCCACATCCATTCTATTGGGAGCACATCTTTTGGTACCCCAAACTATATAGTAATGTGCTCATACTAAAAGCACTCATATACTCCACCCCAATAGTCATGTATCCAAAAATTGACCCTCATGTATCATAGCTGTACTCCATCCTCTACCCACCTAATAAATCCTCTATAAGGCCTCCATATGATGTCACCAACTACCAATCCATCTAAAACCCACCTATAATGGTCTATCCCATGGAATCAAATAGCCACTATGCTCATCCACTATTCCCCAAATGGATATGGAGGTGCCCACTCTACACTTGGTAATCTAATCAGCTTTACAACTATTATGTGATCATAGGCCCAATAATGCAATAAGGTCATCATGCTCACCCCACTATTGAATGACTCTTATGAAAAATTGTAGAGGTCTTTATATAGGTGGGATAACATAGTCCTCCTCCATGAGAATACAATTCCTTATACCTCCACACTATGCATAATCCTATGCATCTTATATGCAATAGATACTCTATTCCCATCTATAGCAAAAAAAGATGCCAAAAAAACAACCAACCACTTCTGCAAGCATGGAACATTAGACTACATAATGATTGATAGTAACACATCACTGTCACTACCTCTTTGATGTGTCCTCGAGGGCATACCAACAAAGTATAAAGATGTATAATCAATCACATCAACACCCATGTCATCCTATACCATCATTCACTACCCACTAACTAGTAAATGTAGTACATGATACACATCCTCCAAAGTCATAATCATCTCCCTTATAGGAAGCTAGAAAGTACATATATCCACATTCCACCTCTTGCATAAGGTGGTCATCATTTATTGATCCCACTACACTATACCTAGGTCACACACATGACCCAACCCCCCTATCCATAACCACTCTCTCATAAATAGATAAAAATAATAGCCTCAATGTCTCCATCACCCAACCCCTATAGAACTCTTTCATTCATACCTCAGCCTGCATCATTAGAAATAAAACATCTATCAATCAACAATACCAAGTTGAAATCCAAGCTATCATAATAGTAAACAATGATGCAACATCATAGAAAAATTATGCATCTTGGACAATAGTGCTATAGTAAGGACAATAGTGCTAGATAAGAGCACCCTAAAAGGATATAAGTGCTAAAGCCCTGGAGAAGAGCACTAAACTATAGGACAAGAGTGTTGGAAATAGAAAGAACTTCTGAAGCTACTTTTAAGCCCTCAAGAACACCAAAATAGACCTAAAAGCTGAAAAAAACCAAGTGTTTGAGCTACATCATCACCATCTTGAACCTAGGCTACCAACTTCTTGAGTCGGGTCATGGTAGGTGCTCATCTCTTCAGCATTTTTATCACTCCAAAGCTCAAAATCTCAACCTAGTCAATGCCCAAATGAATCAAGAATCAATCCAACTTCCTATGTTAACCAATTTTTTTTTTCAAAATGAAATATCATTTTTCCCATAACTCAAACCCTGTAACTCCATTTTTAAAACTATTTCCTTCCACAAAATAATGATAATGATACCTTTGACATCACTCAAGATTCACTCTCTTAATACCTTATCTACCTACTATGGCACAAACATTTCTATATTTCACTTATACCCAAACATGCATCTTGGTCATCACCAATCAAAATGTGTTCCACTCTTAACAACATAATCTATTCAATCAAACAACCTTTCAATCTATTCATAATATACCAACCTTATTTTTATTACTATGCCACTAGTCATCACTTTGGCTAAACCTCCTCTATCATAGATTTTGTTCCTCTCTCCAAAAGGGGGGCATCATTCATACTATTCTTACTTCTACACTTACCTAGCATACCCATCCACTCTCATAAGTGGATACACCATAGTTATTACACATCCATCATCCATATTATCAGATTCAACTTAGATTGGTTGAGATATACAATGACTCAAATTATTTGGGTCACTTAGCATTACTCAGGACATTTAGAGGGATATAGTATTTAAATATAGTGGTTCAAATTATATGGATTCATAGTGATTTTGATATAGATACAAACTTAGATACTAGATTTGGGGGCATATACATGCTACACATCTCACACATAAAGCTTAATACAACATGACATAGTTACAATATTAGATGGCAAACTATAGGCATAATACAAAGAATAGTGTTTTGGTCTCCAGTTTTATACATGAGGCATGACAAGATATGTCATATCACATGTGGTTGTATAGATTACTAGATTATGTAGACACATCACTCAAATACTAGATTTGGGGGCATGGAATAGATGTTCATGTTATTCATCACTTAGGATTATACAGATGGAATGGTAAGACATGCCATTCTCTTCTTTCACATTAACCAAATTTTCAAATTACATCTAGTTGTACCTAGGTTGTCACTAGGTTAGACCACATGGTTGTTTGTAGTGGTCGGTCTATTATATTACTCAGATGAAAACTACATGAGTTTGTGCAAGATAGAGGATCAACATTGGTTTTGGGCCTCCGATCACTTCTTAATTCCAATTTAGATATTTAGAGTGGGGGAATAACAAATTTTGATCTTCAAAACATACATATTTTATACATACATCTAAATTACATGAATTTATGTGGGACATAGGACAAAAATTAGTTTTGGGCCTCTGAGCATTCCTCATCTTTAGTCAGATTCAACATAGGGGTAAACATTTTCCTCCTTCTCCATGATACATGGATTCTACATTCAAATTTAGTACAGGGGGCACTCACTCTATGGTTTCCTTCTCTCTCCATGCACTATTTAGCTCTCCATCCACTTCCCTAGCCAGAAAGTGAGTTGGACCCTTGCAACACATCCACCTCCATGTAGGTAGGTTTAGGTATGCATTTTATTTTTCTCTCTTTTACTCTAGTATTTCATTTCATTACATCACTAGAATAAAAGGAGGGTAGATGTATACACCCCAAATTGGTCAAGTAACCACACATATCATGTATTTTTATAGTCCTCTTCATAAGAGACTCTGACTGGAGAATACGAGCCTTATTCACACTAGCCATGTATTTATTTTGCTTGTCTTGGTCTTGTTTCTCACTTTTATCACCTTTTCATTATCTTAGTCAATTGATCTAACCCTGAGAGACCCCCAGACTTAGCCTGTGTCAATATCAACCTATTTTTTTGAGTCCTGAACAATATAATTTTAGTGGAATACAACACTTGGTTCTCCTATCCTCCCTAGTTCTATTGTTCAATGATCATTTTTACTTACTTAACGAGTCTCAAACCCTTCTTATCCCCTCCTTTAAGTTTTATTTATCTTTTTGATGTCAATTGTTGTGAATAAAACTCCCAAATTCAAAATAAAGAATCTCCTATATAAAGGACTTCATAATGTATTTTATATCTAACACTTACTAATTTGACATACTCAATAATTAAAATCAGTCAATATTATAGCTTAGAATTCTACCTCACACATAGATTTGTACACTTTATCAAAGAAGGGCCTAGGAAAAAGTTTATTCTTGCATCTACCATGTGCGTTGATTATGCACGTTCCCTAAGGGAGAATTACATTTGATCTACGACCCTAACTTGAGGGTTAATGTAGGTAGTGATTAGGAGAGCAAGGGTTCTTGATCGTGTGATCATACTTCCCCTAACCTAATTTTTTCCCTTTTGGCTTTTGATATGTTTGTTGTTTTATGTGTTAGGTAGACCTAGGTTTGAAGATAAAATTAGCTCCACAATGAATTTTGTCAACAACCAACACTCAATTTTTCATAGGCACACTCATATAGGTACATCACAACTACCCAAAAAATTTCAAATTTCTATGATTAGTTTGGACAACAATGACAAGAATGAACAAAAACATCAGACACCAAAGCATCCACTTTTTGTACTCCTATCCTTTTATCCAACAAAAGATATATTTAGGTTTATGACACCTTCCTAGTCTTGCACAACCATTTTCAACCTTTGTATTAGCCATCTCATTCTATTTTCTAGATAAGTTATATTTCTTCTTATTTATTACTATTTTTAGAAAGGTGAAAAAGATAAACAATTACACAAATTAGGAATTCATTTATTACTATATTCTATACTGATTTACTAATCTAAACCCTTAACTAAAATAGAAATAACACTCCATAATTTCTAAATAAGTTAAAAAAAGTTCATATCGCATGAAAAATCTTCTTAAGAAGAATTCACACGACATCATTTCCCAACTCTATTCCATTCAAATGCAACCATCAACAGTCTCCACTACCCATTCTAATCTACAAACCAATCTACAAAGGTATATATGTGTTTTTGCTAAACCAGTGGGAATGCCACCTTCATGGCTAGAGGACCATTGTATTCAACTCCTTCTTAGAAGTGTTCTTCCCAATATCAGGCCTTACCACTACCCATTTCAATAAAATACTGAGATCAAGATGCTCATTCAAAACTTACTGAAGTAAGGCATTTTTCATCCTATTACCAACCCATATTCTTCCCCAGTTCTCCTTGTCCCAAAAAAATATGGGTTATGGTGCCTTTGCATTAATTTCCACACAATCAAATCATAATCAAAGATAAGTTCCCCATCCATATTATTGATGAGATTCATGGCACTCATCTTTTTATCTAAGTTAGATCTCTAATTTGGATATCACTAGATCCAACTTCATGAATATGATATCCCTAAGATAGATTTTTGCATGCATGATAGCCACTATGAGTTTCTAGTCATGCCCTCTAGCCTCACTAATGCTCCTTAAACATTCTAAGCATTGATGAATAAAATATTCTATCCCTACCTATATAAATTCATTCTAGTCTTCTTCATTGATATCCTCATCTATAGCAAATCATGGTCTGAGCATCTCTAACATATGCAACTTGCATTGCAACTTCTCTCTGATCATCATCATATTTATACAAAATAGTCCAAATGAGCTTTTGGCCAAGATGAAGTGGAATATCTCAGGAATATTATTTCAGCATCATAAAGGGTTTGGGTGGATCCCCAAAAAATAGCTACCATAACAAATTGACCCCATCCTCAGACACTTAAGAGCCTCCATGCTTTTTTAGGGTTGATTGGATACTATCATAAGTATGTTAAAGACTATGGGAAGATTGTATCTCTTTTGACAACTATGTTTAAAAAGGATGCTTTTACATGGACATAAAATGTTGAGTGTGCATTTGAAGAAATAAAATAATCTATGTGTACTACACCTATTTTAGCTATGCAAGATTTTTCCAAGACCTTCATGATTAATAGTAATTCTTGTAATAATGGACTTGGTTTTGTTCTCCTCCAATAAGGATGCCCCTTTGCATTCACTAGAAAAGCCCTTTCTAGAAATAATTTAATACTCTTTACTTATGAGAAGGAAATGATGGATATTTTTATTACAATATATAAATGATGGCCATACTTACTGGGGAATTATTTTTACATAAAAACTGATCACTAGAGTTTGAAATATTTCTTGGAACAATGGGTATCCAACCCATCACAACATAAATGGGTCAATAAACTCATGGGTTATGACTATGAGATCACTTCCAATAAGGGTAAGAACAATATTATGGTTGATGTTCTATCTTGCTCATTTACAGACCAAACTTCCCTTTCATCTATATCCATTCTTATTCCAAATTGGTTGGACATTGTATAACAAGGGTATGTCAATGACTCCTCATTATCTCAAATCATTCAATAGTTGGACACTAACACTTCTGATGTACTAAATTATTCTTAGGATGATATTTATTTATGATATAAGGCCATCTAGTGCTTTCCTAGAGCACAAATCTTTAGCAAGTTGTATTCTATGAAATCCATGCTTCTCTATCCATAGGGCACTTGGGGAATCTCAAAAATTATGAATGAGTATGATGCAAATTATTTTGGAAGGGAATGAAAAAGGTAATTCAATAAATGGTAGATGAATGTGATACCTATCAATGCAACAAGGGTTAAATAACACTCATTCCTAGGTTTCTCAAACCCTTGCCCATCCTTACTTGGATTTGGATAGATATTTATATGGATTTTATTTAGGGGTTCCCTATATATGGAGGGAAAATGATGATCTTTGTTTTATTTGATCACCTCTCTAAATATATTCATTTTTGTGCCCTCAACCATCCCTATACAACCTCTACAGTTGTACAAATTTTATTGGACCAAAATTTCTATCTTCATATCATTCCTTCTTCCATTGTCTCAGATCATGACACGACCTTCATCAACCATTTTTGGACAATACTATTTTGATACACTAACACCCAACTGAAGATGAGTTCTAGGTAGAATCCATAGATTGATGGATAGACTAAAATTTTCAACAAATTCTTGGAAACTTTCCTTCATTGCTTCACCTTAGAACAACAACATCAGTGGACAAAGTGGCTTCCTCTTATAGAATGGTGGTACAATTCCTCCTACCACACTTTAAATAAAATGATTCCATATGAAGTAGTATATGGTCATGCACCACTAGTGCTCCTTCTATACACCCCTAGTAGTTTACCAGTTTAAGTAGTTGACATGCTTCTCTAAACCTAGGATCAAATCCTTAGCACCTTGTAGGACAATCTTCATATGGCAAAAAATAGAATGAAATAATAGGTTGATCAACATTATTTTGAGTGCACTTTCCAAGTATGTGATATGGTTTTTCTTTGCCTACAACCATATAATAAATCCTCCCTAAAAATCAAAGGGCATCATAAGCTAACTCTCAAGTTATATGGGCCATATAAGGTTCTCCAAAAGATTGGGTCAGTTGCTTATAAGTTGGAGCTCCCACCTTCTTCCTAAGTTCACCCAGTATTTCATGTCTCTAGTCTGAAGAAAGTTCTTGGCATAAACATCAGAGTGAAAAATATTTTACTAGAATTTGATAATAAAAGATCCATCATTCTTGATCCAGAGGCAATCCTAGATAGGTGCACATGTCAACTTCACTCCTACTCCATCACATAGGTATTCATTCAGTGGCATGGAATGCAACTAGAGGATGCAACATGGGAACCAATATTTTAGATTCAACACCAATTCCCACATCTAAAGCTTTGAGGATAAAGAGTTTTCTAAGGAGGGGATGTTAGAAACCCTGCTACCCCTTCTCTTTATTTTTTTGGTATATTAGTTTCCATGGATGCGTATGCTTTGTAAGTCATCTCATGAGCATTTTATTTTATCCCACACTCATGGGAAGTAGTAGTTGCTTATATTAAACTTAGTATATAATTAAGTGTTGAGGCCAATGAAGGCATCCATGAATTTATTGTATTGATCTTGCTCAAAGGAGGTTGCTTCCTTGAAGTGGCCTGTGATCAATATAATCCTTTTGGTGATTCTATTAATTATATAACTCTATAATTTCATGTGTTTTCATTAATTTATTATAGGAGGATCCTCTCAATATCCTCTTACAACCATGGACATGAGCTATTAATAGCTGGTGGAGAGTGGTGTTGAATAGCTATATCTTGGAGTATGTTGTAACCACTTACTCTTGTCTTGAAGAAGAAAAGTTTTAGTTTCTCTAAGAACCATGTGGTCAGTATATTAAACATTTCCCACTAGAAGTAAAGAAGTTGTTTATTGATTCAAGACTTGAAACTCTGCCTATGGAAGGCTAAAATTATCCTTACATGAGAATCATAGTTGGGAGGGGAATGTAGGGATGTTGGTGAAGTATTGTTGGTTTAGAATGGTAGCTAATCAGTAGCAGTTATGAAAGTGTAAATATGATAAATCTCGACAAAGGGTTATAGGTGGAAGCAAAGTAGGAAGGGGATGAAGGACTCAAAAAATACTATTAAGATCCATAGGGAATTAAAAGAGTATAATAAGGACTCACTAAATTTTGGACCATGACCAATAATAACTTTGTCATATGTGGGAGAAACTAGCTAGACAGTGGAGACTAAAGAACCATAGTTAAACCAACCCAGATCCCCAACCATAGTGAGAGCTTGTGATTTTGAGCTAGATGATTTAATTATACATAACTAGGATAAATATAGTGTAGAGTCAAAGACTAACCTATAAGATAACCTATTGCTAAGCAATTTTAAAATCATAGTGAATTGATACTTTCTTTTCCTCTTCAGAGTAAATTCATTGCCAAACTTTATATGCCTAGTAGAACCAACATTAGTAATGGGTAAAGCATTGGTATAGACATTATAAATCAAATTGTTATCATGCCTAATGTCTTAGGTATTTCTACAGGAGGCATGAGAGGTGGACTAGGAGATAGAGTAGGAGGAAGTGGTAGACTTCTACCCCTAGGAACATGACTTGAGAGTTTTCAGCAGACACCATTATAAGTACCTCAACTAACAACTATGTATTATGAAATGAAACTTCATTTACCTGAATGCCAAGGCATGGAGAATTCTATAGAGCATGTTCATAAGTGTGAAATCATCTAGAGGGTGTGTGGTTTTTTTTTTTTTTTTTTTTTTTTTTTTTTCTGAGTGAAAAGCAACATAATTTGTAACCACACTTTTAAAAAGAGCACATAAGTGGTATAGGATCAACAAGTATTAATTTATTATGACCAGTTCAAGACAATATTTCTTTAGGAGTTTGATATTCTAGAATTTAAGAAATAAAGTATTACTATGATAGAGAGTTAAAATAAGAGCTAACCAAAAGATTACACGAATACAATGCAAGATTTAAAAAAGTCTTATCTAAGCTCACATTTGAGATTAATGTTTCTCAATATACCCAATGGTTCATGGGAAGGTTGTTACTTCTATATGGATGAATGCTATCTCAAAGAACCTTTACCAGCTTATGCGAGGCCTTAGAAGCTACCCTTGGCACTAAAGTTATTAGTAGCATCAACATTGGAATCAGTCCTTTTATGGAAGATCAAATAGCTTTAATGGCATCATAATTATAAAATTTGAATACAAATAATGTTCATGACACTCATAGTGGTCTTTGGTGTACTGATTATGAGTCTAAGGGTCATAATGGAAATAATTATCCTCAAAATAACATACATGCTGTACTAGAGTAGTCTTTTGAAATTTTCAATGAAGAGCATGATGCCCACTCTTATCCTCTATTATAATGGGATACGCATTCAAAAGTGTCTAATTACTGTAAGAAATGTAATGCATATACCCATGACATAAATGATTATTTCCTAATCAATGATATACATGAAGCACATGTATATGGTACACATCAAACCTTTATCTCAAAAAATCAAGATAATGGTGGATATCATGGATGAGGCTGAGGATGGGGATGAGGAGGTGGGTATTTTCCACCATGAATGTGTTATCTGTACAGATCTCTATGTCACTATCAATGAGATTGTTTAGTCTATCCAACATGTGATTTTTAAAAAAAAGAGCATTGGTTGGAGGAATTCCCTAATTTATACACAACCATCATAAAAGAAAGATATAAAAAATGTGCTAGTATGATTCATATTGAGAAACCACACTAATGACCATGATATAACACCCATATGACCCAATAAGTTAATATCACCACACATAGTAGATGACAGTCTTAGTTTACCTCTATTCCACTTATTGAGAAGATACATCATGAAGTGCCTCATGTAATGAAGTATCCTAATGCCTAGTAGTATAAAGACATGCTCCAAGATACTATGACCTTGATATGTAAATTATAAGGGGAAATTCAATTTCTTAGGTATCAAAAATTTTCCTAACATGTTGATCTAAAAAAATCCATGAAACCTCAAAACATGGCATGGGATGATTTACAAGAACTTTACAAGCACCTATTAGAAGAAGATATTATCCCAAAATTGAGTAATTGGATTAAACATTAGGAGCCAAGGTTAAATTAAGATCATTGATTAAACCATGTTTGATGATAAGATACTCTATTTCCTCCTAGCCCTCAAGAGGACAAAAAAATATTGGTGAATGCTACCATCGATAGATGGGTGATTTGAAACATTTTAGTCAACATTGGAGGTGAGGTCAATGTACTCACAAAGGATGCATGACAAAAAATGGATACCCTAGCATTAAAACCATTACCTCACATGTTTTTTATGGCCAATAAAACCTTTGCTCTATCAATTAGCATTCTTAAAAATGTAACCATCGATATCCTTAGGGTACCTTTCAAGGATAACTTTGAAGTTCTTGAAATGGCTAAAGCTAATGATTTTATAACCCTATTAGTTCATCCTTGGTGCTATGCAAACAATGTTGATTTTGTGATCTAGGAATTTGACTCAAGAGAGGATGGTTAGTATTGTGTTAGTTCCAAAATGAAAAAAAATGAAAGAAACACACTAATAACATAACATCTCTAAGTCTAGACATTAGGGAGAGCTTGGTAACAAAAAAATGACAAACACAACTAAAAAGCAAGGAATAAAACACAAGAATTCCTTCACCTTTCTTGGATGCTCCAAATGCCTTTGTAGTAGTGGCTTACTTGGTTTTGTGCTCATGAAGTCCTTGGTAATGGAAGCTTGGCTACCTCCATCTCTCCTTAGCATATTTGGCTTATGGCTTGGCTTGGTTTGGAATTAATTTGGTATGGTAACACTAGTTGTAATGGTTCCTTGAAGATAATTTTGCATTATAAATTTTCACTAAAATAGCTTAGAAATGATGTTCTTAGCCTCTCTATTTATAGATTTTTGGATTTGATCAGAATCAACCTAAACCATCCATCTCAGGATTGAGATGTGTGGTTGAGGATTAATTCAATTTTTAAATTAAGTTTATAATTATTATCATCATGAAATTAGAAAAAGGTGAAATTAAGAGGTAGGGAGGGTATCATGGAAGGCATTGATGAGGCATGGGAGGCATGAATCCTAATATTTGTGGCATTTATGGCCTAGGGATGTCTTCATAAGAAATGAGGTCACCTAATGATGCAGATATTCAATATTCATTTCTAAAAACAATTATTCAACAAGTTTTCATGGAATTCTTGATTAGGCCTTGATTTGGATTAATTAGCTCTTAAGCATGCTTAAGCACTTTGTGCACAAATCACTCAAATTAATCAGAATGCCTTGTTAATGGTCCGAAATTTGACTGAATTGGAATTGGAAGTCTATGTCAAATGCATTGGAACCATATTCCCATTTATGATATTACCAAAAACAAATAACAAAGGCATGCATATTGTGCAAGATATTTGATAGGAAAGAACAATCCAGAACACCCAGGTGCAAAATTGGTAGTTTGACTCAAAATGATATGAACAAAGTTAGGTGGCCCATAAATTACATTACCCCATTTAAGGATATTCTGGCTAAAATCAACACTTGAATATATTAGTTTTACATCATTTAACATGTTTTAGTGTTTTTAGGCCAAATTGTGCATTTTGGGTGGAAATTGGTCAAAAACTTGATTGAAGGTTATCAGTGGCTAGATTTAGGTGTCTACAATTTACCCTTGTTTGGGAAGGCATTGAAAAATATAAGCATAGTAATGTCTTTTAAAAGAATTAAAAGATCCTATATGCCTATAATTATAATGATGATAAACTAACTGTATGATGCCCTCTCGAGGGAAGGGTTGGCACAAGTAGGATGGTAAATAGTCCCTCAAAAAGAAAGAAGCAAAATGAGGGGACCAAAGAAAGGAAAGATGATGGGGTGAAAACATAATGATAATGAAAAGGTAGTTAAAATCATTGATAGTGTAAGTGGGATGGTGCACAATGATTTTCCCAAAGGTAGTTATAAGCATTGTAACCCGATAGTGGCAACATGGTATGATAGGTTATAATCATTGAGAAGATGGAGCTACCCCAGTTAGGACAAACAAATAAGATAACATGCCCCTATATAGGTAGAAAAAGTAAAGTGGTGACAACACAATGATTTTTCCAAAGGTGGTTATAATCATTGAGAAATGTATGTGGGATGGTGTGCAATGATTTGCCCATAGGTGATTATAATCATTAGACCTTGATTATGGAAAACATGATAAAATTGATTAAGGATGATGATAACTTAACATCGATGGTAATGATGAATTAGAACAACCTACTAGTAGGGAGATGCTTGTTTGATTAATAAAGGTTAGAATTATTTTGTGGTTAATTACTCTATTTGGGATATGATTGGGATTGAATCGAGATGTCGATGCCGAAGAGATGCCACCATTGCTTAATAGACTTCTTAAAGCTAAGGTTTGTTGTAGCTTGTGTTGGTAGGTATCATGGTATAACATCATGAGGACTTGGCCAAAATATGCATGAGGACTGACTCACGATATCCAATAAACACTCAAAAATAATGTACCAATGATAAAAACCATGATGACAATGTTTACATATGAATATGGATAGACTCAAGAATAATGTGCTCGAGTAATCACCTAATGAATGCATATAGACTGATTCAAGGTAATAGTGCTGAAAGTAAACAAACATGCAAGTGAACAAATAAACAAACTAATATAAAATAAACAAACAAATAGAAATCCTGAAAACAAAAGAAAGCATCCTAATAATGATAATGCCCTAGTAAAGTAGATTGATTATAACTACCTAGGCTTAGACAGGATAATTTTTTTTGGATTTTTGAAATGTTATGAATGTTTTTTGGAATTTTTAGGTATCTTAACTTGTTAGATAATGGAAAAATACCTTCTCACAAAATGGTGAGAGTGTTTGGTTTAAGTTGCTCTAAAATGGCAAGAGCATATAGAAAGGGGGACTGAGGTGACCTCAACATGAATTGAACATGACCCACATATTCCTAAAATGACCTCAAATCATAGTAATTCCATACACACAAAAGGTGAGGAAAAACTAACTAGGTCCCAACAAGTTCTCAAATATTATAAATGGTTAGTCAAATGAAAATAATGATGGTAAAGTGATGCAAAAATGCATGATAAATAAGTGTTGCCCCTAGTTTACCCATAGGTAGTTATAACTAGGATATAATGGCATAGGTCAATGATACTAATTTTCCCATAGATGGTTATAATTAGTAGCAAGCCTGATGAAACACTGATTTACCCATAGGCGGTTATAATCAAGCTCACATAAACAAACTTGACAAGATGAAAGATATCTTGCTAGATAAACTGTCACACTAATTTCATAGATTGTCATTGAAACATGGATTGGATTGATTTTTGAAACTTGATTAGAATCCTCTCACAAAAGGTGTAGAAAGAACCAAGTGAACCAAGATCAAAATAGAATTAGGTAGGATGACTAAAAATAAGCTTTGGTCTAGATAGGAATTGAATGATAGGATGGTATGGTCTTGTTAAGGATAAAGATTGATTAGATAATTTGGATAAAATGGTAGTAGGTTTTCCCCCAGGTGATGGGGTAAATGGATAGAATATGCAACAATGGAAAATAGGCATATGTAACAATGACAATGGCATGGCAATGTGAAATGGTATGGTACATGTTTTTGCCCTGGGTATGGTTTTTTATTATGTTGTTCTTGATGATGGGGAGATGCAAGTCCTAATAAATAAATGATACAAATAGAATACTTGATCATGTTAATTACTATCCCACACCTCATCTAAAAAGTTACTCTATCAAGAACTCAATGCAGATTTAGAGGTCGAGAATGTTGTTGTGTTTTTCCTTTGTCATTGATTATGATTCCTTTAAGTATCTAGACAAGGTATCCTTGTAGCCTCTATAAAGGAAAGTGTGGTCATGGATGGTGTACAAGGATAAATAATGGATGGTAGGTTTGATTGTGAAATAGAATGGCAGATGATAATGGAATGTAGAATGGTTAGGAAATGAATGGAGATTGGGACTTTTAGTCACACATAATGTTGCTAATACCAAATTTGATATAATTTTAGTTATGGTGGGGTTGAAGACTTGTTCTCTTGATAAAACCACCATATTTTTCTATTGTTTAACCTTGAGAGTAGCTACCATATGATTAGGTTATAGATTGGAAGCTATTTTGATTTTGTCTTCATCAAGTAGTGAAGAAATTTTGTGCTCAATTATTAGTGCCTCAAAGAAGTTTTCACCATTGAAGTTGTCTTTATTGTCCTATAGTGCCTTAGAGAAGGTTTCACTAATGAACATTGGATTTTGACTTTGATTTTCTTCTAGCACTTCTAAAAAAGTTTCAATAGAAGATGCTGAGTTCTGACTTTGATTATTCCTTAGTGCCTTTGAAAAGGTTTCACCAAGAGAGTGCTCTTCTAGTACATGAATGTGGTCTTGGCCTCCTTACTCTTCTTCAACTGCTATGTTACCATGGATATAGTTCAATAAAGTGAGATTCTATCAATCCCAATCAACACTTGTGGGAGATGGAATGTCAATGATATGGCTCTTTTGGTTGATGGTAATGGACTATGGAATGGTAATGGAATGGGGAGAGGCTGCACAATCCTTTTAGAAGATACTAGGAGAAATTGTGTTGATGTTTAATTACTCATCCTCAAACACTATACAAGGATCACAAATGTATTCAAATTGATCTGTGAGGCATGCATAACTAATGTTGTAACAACCACAAACATATTCTTCTACTGAATCTAATTCTAACTCAAGGGACTCTAAATCTGATGTTGAGACTAATTTAGATTTACATTTTGATGGTAAATTTAATGTCAATTTAATAATAGAACTTGATTTTAACTCTAATTCTTCATTGGATGGGTACTTTATTACAATGATGTCTTACTAAATATTTGGTACTAGATAAGTAATAACCTATGATGGCATAATGGGCTCCATAAAAACTAGTTTGTCAAAGTGAGACTCCTCTAGGATGGTAAATAGGTTAAGAGACAACTCTTTAGAGAATAGATTGTCAATAGAAAACTCTTAAAAAATAGGCACATAGTTGAGGTAATGATTTTCCCAAAGGCGGTTATAATCATTAAGAAGTGACTTAGTAAAGACTAGCTTGTCAGTGTGAGATTTTTTGACAACTGGTATAAGATCAATATGTGATTCATCATAGGTTAAATTATCATAAGTGGTTGATTCAATAGAAACATCTTAGATTGATTGGTTATTTTGGCCTCAATTTCAAATGAGTTGGAAAATACCAATTTTGAACACAACTTAGTCTTTGAATGATTAGATGGATTGAGGTTTGGATGGGATTAATACTAGATGAGGAATGAATTATGGTTAGATAACGGTAGGGCCTTGGGGAGCATGATTTCTTGCATGAGCCAAAGGACAAAGTACTAAGATGGTAATGATAGGGCATTATGAGGATTGATTGCTCACACAAGCTAAAGGACTAGGTCTTAAAATGATAATGGTATTCATTAGATATTATAGAGTGTGATAGCTCATATAATCCAAAGGAGGGTTAGGGATCACTGATGATCCAAAAAAAAAAGATGTTGTGTAACTTGATTACTTTCACAAGCCAAAACATCCAAGTGCTCTTGATAAACCATATCATCCTAGTTGTGAGTTGGCTCATAAGCTGCTTCTTGACTGTGTTCCATGTATTGATTATTGCAAAGAGGGTATGGATCTATATCCCAAAAAATGTTATTTATATTTGGGTCTTCAAAGTCTTACTCACAAGCATCTTCATACCAATCAAGGTCTCGATTTGGATCGTATGTTGTTTCGTGACTTTGTTCCCATCAATGATTAATATGAGATGGATAGAAATCTATCTCACAAACCATATTAGCATCATTGGGGTCTTGACTAAAGCCATAAAAGTCATTTTGTGTGGATATTCTATCATAAGTTGGATTGTATATGGCTCCACTATAAGTTTAGCTAGACATATTCATGTAAATGATGAAAGATCTGAAACAAAAAAACTTAGAGTTCTAAAAACTTTGAAAAACTGTCCAAAGGACAAATGGTTCAAACCTGGTTTAACTTGGTTAAAAGGTGGAGCTATATCTCTAATGTGGTCTAAAATTGGAATTGTATCTCCAAAATTATTTATGCTAATACTCAAAATAAAATAGTCTAACATCCAATGTCTCATGTCAAATGTCATATGCATAAAAGGTCAGGTGTCTAAATAAAAACCAACATGTCGAAGGTCAAGTCAAAGTGTTTCAAACAGGGTCTAAACTGGGAAAGGGAAAAGTTGAGTTACTAGGTCTTTTATTTAAATGCAGATTCAAAAGTTAGGCTCAAACAAATAGGCATGATATGATTTGATTTAATCTAACAAGTTTGGAAATAACTTTAACATAAACCCAACACATGGAGTCAAACATAAACATGATTAGCTGACATAAGGCATAAGATAAAAGGCTCTTTGAAGAAAGACTATGTTTTTTCAAATAAAGGCACAACCAATGATGAGGATAGGCTTTGAGCAAATAAACAATCAATAGTTTTCAAATTTGGGTAATCAATTAACTAAAGTTATGCAGCCCAAAAGAGAAAGATTTATGTATCAAACACATGAATTAAGGCCTAAAAAGAAATTAATCAATGTTTGAATCCAAACTTGACAAGGCTAATTAAAAACTCAACATTGAAAATTAAGATTTTGACCAAACAAGCTAGACAAGTTTGGACAACATGACAAAACAAGACAAAGGTACAAATGGTATACATGACATGGTTTGAAAAAAATGGTTTTTGATACAATGGTAAACTAGTCTTGAAATAAATTGAGCAGCCTAATGGTGTAAGCATGTTCAAATTATGTGGTCAATATTGTGTTTACAAAAGACTCAAAAATGTTTTGACATGATTTGGGCAACATAACACTACCCTCCTCAACTCAAACGACACACACAAAAATAAGTTAAAAAAATTTCAAGGCACAAGTGTGGTGTAAAACAACTAGCATAATACCTCTTTAGATAAAAAAGTGACATATAAACAAAGTGGTTTGGACATGGTTTATGAACAAACAAACAAGTTTTAGTCTAAAAAACACCAAGTAAGATAAATGATCAAAATACACTAAGAATAATTGTCTAAATCCTAGCAAGGGTATGGCAAAATGGGATTGACTAAAACTAGCAAGGTTTCAATTGTTCTAAGGGAATAAATTACATAATGACTTTCAAATCAAATGATACAAAATATAATAATAGAAATTAGGTGACTATGGCATTGGCTAGTTGTAAAAGGTCTAGTCCTTTTTATAACCACTACATCCTGCTATTCGCTCAGTGTAGTGCGATGTCCAAATGTAGATACATCCCATGTGCAACTCCAAAGGAGTAAGTGAAGTTAATGCCAGGAGATGAAACCCTGGGTCAAAACTTCCCTAAATAACTCATGGGAGGTAAGGATGTCCCCCTCGCAAGCCAAGATGCAGTAAAATGAAAGACATAAAAAAAAGACTTTAGGGTCATTTTCAAGGTCACCCAAACTTTGATGAGTTTTTGGGGAGTGCTTTAGCTGACTTTATTTCTAAGCCTTGGACTAGGCCACTTGTAATAGGAATGGTGCTTTTGATCCCAAGTGTTCCCTAAAGATGACAAATGGAAGAGCATACATGCAACATCCCTCTTTTTTTCCAAACAAAATTTAATCTAAACAACTAAGTAAATAAAAAAAGCTTTGAAAATATGAGTTCATTTTTAAGCCCAAATAGAAAATGAGGTGGTGTTCATTTGACCCCTTGGTCTTAGTTGAAAACTTTGAAAAAAATTCACCATAAACATCTAAATTCTTTTGTTAAACACCAAAACAAGGTTCCTAATTAATTTTTAAACATGCAAAAGGTGATTTAAAACATGTTTTTAGCAAATGTTAAGCTTGGTCCTACAACAAAAATGTTAGCATGTCCTTTAGCCTTAAATATCTTTTTAGTTTGAAATAATGAACTTTAGGAAAAGAGAAATAATAAACATAGTGACCGATGTCAGTTTCTATAACCGATGACAGTGACATTTTCTAACTGATGTCAGTTATCCAACTGACATCAGTTATACCAATGTGACCAATGATAGGTATACAATTAATGTCAGTTTTACTAATTGACATTGGTTAAGATATGTAACTGATGTTGGTCTTACCTCATAACATTGGTTACTATGTAAAACTTTGGCAAATAAAAATGGTAAAATAAAGTTAGAAAATCAAATTTCAAGAGTTTTAAAGGTCCAAATGAATATTTTAAAGTTGTAAAATGATCTTCTTTAGGTTTGAGATGTGTCTAGTCCCATCACACATGCCATAATGTGATCTAAGAATTTAAACTCAAGAGAGGATGGTTAGTATTGTGTTAGTTCCAAAATGAAAACAAAATGAAAGAAACACACTAATAACATAACATCTCTAGGCCTAAACACTAGGAAGAGCTTGGTAACAAAAAAAATGACAAACATAAATAAAAATTAAGGAATAAAACACAAGAATTCCTTCACCTTCCTTGGATGCTCCAAATGCCTTTGTAGTAGTGGCTTGCTTGGTTTTGTGCTCATGAAGTCCTTGGTAATGTAAGCTTGGCTACCTCGATCTCTCCTTGGCACCTTTGGCTTTTGGCTTGGCTTGGCTTGGAATCAATTTGGCATGGTAATACTAGTTGCAATGGTTCCTTGAAGATATTTTTGCATTATAACTTTGCACTAAAATAACTTAAAAATAATGTTCTTGGCCTCTCTATTTATATAATTTTGGATTTGATTAGAATCAACTTGAACCATCCATCTCAAGATTGAGATGTGTGGTTGAGGATTAATTCAATTTTTATAATTAAGTTTATAATTATCCTCATCATGACATTGGAATAAGGGGAAATTAAGAGGCATGGAGGGCATCATGGAAGGCATTGATGAGGCATGGGAGGCATGAATCCTGATATTTATGTCATTTATGGCTTAGGGATGTCTTCCAAAGAAATGAGGTCATCTGATGATGCAAATATTCAATATTCATTTCTAAAAATAGGTATTCAGCAAGTTTCCATGGAATTGATTAGGCCTTTATTTGGATTAATTAGCCTTAAGCATGGTTAAGCACTTTGTGCACAAATTGCTCAAATTGATCAGAATGGATTGTTATTGGTCTAAAATTTGAATGGATTGGAATTGGAAGTCCATTTTAGATGCATTGGAACCATATTACCATTTAGGATGTTACCAAAAACAAATAACAAAGGCATGAATCTCATGTAAGAGTTTTGATAGGAAAGAAAAATCCAGAGCACCTAGGTGTAAAATTGGAATTTTAACTTGAAATGATCTGATCAAAGTTAGCTAGCCCATAAATTACATTTCCCCATTTGAGGATACCCTATCCAAAATTGGCACTTGAATATATCAGTTTTACATCATTTACCATATTTTAGTATTTTTAGGCCAAATTATTCATTTTGGGTGGAAATTGGTCAAAAGCCTAATTGGAGGTTATCGATGGTTAGGTTTAGGTGTCTACATATTTGAGTTTCAAAAAATGATATATCAATTTTGAAAATACTAATAAGTGAGTCATCATCCCATTGGACCAAGCACACAAACCCCTATATGTAGAACCTATTACCATAGATGAGGATATTAATCATATATATAACATCATAGCTAGAGATGGTGAGCATCATGATCTTACTCCTAATATCATCCTCTGATGGATTGACACATAGTCCATTTATAATACTACAAGTAATGCTTGTAATTACTGGGCCCACAATGATTATTACCTCACTAGAAGAGTGTGCAGTACCATTGGTAGTTGTGAAGGCATTCCACACTAATACCACAAGTGCCATAGATTTGTTCATCTTAATATTAAACAAGTCATATGAGGACAAATTTTGGCTACACCACTCAAAATTCTTGATGAAGCTCTATAATTTCATTAGTAAATGGTAGTTTGTGACTTCATCTACTGACTTGAATCATTCTATGACTCTAATACTAATCGTATGCATTCACTAGTTCACCTTTTTAATAGCATGGCTACAAGATGGTGGTGAAATAATAATGAGCATATCCTTCATTGGTACCACATAAACTCTACCTTACATCACCAATTTCATCATGACAACCACATGCGTGATACAATCAACTATAGTGGAATTTGAGCACTAGGACCACACCTAAAAGCTTGTGAAACAATGTTTTTGGCTAAAGAATATTTCTTTATAGAGTATCTATGGGTACATGAGTTTTACATAAATTTATGAACTTTGGACAAAGCATGGTATGTTCATGAAGAATGACATTTAGGTGCCTATTTCTGGCATTTTTTGAAAAATAACATGGTATTGGCATTGTCTTCTTTTCTTTTCCAAGGATGGATTTGTGCCTCACACTATAAGCCATGCATAAATTAGTTGTTGGTGAACCTTGTCCTATCAATGATTGGTTATGACATATACATGGTGTAATATAAGAAGTTTTGGTTATTTTTAATGATTTAACTACACAATCCTTCCCCACTAGAACCTATCTTTAATTAGGCATTCATGAATAAATTTGTAAAGGAAAGCAAAAACTAGTGTTTCATGATGATGAAGGTGAAAGATTTGAATCATATGACCCATTAACAAATCATTTGTATGTCCCCACAAACTATGAAACTTGAACTATTTATGATATTAATCTTGATATAGACCACTTATACTTGGAACCTCTTCAAACCATCTAGCATAACATTGGCATGAAGCACCAAAGATAACTATTGTGGGTAACTATTAGTTTGATACTAAGATTTCTAAAGTGTTTAAGTTGCTAAAAGAGTACCAAGATGTTTTTCCAAAGAATTATAGTGAAATTAACAGTGTTATCCATCCTTAGGTAAAATTCATATCAAACTAGTTGAAGGTGATTTTTCAATTAGGAAAATACCATATAAGATGAATCCAAATTTACGTGCATAGTTGAAAGAGGAAATTGACAGTATGTTGTGTGATAGAGTTATAAATCCAATTTACGATTTTGAGTGGGTTAACTCCATGGTAATAAGCATAAATAAATATGGTTACATTAAAATTTATGTTAATTACTAAATACTTAATGCATCTTGCATTACTGATCCTTTTATGATGACTTTCACACAAGAAATATTCAAAAGAGTCGTAAGGTGTGAAAGTTACACTTTCACAGATGGATTTTTTGGGTATCATCAGGTCTAAATTATAGAGGAGGATCAACCTAATACTACATTTGATATTGAGTGGGGGTATTTTGTATATACTATCATGCTTTTTGGGTTAAAAAATATACCTATTGTATTCTCCCAAATAGTTGTTGAGTCCTTTAAAGAATTCATCCATAAATTAATTTGGGTTTATTTAGATGATTATATAGTATACAACTTGGTGAAAGACCATTATTCTAATCTACATCTTATGCTTGAGTATTGATGACTGCTTCAAATTTCACTTAATTTAAATAAATGTCTTTTTTTTACACCATTTGGTGTTCTCCTTGGTCACGTTATATGCCAAGATGGACTTCTGATGGACCCTACTAAGGTTGTCATCATCCTCTGTCTACCAAAACCAACATCCCAACATGTAATTCATGCCTTTCTAGGTCATACCAAGTAATATAAAAAATTCATCTGAGGTTATGAAAGGATTACATGCTATTAGTGGAAATTTTGAAATGCAAAAAACATTTCATTTGGACCTACTCTTGCTAAAAATACTTTGAGTCCTTGAAAGATAAGCTCATCATTGCACTGATTTTCTAGTTCTTTGATTGGATTAAACAATTTAATGTCCATGTTGATGTTTTTTTTATAACCATCAATTCAATACTTATGTAACCTAGGGAAGGTCACCTTGATCACCCCATTTACTTTTTAAGTAGTAATCTTACTCTAATTGAGAGAAATTATACCATAATAGAGTGTGAAGCACTTTCCATGGTTTATGCTTTACAAAAGATCCAATAGTATCTTTTTAAAACTCCTTTTATGTTCTATACAAACCATAAAGCCTTGAAATATATGGTTAATAAACCTATGTTACATGGCCACATCTATTTTTGGATTATGTTATTTCAAAAATTCTAATTCTTTGTCATGGTCAAACTAGGAATGACCAATTACGGTCCTGACTGTCTCTCTAGAATTGATTTTGGTAAGCTAGCATGATCCACTGAGGATGACTTCCTAATGTACAATTATTTCACATTTCATGTGTTCTTAATGAGTTATAACATATATCATCTTTGTTAACTACTAGTATAAATCCCCATCATTTGAGTCAGTAGGCTATGAAGTAACTAGCCAACTGTGTCACACCATTCTAGCTCATTGGGGGAACCTCTATAAGCTTGGATGAGATGAAATATTTTGATGCTATGTCATGAAACACAAGTGTCCTAAAGTCATCTGAGAGGTTCATAAAGGAATTATTGGTGGACACTATGCCAGTGAGTCTATTGCATGCAAATTTTTATTAGCAGGTCTATGGTGGCCTACACTTTTCCAAGATGCCAAGCTACATGTTGAAAAATATGATATTTTATAACATCTGGGGAAACCAAATTTCTAGTATGCCATGCCATTACACACTATTCTATCACAAGAACCATTTGAGAAATGGGCCATTTATTTTTTTGGCCCCATCAACCCAGTTAGATGACATATAAGTTATCATTATATCATCACAACAACTGATTAACTCATGCACTAGGCTGAGGCTGTGCCAACATGATATTGTATTTTAGTAACTACCATGCACATCATATGGGAAGATATTATCACATGATTAGGTTATCAATTAAGTTTTACTAGTGATCATAGTACACACTTCCTTAGTGAGACTATATATGTATTACTCACTAAATTCATGATTTCCCATCACAAGACAACACCATATCATCCCTAGGACAATAGTAATATTGAAGCATTCAACAAAATTTTTGGCATGGAACTTACAAAAATTTGTAATATTAGATGCATCAATTGGGATGATTAGGTGTCTATAATATTTTGGGATTACCAAACAACTTCAAAGTGCCTAAATAAAATTACACCCTTTAATCTAGTGTTTGAAACCAAAGAAGATATTTTAGTTGAATTCTTTGTCCCTTCTCTTTGCATTACATGATTTGGAAAATTAGATGATGATGAATCATTGAAATCAAATTTAGATGCTTTGTTATGATTGGATGAAGCATGTTTCTTTGTTCATTGGAGTCAAGATGCAGAGAAATTTAGATAAAAGGCATGGCATGATTGAGAACTTAATCATAAGACATTTACCCCAAGAATGTAATTTTTACTCTATGACTCCAACTTCACGTGCCACTCTAGGAAGCTCCATGTTCACTAGGATGGTGCTTTTGTTGATCATAATATTCATCCTACCAGTACATATCATTTAAAAATATTGAATGGAAAATTTCTTCCTAGTCATTATAATGGTAGCCGGATATGATCGTATTTCTCCATTTGAAATTTAGTTTCAATTTTATCAATAAGGCATATGCCATTAGTTTAGGATTTATTATTTTCAATAAATCACTACCTTAGTTTTGCACCCCTTTCTATTATTTACTTTATTTTTGTAACTTTATACTATTTTTTTTTGGTGGACAATGACGCACAATTAGTGTGGGGTAAGGGGTGTTACATGTATTTGGAAATGGTCCATAGGGATGCACATGCAAGAAAAGAGGTCTAAGGATAGAGATTCTCACCAATGATATGAATATTCATATGGTTTTAAAACTATCATACACTATGATAAAAATGAGGGACAAGATGTGCCATTAATATAAATATATAGTGGTTATTATAAGCATGCTAACATCATGTCATGATGATACCATTAATCACATTTATGGTGAGAAGAGATATTCGAAGAAAAGAAACTGTTAATCACCATTGTTATGGTAAGCCTCTTGTTAAACCCTCCTAAAAGACATGATTGAGGAACTTGATAATTTAATTACCCCAAATGGAATAACTAAACCTATAATTTTTTTTATCACCTCTACAAGTATCATAAACATCTGAATATGGTAATTGATAGTATAGTTGCAGGTATAAGTGTACTAAATAGATTTAAAAACATGGTTATAGGTGTTTTATTGAAGGAAGAAGGTATGAAATGGATTCAAAACAATGAGGAAAGGTATATTGAGACTAAATAAAATTGAATAAACCTTAAAAACACCTATTTAGGCCTCCTAAGGAGTTATATTAGCTCTGTAAGTTGACAACTTGGTCAAAATGTGAAGAAAACTCAAATTTATAAGCTTAAAGGAGAAATTACAGGTCTATAAAGTTATTCAAAGGGATTAAAATCAAGATATTTAGTTATTAAAGGGTTTTTTTAACCTAAAAAAACCTATTTCAATCATCAAAACCTAAAAATTTAATGAAAAACACTTCAAATGCCTCTCAAGCCTATACAAGCACCCAAACTAGGGTTTTTGGCCATTTCATGGTTCACACATCCATACAAGCTATCAAAAATTAAAATTTTACATGGAGAATGGTATTATCATGGGGAATAATAATCAAACACTTGCTATAATTTTCACATGTGTGGGAGTGATTTTTGGCTAAAACTTAGTTTCTAGGTAAGGCAGTTTAATCAAGGCCTAGTTAAGGAGAGATAATGGTATAAAAAGTGTACTTCCACTTGGTTTCAGGTCATAAAAATTGACATAGGTATGTAATGAGATATTGGGTCCTCAAATAAATGTTTATTTTATAAATATAATCCATATATTATTCCAAACAAGGAGGTTTACCTATTTTGAAGGCTATAAGGGATTAAGAGAAAAATAAGCTAATTGTGTGAAATTAGATATTTTGAACTATTTGATGGATTAAAGTGACTTGTTTCAGGTCTAATATGATGTTTATAGGCCATACATGAAGGAAAATTTCTTTCTTTAAGGCAAACTAAGTTTCCTCCTTTCTATGCCATGTTGCAAGAAGAGTTCATATGATCAAACAACCAAGTCAATACATAGAAGCTATTACAAATGATTTTCAAGGTGACCCTTAACTTATAAACCACTTGGAGAGAAAACAAAAGTCAATTTCCAACTGTAAGAATCATTCAAATGGTTGAAGGAATCTCTAACAATCCTATGAGACCTTTCCTCTCTCCTATGACAAGCCAAGTTGAAAAGGTCAAAGATACATTAAGAGACTTCTAATAGTCATAAAAAAGTGGAGAGAAATCATAAATAGATGATGATAAGTATTTAATGAATGAATTGATGAATACTTGAAGACCTATTTTCATGAAAGAAGACTTATTCATCATAGAAGACATGCAAGCTAGTAAACATGGTATGAGAGCAAGGATATATGAATTTCAATAAGTCAAAATTCACCAGTAAATGCTCAATACTTATTCAATCCTTCCAAACAAGAATATCTCTTTCTCCTATGCTACTTTTGTGAAGGAAAGAAAGAAAAAATCTAGAAAACACTTTGTAAGATTTGATGGGTGTGAGGACAAGTGAGTCACCCCTATTTTGGGGCTACTTTGTCTCCCTTCTCCTACTCTTTATTCTATTTGTACTTTCTTTTCTAGTATTAAAATTACACTTTTTGATTTTGGCTATGCTAAAAGGCTATCAAAATTTTGTAATACACCTTTTGAATAAATAAGAATCTAGTTTCCTCTATTTTTAGGGTGTTGTGTGAAGTGTATGTGTAATTTCCATTGACATAACTTAGTGAATTAGTAATTTTCATATGTTAATGTTTGGTTGTATACCTTTATGTAGCATATGTGTGTTTTTATAGGTCATACTAAGTGTCTAGGTTTAATCTCAGTCTACATTTGGATGTGAATTCAACAAAATTTCATTCCTTCCATGCTAAAAGTGAGTGTTGTTAAGGCCTTTGTGTGAAACACTATTGCATGAGCCATAAAACTAGAGTGAAGTGAATGTGTGTAGACTCCCTTACTTCCTAAGAGTGAAAATTGCAAGTAAAAGTGATCTCAAAATTGGTGCATCACCTTTCTTTTAAGTTTTCATGTCAATTCTAATGCAAGCATTATCCTTTCACCCTTTCCCTTAGTCAAAAAATCAATAGTAAGTAGGATTAAAATCAAACTTAGTGAGTGCATCAAGGGAACCAAACTTGTATATAGAGATTATTTCCACCTCAAAATCACCTACACTTTGGAGAGATTCCATTATTTTAATAGGAGTGGGAAGAGGCACACAATCTCACAAGGGTAACACTCCTAATTAACAATAATTTTTGGCATGCACGGTAGTATCTATATTATTTGGAATAGATAAAGTTTGGAGTTTTAGAAAAAAATTTACATCAATAGAGGATATTCTACATTCTTGAACCAAAAGATTATTTGAAGTTGCAAGATTTTTAGCAGTAAACCAACACAAGTTTCATGCCAAAGGTTACCACAAGGTCTTCAAGAAAAGGTATTCCTTTTGAATTTATTGAGTTATATTCTCATTATTATAAAGGAAAAATATTCATAAGAACAAACCATTATACTAGGAAATTGTTTCAATCTCCTAATCAACCCATTGTATAAGACAATTCAATCCCCACTATCCAAAAGGTTGTCCCTAAGAACTAGGTGTTTGTCTATTCTAATAGAGGAAGCCCACTGAATCTTACGTAGTATGATGATATACCATATTCAACTCTTAAAATCATACCTTATTTCTTAGGAGAAGACCAAACTACACCTACTAAGCACATTAAAGATGTAGCCAACCTATGTTTTGTTCATAATATTATCTAAGAGAATGTTTCTATCTATCTGCTTACTTTATCCTTCAATGGAAAAACATTACACTGGTATAAAACCTTATTTTGAACTCAATTGCTTAATAGTATGAATTATGTACAACCATTTTTAGGTAGTTTGAAGACAAATTAGATCACCTATCCTTGGTTGAATAACTCACAACCATTAAGAGAGTTCCCCATGAGTTCATGACTAATTTTAAACTCAGGTTTCAAAAGACATGGAATAGGATACCTCTTATGATTAGGTCATCTCTAGAGTATACCTTCTTGTATTTATTAAGATATTTAAATTTTGATATCTTTTTCATGATTCAGTCTATGGGTGGTACCACATTTCTAGATGCATATGAAATGGCTATTAGAGCAAAAAATAGTTTGATTTAGGATAGAAAGCTGGCACCTAGTCTTCTTATGCCCATTTTCCATAAACACATCTAATTCTAGCACTTGAAGCTCCTTTAATGGCTCCAATTATATATTCTCAAGCTCAAATTACAACCCCTTATAGTCAATCAAGTGAGATTGGTGAACTTAAGGGAATGTTACAATCTTTTGGAAATGAAATAATCTAGCTGAAAAGGTAATAATACCAAGCTAAGAAGCATTACCAAACACCTAATCAACCCACCTATCATGATTTTGAGAGATAATTTACCTCCTTATCAAGGCTTTAGAGAGAAAAGACCTTTGTATTAAGTTTGAGCTATCAAACAAGCCAAGATTTATCCTATAATTGATCCAAATTCTCCTTTATGGAAAGCCATTATACCTGTGCCAACACAAAATAAAGTGATGTAAGAGTTTTGTTGACAACAATCTGATCTAAATGATATTTAACATCAAGATTTGGTAAATTAATCTATGGTTATTCCTCAAATGACCTAAGAATAAGCTTCTCTTCAAGAAAGTCAACACAATGAGGATATGGTACAATAAGGTAAAGTTTATCATGGGTAAGGGTAGTCTAATTCAACCTTTGTAAATTGGCAAATTGATGATCATGTGGCTTTGAATAAGGTTGGTGACTCTATTACTTTAAATAATGTGGTTATATCCATGACTAGAGCTAAGAAAAAGGCCATTGATGAGACTCAAGAGGTTTATCATGTTCCAAACATTACTTATATTATTCCTAAAAGGTGATAATAATTAGTTTGTTATCTCATCACCTCACAAAAATCAGAATATAGAAGTTGGAAAAATACACCAACTCAAGTGTAAGATCATCCAATTGCTCCAAGGGTACAATAAAATATGAGTGGAATACCTTTCAATATTTTTGACCACATCAAGAATTATAATATCAACATGAGTATGTGGGATTCCTTGGCAATCCTAGGATAAAAAATACATGCTTATTCAAGAGCTTTAGCCCTCAAGTTGTCTAAAAAACTAGCTAAGAAGGAGAGTGTGGTTTTGGCAAATTTAGATCAACTAATAAAACAAAAAAGTATAATAGGTACATAGATAGGTAAAAGTGAAAAAATATGAGTTAAAAATGAATAAAACACCTCCTTTTGATCTCTCTTTAATTGTTGGCAAAATTTTAGTCCACAATTGTATGGTTGATAGTGGAACTAGTAGTATGGTGATGCCTAAGAAAATTGCAAATAAGTTGGGTTTGGTGTATGAGATGAACACTAAAAGTGTAATATATCTTGATGGATCCCTAAATAAGACTATAGGCATGATAAAGAACCTAAAATTAATGCTACATGTTTTCCCAAATGTAACTATTTAGCAGGATGTTGGACCTACCTCCATATTTTTCCATGTGTTTATCATAAGATTTCATATCAAATATTTGTGGTTACCTCTCAACTTATTAGAATTATCTCATTTTTAGAATAAGGTATGGGAGCAAGGTCACAATTCAATCTGAACATTTTACATGTTTTCATTTATAACCATACATTCCAAGTGTTGTGAATATAAACTGTGTCATCTCAGATGAGGTGGAACAAGCTAGCGAAGTAGAAGCCAACTCACCTCTTAAAGGAATTATTTTTTTATTTATTAATGAACAGTCTTATAAATTTCATGAACATGATATTTAGAAAATTATAGAATAAGAAAAACTCGGTGTCTATTGTCTTTATGAGAATGATGCATAAATTACAGCTATAGTTAAGGAAGATGAATCAAAGGATAGTCTTTGATAGCTCTAATTTGATGGATAAAGGAATAAACATGGTACTGGGGATTGAATTATTCTCATCTCACCCTCTAAAAAAAGGTATTATTTTTTTAATTAAGTTTTAGTTTGGCTATTATAATAATGTATCAGAGTATGAAACTCTAGTCCATGGTTTGCAATGGGCTAGAAAGATGGGAATCAATCTCTTAAAATCTTTTGGTGATAGTGAACTTGTGGTTCACCAAGTGAGAGGCCTGAATGTATGCTAAAATTATTTGG
This sequence comes from Torreya grandis, assembly GCA_037957365.1. NCBI lineage: Eukaryota > Viridiplantae > Streptophyta > Pinopsida > Cupressales > Taxaceae > Torreya > Torreya grandis. The sequence goes on from JARHVA010004418.1 coordinate 275,010, forward strand.
TAAGGTATTATAAACATAGAGTTTGGGATCTCCTTGATGACTTTGATGCTTTTGATATTCAAGCAGTGCCTAGAAAGCAATAAGCATGCAGATAGATTGGCTACTATAGGATCTCAGTTCAACATTATAGATGATGTAAGGAATGAGAAAAATTATTTACATATAGAGATTGTAGTGAGGCTTTCTACTCTTGACAATCATGATAACTAGCAAGTTTTTGAAGATGATAACTAGATTGTTTGCTTTTTATTAGAGGAGGCTAAATTCTCTTTTAGAAATCAGTCAAAGCTCTTGTAATAATATGGTGATCAGATTTTCTAACTCAAGTATAATAAGCTACCTAAGGTCTGGTCACAATTGAGAACATCTTTAGTAAGTATGATGAGGTGAGGAGAGAGAATTCATATTTGTCTACCAAATAAGAAATATGCCAATATTGAGATAGTAGATGAAAAGACTCTAAAAATTGGTGAAGTATGTTCTCCATTTGAAAAGGAGTCATTTACTGATTTATATAGAGAGCTTGAAAATGTCTTTGCATGGCATTATAATGATTTGAAGGGGTTTTTATCTTAGATTAGCTCAACACACCATTGAGTTAGAGATTGATACAAAAATAGTAAGACAAAGGAAAAGACCAATCAATCCTAAGCTTGAGCCTTTAATGAGAACTAAAATTCATAAGTTGATTGAATCAACCATCATTTTTCCCATCAAGCATTCTACTTGGGTAGCAAACCTTGTTCCCATGAGGAATAAAAATGGATAAATCAGACTTTGTGTGAATTTTCATGATTTAAACAAAGCCTCTCTCAAAGATCATTATCCATTGCCATCAATAGAACAAATATTACAAATAGTAGCTAGTTCAAAAATGTTCTCACTATTGTATGGTTATAGTGGATATAACTAGATACTTTTCAAGGAGGAAAATAAGTTTAAGACGTTCTTCACTACCAAGTGGGGGACTTTTGCCTACAGGAAAATTCCTTTAGATTGTCCAATATTAGATCAATGTTCCAAATAGCCATGGATATGGAATTTAAAGGTATAATCAATAGGTTTGTTCTTATATACTTGGATGAAATTATTGTATTTTTAAAGAATGCAAGTGAGCACATGCTTCATGTCAAGGAGGTGTTTGAGAGATGTAGACAATATGGGGTATCACTTAACCCTAATAAATGTGTGCTTTTAGTGCATGAAGGTAAGCTAATTGGGCATGTTATTTCTAAACATGGTTTGAGCATTGATCCTAAAAGGATAGATTATATACTTTCATTATACTTGCCCAAGCATAAGAAGGCATTACAAATTTTTCTTGGAAAAATAAATTTCATAAGAAGATACATATCTAATTTTTCAACTTTGTCAAATCTACTTACAACAATGCTTAAGAAAAATTAGAGCTTCAATTAGACAAGGAGGGCATGAGGAGTTTTGAAAAGATCAAAGAAGTAATACATAGTGCTCTTACCCTCATTAATCCTAATTTTTCAAGGAATTTTATTTTTTATGCATATGATAATGTGGACACAAATTTAGGTATACTCATGCAATAAAATCAAAAGCCTTTGGAATAACCCATAGCATTCTTTAGTCAAGGCTTGGAAGAATATGAGATAAGGTACACCTATGTAGAGAAACATTTACTTTTTTTATTAAAGAACACCTATATATTAATAAAACAAGATATGGTACAATTTTAATCATACAAAAAAAGTGTGTGGAAAATTCACACCCCATGAGCATAAGCACACCAAGGGAAAAGACACCTTAGAAAAAATCTAAAAAGTGGTCAAAAAATGACCACAACCACCAAAAAAATAGCACATCAACATATAGATAGTAAAGTAGAGAGATCAATGAATAGATAACAATAAAGAGAATAATTAACCAATCACAACAAACATGGATGTCACGGGAGGTAGTGGAGATAATGTGTCTTGAGGCTTACCTCCCCATCCTCTCAGGGAAAGATAATCCTCATCTATAGGTAAGGGCTCTCAAATAGTTTTTTTTGATCCTATAATGTCTCATCTTGATTTATTTTTGGTGAGATTACCAAAGCCGGGTGTGGAAATTTTCCTTGCAGGGAGGACCCTAGCCCATGATGTCACCATCATGAGATGGGGGAGGATATCCCTAGCCCTTGACATCACTTATATATTTAGAAGAGCCACTCAGATCACCATGACATGGAGAAGACCAATGAGGGAAATGACTCATGCATCTGGTTCTAGAATGCTACTAATGTGGCCCATGCCCTTGTCCTTGTGGATGCATATGATGTCATGGGGGATCAAGAAGTTCATTGCTAACCATGCATAGAGTATTTCCTTAGTGTTCAAACAATCATTGGAGGTGGTTGAGTTCTAGTGGATCTTGTCTGTTTGACTTTGAATATGAAGAGTAACATTATATAGAACAATAATTTTATTAGTAATAGAAAAACTACTTTCCATCTTTTCATGATTAAAGAAAGTATAATTTATATCTTTCTATATTTGAAATAAAATATCAACATAAAAGATCTACCAATGTTTGTTGTATTTTAAAAGCAACAAAGTCTAGTCCTCTATGAGAGCCATCTTTCACTTGAAGAATTTAGGTCAAAAAGGATGAACAAGGGAATGAATCCAATTCCATAAAAATTATACATGAGAGAAAAACAAAAAAAGGTGCTTAACATACTCTAGTTACTGACAAGCCAAGAAAATGGGTTAGACACACTTAGATGCTTGAGCTGATCACCCAAAGGTAGGCCTTGATAAAAAAGACACCATAAGAAATGAGCTTTTTTGGGCTCAATAGTAGTAGACCACATAGTGCTAAAGCATCAATCCCAAACCCCATGTCTAAATTGGAGATTTCATCGTAGGTTGAGCATTTCATCTAGAATATGCCGAGGGGATAGTAAATTATACCCCAACCAAAGATAATACTAAGTTAAGGGGGTGGACATAGGCTAGTGCAAATCCTTCCACCAAGGAACAAAAGAGTTGACCCCTATTTTGTGCAAATACTCATCAATTATGGAACCTTGAATTTATGCAATAGCTTTTGCATCTAAATTATTTAAATGAAATTAATTCTGATGTTGTTTCCAAGTAAGCTAGGCCCTATTATCCTTATAAAAGAGATCACTAATAACATTCATAGCTTTACTAAAAATCCTTAACCCTTTAATGCAAGGGACTAAAGCATAGGGAACATTGTGAAAATTTAATCAAGGATACCACCAGAGAGACTTAGAGATAATGGAGAGGCCATTCCTGAAACCCTTACCTACCCAATTAAGGTGAGGCTTAATATTTTCCCAAGATTTTCATAGGCTTTGAATTACAAAAGTACCCTTGATTTTAATAAGCACTTAGGTTATGAGTAGAGAGTGAAGTCCCAAGCCTTTTTACCATATGGGAGTCCCTGAGAGATACAATGGCATAGGAGAATATTCCAAGGTTCATCCCCAGTAAGACCTCTACTAATCCATCTGACACCAAGGGCAAGGCCTTTAATTTTAATATCTATGAGACCTAGTCCCCTATATTCCTTGGGTTGACACCATATATTCTAAGAAACTCTATGTAAACCCTTATGACCCTTAGAGTTAGCCCATATCAAATCTCTTATAAGTTTTTCTAATTTTATATAAGCATCATTAAAAGGGGCTCAACAAGAGGAATAATACACATGAGTAATGTCAAGAATTTATAGTAAATTTTAAATTTACCAATAAGATATAGAGGCTTGGTAATCCAAAAATATATTTTTTAACTCTTTACAACACCTAAGACCATATCTCAAAGGGAGATGCCCTAAAAGAAAAATGGATGCCAAGAAACTTAAACAGCACCCTTGGAAGAAGGTACTACATTGATATCCCTCTAGCTAAGGAGGTTTGGGGCTTAGAGACTGATGGTAACATTGAGTCTTCCTCCATTGAATAGATGAGCTTGAATCTAAACAAAAAATATGAAGACATTCCATGGCATTCATAATGGAATCTTATTCCTCTTGAAGAGTGAGAAAGCTCATCCATGAAGTAGCCATTTAAAAGTTATCTATCAGACTAAAGGAGGGAGATGCCTTTCATCAAACCCCTACTAGATTAATTATCGAGGAGGTAGCTCAATTCTTCTACTGCTAGCACATATAAGCAAGGGGATAAAGGGAATCCTTTTAGATAGAATGATGAATATATAATTGATAAGTTTTGGTGCCTTTGATAGAGATACAAGCCCCAACATCCTAAAAGAGCATGTTAATAGTCTGAACAAATTTGGAACCAAAAACAAGGGTCTACAACATGGCCACAATGAAGGGCCACCCAATACAATCATAGGATTTCTCAAAATCAATATTTAAAAACATATCCTTTTTATTATAAAGTCGAGCCCATTTCATACCTTCCCAAATGGAAATGACATTGTCTAGAATGAATCTATTTTGAATGAAATAAATTTGATCACTCTTGACAATTAAAGAGAGAATGTACTTGATCCTGAGGGATAAAAACTTAGAAATAATATTATAGGAGACATTGAGAAAAGTAATAGGCCTCTAGTTGGTGATAATTTTAAGATCATCAGCCTTGGGAATAAACTTGATATTATTATGGTTTATAAGGGATCCTAAAGAGTTGGTTATAATAGCTTCAAAATAAACTTAGTGAAGATCAAGACCAATAGTATCCCAAAGGGTTTGGTAGAAATCACATGAGAAACCATCAATTACTTGATATTTATCAACTTCCATCTACTTAAGAGCCTCATAGAGGTCACTATGAGATAAGAGCCTATCACAAGATACTCTTTGAGAATTGGAAACTTTTTAGGGTACCACCTAGAGATATTGTTGGAGAGTGACCTCCCATTTTAGAGAAGAAGATTGGGCTGAGAAAAAACCATGGTAATGATGAACAAAAGCTTTTAGAATGTTAGTAAATTTGGTAAGATAATTGTTTCATTCCTTGATAGCTTTGATTTTATTAATATCTCTCTTAGAGCGGCGAAGGGAAAAAGTGTCCTTAGAGACTTTGTCTCCAATTTTAAACTAGTGTATACAATCTCATAGTTGAGATCCTATGGCCTTGTGAGTCTCCTCAATTTGGAGCTTATGTCTCCAATGTGCCACTTAAGTTTGGAGGTGAAATTTGAAAGTTGATTGTTCTAGTTTCCATGAAACCCAAATATATTCATGGTTTGTAGCATTGTGTAGATTCCATTTAAAAGAGGCCACTTATTTACTATAGAACTAAAGAAAGGTGGAAATATGAGTACAATCGTCTGACCACTACTAAATCTAGCTAGTATCTCCCTCTAACTGAGGAACTAGGTTTCAAATTTAAATAATATGCCCCACTATTATTTCATGCTTGAAGTGAGTAGTATTGAGATAAAATTAAGTGGAGTAAGGCTTAAATTGAGGTGTGGTCCATTAAAAAATTTAGGCAATTGATATCTAACAACATGATCTATTTAATGGTTGTTCATGCAAGCATCAATGAGTTCTTTTTGAAAAAAGACATAAGTTAGAAGAGGGTAGGTTAGATAACAAGAGTGAAGGAGTATGATGTTAAGATAAAGGTGACTAAGTTTATTAGAGGAAAAATATTGTGTGAACACCTAATCCAAGACTTGTAGGAGAACAAGGAGATATTTATAAATCTAAATGATGAAGAAATTGCAAATGATCATATATCATCATCAATCTGGTTAAAAGACATGGTGAGGTACCTCCAAGATGGTATTTGTCCTCCAAAATTAAGTGCATCAAGGATAAGGTATTTAATATTGCAGTCCATTCCTTTTCTCCTTGTTGATGGAGTGATTTTCAAGAAAGATATCAATGACATGTTTTTGAGATCATAGAGTCAAGCCAAGTAAAAATATTTATTGAGGAATTTCATGATGGACAAGGTAGAGGCCACTTCTCAACAAGAATAAAAACCCTTAAGATCATTAGGGGTGTGTATTAATGGCAAATAATTTTTAGAGATTGCTATGCTTAGGTGAATAAGTACAAGAAATATGTATGTTTATAGGAAAAAAAGACTTGTTTCCTTACCTCTTCAACTTATTTCAGTGGATCAACCCTTTTTCCACTGGGTTTTGGACTTCATTGGCCTCATCAATATACCTTTAGGCTTGGGTGACAAGTGGATCCTTACTTCATGGATTAATTCACCAGATGCATGTAGGTAGTGGCTTTGAAAGAAGAAAACAAATCTAACATGTTAGATTTCTATGAAGGATTTATTATAAAGTTTGGCATTATTTCCACCATCATTTCATATAATTCCATAGAATTTATGGGAGGTAGGATCGGTCAATGGGATGTTCAACATGGTGTATACCTCAACACTTCATCAAATTATTACCCATAAGAATATGGCCTTACTGAGTCCACAAATAAGAACCCATTGAATATCATAAAGAGAACCATTGAATATAATCAAAGGACATGAAATTTGAAGCTTGATTCATCTCTATGGGATGATAGAATTGCTTTCAAATGGTTTATATCTAATTCACCATACAAGCTTGTCTATAGAAGAGAAGTAAGGTTACCAATTTCACTTAAATTCCCTACTTTAAAACTAATGCATCAACTAGAGTTATTGGATAATGAACCTATGGAGGTGAGATATGCTAAGCTTATAGAGTTGGAAGAAATCATAAACTAGTCCATGTTGGCCATGGAGATGAATTGAGCACACGTGAAGAGAACCATTGATAGAGGAACATCTTTAATAATTTTTAAAGAAGGTGACTTGGTTCTCAAGTGTGATAAGGATAGAGATAAAATAGGAAGGCACACAAAGTTTGACTTAATTTGGAGTGTCCCTTACATAATATCCAACTGCAAATCCCATAATTCCTTCCAGCTTACCAAGATGGATGGTGAAGAGCTCCCAATCCCAATTAATGAGATACATAAAAAACATTACTATTAAGAGATAAGTTCTTTTGTACATAGTTAATTTGTTTTATTTTCCTCCAAGTGATGTTCAACACATTATGTTTCATATGTTGTGTTTTCAATAGTTCTTAGCACATGTGTCTTGTTAGTTATTTTTCCTTGTTTTGTGTGTATTCTTTTCCTTATTTTTAGAAGGAAAATAATTGTCTTGTCTTGAATCAAGAGTTTTAGTTATTGGTAAAGGTATATTTATGTTAATTTTAGAGTATGAAAGAGACTTCAGGAGTCAAAATGAGATGAAAATTTATTGGTTTATAATCACAGTAGGCATGCTTCCTATCTAAGTCACCAAAATGTTGACAAGTTTGACTTCTTAGGTCAAACATCACCCCTACAGTTTGAAATATTTCTCATCATGTTTGTACCTGAGTGATCATTATGTTGGTCTTGTTATGTCATTATAATGGTCACTTAAAACCTTATTTAACAAATTTTATGGTAAATTTTATATGTTTAAGGTTTTGTTTATCATAGCTATGTGTATGTCTAGTCACTCCATGTTCTATTTCAGTGAGTTTCAAGTGATGAAAGGAGTATATGGTATCTTTTTAGGTCTCATATCATGTGTCAAGGTCAAATCAGGCTTCAAAATGGTCAAAAAGGTTGATGATATTCTTGACTAACATCATAACCTAGTTAGTTGTCTTTTGGATCATTTTATGGCTTCTTAGGAGGGTTTTGCAAGGTAATGGAAGCCAAGAGTTAGAAGAAGGATGAAACACCTCATGATACATTTATCTAGACATGTAAAGGTCTTATGAATAGTTTTTTCATCATTTACATTAGGTTTTTTAAGTGATCATGGTGGTTTTAGTGCTAAAAGGGATATTTTGAGGCTGTCTGTACAAGTTTTCAAGATGAAATTGCCTTTCAAACATTTTCAAGACTTCATTTATCCACCTCAAAGTCACCCACACTTTTGAGAGATTCCATTATTTTAGTAGGAGTGGGAGGAGGGACACATTATCAAAATGGTAGCACTCATGATTGACAACACTAACCTCATAGCTCTAACAATTTTAGTTACCACATGAATTACAAAAACATCCAAATGGTTCTCTGATATATATAATTTTTTACACAAATCTAATACACCAGATAATTTCAAAAGGAATGAAAATCAAAAATAAAGTGAAACTCCTTTCGATATGTCATTATTGGTGGGAATTTATTCAAATGATGTTTTTAGGAGAACTTACTTTAATGCTTGATAATTAAGGAGGCTAAATTGGCTATCTGATAGGTGTATGACAATAAATATAGTGGCCATTTCAATCATAAAATAATGTCACATAAATTACTTCAACAAGGTTATAATTAGCCAACCATGGAACAAGAATGTCAAGAATATGCTAAGTTATGTGATAAATATCAATGCCATGGAAACATGCACCATATCCCTTCATAAAAAATACAACCCATAGTATCTCCATGGCCATTCATGTTATGAGGATTTTATCTAATTGATAAGATAAATATAGAATCTGTAGGAGGTCACCAATTTATTATCATAGCTATAAAATGTGAGATAGGAATCTAAGAGGGGAGTTAGTCAAGTGTTAGTATGATAAAAACCAATAAAAACACACTAAGAAATATAACACCCCATGCATAGACACTCAAGGAGCAAGAGAATAATGAAACTAACAATGGAAGATAAAATAAGTATTCTTTACCTTCTTTGTGATCAAGAGTTACATGTTGGCCATAGATGAATGTGCTCAGTCATGTGATCAAAGATTCTCTGACAATGGTGCTCCTTACATCATTTCTCCTTGTCACCTTGGTAATGTTTGGCTTAGATTTGGCAAGATGTAGTAATTTATCAATATTTTTACATTAAAACATTACAAAAATATTTATCACTTATAAATTGAACATTATAACATTACACAAACAATCTCTCTTTAAAAGGACCTTGACACTTTTAGTCTTTCAAACTAAATCTAACCCAAGTGTATCTAGGTTAGAGTTAATCATGGTTAGGTTTAATTTAACTCTGGTTGAATTAAGGAGGGGACAAGCAATTAATATTTTGGATAAAAATCCTATTTATTAAGCATGGCTCTCCATTTATGAATTTAAGGATTTAATGGAGACATTTTCAATTCTTTGACTTTGAGGATGATGACATCATCATGACCTCAATTTTATTGAAATTTTCTTTTTACAAAATTAATAGATACTAATTACAAAGAAATTTTACTCAAGCATTTAATTTGATTTACTTAGTTAATTGATTTCACTTGGAATTTTTTCACTTTAGGAATTGTTTAAGTGCCCCACTTAATAGGTTCAAAGGCCAAACTATCAATTTGCTAGGTCATAACTTGACTAGAGATGAATATGAGAGAGTTTACTATTGCATACATGATAATACCCTAAATAAGGATGACTCAACATGATTCTGAGCACTAATGTCTGATGTATATATGAAATTAAGACATTCAATGATTTCTAAGCATAATTTACACTATTTGGTAGAAACCAATCTGAAGTCTAATTGGAATACATTGTGGCCAAAATGGGGTGTCTGCAGTTTGCCCCTATTTGGGAAGGTATTACAAGACATAGGCATATTAACATCTTCTCAAATAATGGAAAATTTATTAATTCCTTGGATAATGCCCTTGAAGGTGATGGATGAGCCTTAGATGCCCCCTCGATGGATTAGGTGGCAAATAAGATCAGTGAACATTCCCTCAAAAAGAAGGAAATGAAGTGAACTATAGGTAACAAGGGTAGAAATATTGATTTGGCAAAAGGTGGTTATAATCCGTGGCATAATGAGGTACCCTAGTAGGGAATATGAACAAAAATAATGATTTTCCCAAAGGAAGTTATAATCATTAGCACAATGAAAAATTCTCCAGTAGGGTAGATATGTCAAAAAATATAGATTTTCCCAAAGGTGGTTATAATCATTGGCATAATGGTTTTCCCCAATAGGGCAGAATGAAGTATGATACAATTTATCTTTTCCCCAATAGGAAGGATATGATCAATGAAGGTTCACATAATTTTCCACAATATGGAAAATTAGGAAAGGGGGATTACACATTGAATCCATACTTACAGAGCAATAATAAGCCAATACAGAGGATAAGCATGAATTTAGGATACTATGGAGATGTATGTCCTAACTAGAAAGGATTAAAATTTGTTGATTGTTTAATTAATTTCCATTTTGGTGATGTTTGGGTAGGTTTAGGATTTTGACAAGTGTGGACAAGGAGAAGTACTACCCACTACATTGTCTTATTGATTCTCTGGCCTGATTTTTATTGTAACTTGTGATATTATGTATCATAGTTATAGACAATTATAATAAAAATGTATATCTGAAACATGGAAAAATTCATTTAAATGCAAGTAAAAATAAATTAAGCGTAAGATATGAATAATTAAATCCCAAGCAATTATAATACAATAAACTAAGTGTTGGATAATACACTAATTCACAACTTAAGTACAAGATATGGGTAATCAAGACTCAAGTGTAAATAAAGTGTAATAATTCTATGGCAATTGATAAAAAAAGGTAAAACATCCAAAAAAATCAAACAAAAAACAAAAAAAACACTAATAAACAATCATAAACAAATAATAAAACACCAATAAACAAACAACAAAACACCAATAAATAAAAATAAATATACAAGGCCGTAAACAAATAAAACAAAACAATCAAAATAAATAAACAATCCAAAGTAAAGAAAATTGCAATTAAAAAACTATTCTAAGTAGACAAAGTCAATATACAAATAATGGGTAATTACAATGTTAGTAAAAACATAATACAAATTATTCATGTATGTGTAATAAAGGTGTTACTCTTGGCGATAAGGTGACCCTTAAGCTAGTTAGCAATGGCATAGGTAAAACAGCACAAGAAAAAAGGCACAATGTTACCCCTAAGTTATGAGGAAAAACAACATAAATACAATGAAAAACATTACCCCTAGGCTATAGGATACAACAAAAAAAACAAACAAAATGGGGGAAAATAGAAGAAAAGGAATGGGTAGTCGAGTTGACTCTAGATGCACTAGGCAAGTAGATTTTGCCTACATATCTCCATGGACAGGAGATCTAACATGAAATTTAGGCAAAATTTAGTTCTCCAAGGCTATGGGATATAATAAAATGAATGACAATAAAACTTGATTGACTTGTAGAGGAAAATGAGAATGGTATCATAAAACAATGGATGCGCAGGAAAAGAGGAGGTGTGACGCTCATAGTCATGAAAGTGTCAACACAAAAAAATTATGCAAGTGCAAGAATGTGTTTTAATCTAAAACCACACCAAAATATAATATAAAGCTACTCACACATGAACTTGGTTCATAATTATTACTACATCTAAGGTTGAGAATGAGAATAAGCTCACAAAATGATGAGAGCATAAAAGGTCTGACTTGTAAAATGATAGAAGCATAAATAACTTAGAAAAATGACAAGAGAATTGGATGAGGTGGATTCAAAAATGGTGAGAGCATTAAAAATTAAAATGATTTCAAATCGGTGAGAGCATAAGAAAATCTAAGTGGGCCATAGTGCATCAAATTTTTATGCACAATGCTCACAATATGAACTCATAAAAGACAAGAGCGTATGTCTAAGGATAATAAGGATGGAAAACTGAAGGACAAGTGTTTACTTGTGAAATAGCTAGGAGTCCCAAAATATCTAAGGTAAAGAAGTTAAAAAATAAAGGAAGGTATGAATGAGCTAATCTAAGATACTCCATGTATCCAAGTTCTACCTACATAGTTTGTGTAGACGTCAAGCTGATGTAGTTTTCCTAAAAATGGGAGGGAAAAGGCCAAGGTGTCCTAAAAATGAAATTGGCTAGATAAGAGAGTTCATCCCAAAAAAATTTGATAGATTTATATCTCACATGGAAATTCTAAGCCAATTTTACTAATTTTATAATTTTAAATATTTTTTGAAAGTTTTTAAATGTTTAGCGATTTTTTAGAAATCTCAAATCAATTAAGAATTATGAGATACAAAATGGTCTAACTCATATAATGGTGAGATCATGGATTAAACATGCTCAAAAAATGATGAGAGTTTGGATTAGATTGATCACAAAATTGTGATAACATGGCTTATATTGATCAAAAAATTATTAGAGTGTGGTTTAGATTGATCTCTTATATTACTAAAAAAATTATGAGAGTGTGGCTTAGATTGGTCATAAAATAGAGAGAGCATGGATTAGATTTCTCAAAAAATGGTGAAAGTGTGTTTTAGATTGATTCTTAAAATAAAGAGAGCATGGAAAAGGGGTGAGTGAAGTAATTTCAAAAAATATTGAGTGCTACCTATATAGTCCAAATGGACCTCAAGTCATTGTAATTCTGCCTTAAAGTAGAAAATCTGACTAGGTAACCACAAGATCAGGAATAGGCAAATGGCATTGTATAGAATATTGATGTAATAATGGGGATACAAATAAGGTTGTTCTTATTTTTTCCAAAGTTTCTTATAATTATTAGTATTGGGAATGAGATAGAAAGTGATAATAATGAATAATGTAATTGCTAAACCACTATCATACGATCCCAATATACTACCTCGTTATGAAAAATATGCACTTAATGAATCACCATATTGAATAAACTATTGATACTTCATCTACATCCAATCTCTAAAGGTTCCCAAAGTACCAATGGATTGGAACCAAGGTCAAAAAGGGGGGTAAGGGAGGGTAAAAAACTTTATCCAAAAGGGAAGGTATGGAAGGAATGGTATACGGTATGGTACAAATAATGTGATATTATAGTATAATGTAAATAATCCTCATAGACAATACCTTGTGTCTCTCAAGTAAAATAATACTTGAGGTGTATTATATTTATGGTTTATCAAGTTCATCACCTTCTGGTGTTACCAACTTGTAAGCTTTAGATCCATAATTAAAAATAATGACATAAGGGCCTATCCAATTAGGCTTGAACTTGCCCTTCTTATTTTTATCAGTCATGATATTATTTTGGTTTTATTTGAGGACAAGATCACCAAGCTCAAAATGTTTATGCTTGACATGCCTGTTATACTAACCATGTAACCATTTATGATATGCTTGAAGGTTTTTTATAGTAGCCATGCATTTTTAATCTAGTAAATCTAACTTATGTAGATGAGTGACTCTGTAACCCTCATCATCAATGATGTGCTTTAATGAGATACAAAAATAAGGAAAATCAACCTTGATGAGAAGAATGGCCTCAGTGTCATAGACATGAGAATATGGTGTGGCTCCTATTGGAGTAAAGTAATTAGTAGAGTAAGCCTAGAGGGCATGTAAGATTTGTAAGTGCTAATGATGGACATCATCATTAAAAATCTTATTAATAATATTGACAATGGTCTTATTAGATGCCTTTACTTGGACATTACCTTGTGGGTAATATGCAATGGAAAAATGTTGGGTAATGTTAAAATCATCATGGAACACCTTGACATCTTTGTGCTTAAATGATCTACCATTATCAAATATGATGTTGGATGGGATACCATAATGGTAAATGAGATTGTTTGTAGATGAATTTGGAAGTTTATTTTCCATTCACATAAGTCAAGGGTATAACTTCAACCCACTTAGTGAAGTACTAAATGGTGGTCAGGATATGTTTATGGCCATCTAAGGATGTAGGGTTAATCTTCCCTATGAGATCGAGTCCTCACATTGAAAATGGCCATGGTGTAGTTATTGATTTGAGTGTTCTAGATAAACATGGATCAAATTTTCATGCCTTTAACATTATTTACATCTTTTCACATAAGCAACTACATTTTCTTCCATGGTTGACAAATAATAACTAGTACATAGGAGATTTTTGGTAAGGATGGACTTGTTAGTGTGGGACCTAAAAATTCTTTCATGAACTTCTCTCAATGTTAATACAGATTCTAATGAATTCAAACAATGAATCAGAGTTCCATAAAATATTATTTGGTAAAGTGTTGGTTCAAGTAAGGTATATCAAGAGGCTTGGTGTGTGAAAGCTTTGTGTTACTTATGTGAAAGGTCAAGTGGAAAGACTTGGTCATGGAGGTAATTATATAAGTCAAAATACCAAATATAAGTGGGACCAATAATATAAAAAATCATTGCAATTATTGAGGGTTGATGAGCAGGAACTAAATGTTCATTGATGAAATGGTAGTCTCTTGCCTTGTCTGTGTTACAGATAAAAGAACCAATGGTAGCCATTACATCTGCTACCTATTATTGGCCCAAGTTACATGTTCAAACTAAATATGAGAAATTTGATACTTGAGAATGTCCACCATGGATTTATATGGTACTAAATTATCATCTTTGGTTTAAAACTAGTTTGTAACTTGATTAGTGATAAGTTGGGAATCTCCATAAACCAATAAATATTGCATGTTCTATTGTGCTTCTAGATAAAGCCATGCAATGAGTGATTCATATTTATCTATGTTATTAGTACAAATAAAGATAATATGAAATGATTTAGGAATGAGATCTCACTGTGGTGTAATAAATAACAATCTTACTCTTGATCTATGAGATGTGAATGACCCATTAAAATATAGCTTCCAATACTTCTCCTTAGGAGATGTTTCTATTATAGTCATGATGGATTCATTAGGGAATGCAAAAGTGAGTGGTTAATTATCCTAAAAGGGATCTTAGAAAAGATAATCTATAAGTACTTTTCACTTAATGCCCTTTTAATTGACATCCTCAATCTCAAACTCACTTAGAAGCATGTTCTACTTACCCATGTGCCCTGTAAATATGTTTTTGAGAGTAGATACTGTTGACCAAATTTCACCTCAGTATAATTTATTCAATCATTTTCAAGGAGAGACAAACAAAAATTTAAATAACAAGTCATTTTAGAGGTCCAAAGTTGTAAGTCAAGGAGGCTAAAGTGTTTCGGCTCCATTGTAGTGTAAGTCAGGTTCTTCACAAGTCAAGTCTTGGCCCCTCATAAACCTAAGTTACTCCTCAAGACCAAGTCAATTTATCTGAATGACTCAACTTATAAAAATTTCATGAGTAAAAGTAATTTAGGTTTATGAACCCAAATTACTCCTTACAATGCTTTGTGGGTTTTCAACGATGCATGACTTCAGGTTTTCCAAGGAGTAAGTCTTAAATCACTTTATAAGTAGTGAGTAATTAAAGGTTTAAAGTGAGTAAGTAATAGGGCTTAGAAAACCCAAAATGGTCTTGATAATACCTCTTGAATTTCCTAGGGTAAAAGTCTTAAATTTTTTTGAAGGGCATGTTCCCTTCATAAAATCCCATTTCAAGAAGTTTGAAGGACAATTCAACTCTTCTGAAGGGCAATTCAACTTTTTCGAAGGGCAGTTCAACTCTTCTGAAGGGTAGTTTAACTTTTTTGAAGGGAAACTCCATCCTTTCAAAGGGTAATTTCCAAAGTTTTGAAGGGTCTTTCTCAGCAAAAGTGTCCTTTTAAAGGTTTTTGAAGGGACACTTAGTAAAAATCCAAAAGAATTGTTTCAAACATTTTGTTTGAAATAATCTTTCTAAAAAGACAAAGACAATGAGAAGTTGTCACGTGGTGTGAGCTGGAATAGAGTTGGTTTGTCAAATATAGATGGAAGATGATCCATAAGCATCCATTCCTAGTAGATCAATGACTTAGAATCACCAATCTTAATTATTTCTTTAGGACTAATCAAAAGAGAAAGACAAGGATAAACAAAATAAAAATAACTTCTCTCCACACCATTGTGCATCATGATAAGCCAAGGAGAAGTAGTTGGGCACCGAAATAAATCTCCAATAGGTGGCTCTATTATTAGAAACCATTTTTGACACCATCTCCACATATATATATTCTATTAAGAAGTCATTTAAAAAACATCTCCAAGAGGGAAAGCCAAGGGCATTCAAGAGGGTGACATGGATCAATCAGAATGCCCTAATGAGCATCATTGGCAAAATTAGTTATAGTTGTAGATGAAAACTTCCATCATAATTGATTGCTTTGCTTAATGCCAAAGGCATCCCATTATCTATTTCTTCTTGCTATATACATCCATTGGATAGTAAAAAAAAAGACCATGTAGTGTATGGTGAAGCCCAGCTAGAATAATTCAAATTCTGCTTTTAAGCATTTAGCATAATTCTATTTCCTTCAAGATTTTTTTGGGTTTTTGGTCTAAGTGTGAAAGAGATGTATAGTGGTAGCATGTGATGATTTTACATCCTTATACCCACTTTATCCTTTATACTTGAACAAGATTTCTTAGTCTATCTGGTCACATAGTGTGTATCCAAGTGTATTGAATTTCTACATGTGTATTACTATCTTGAATGTGCAAAGTTTTCCTTTCAGCTCATTTATCTTGTGTCATTTTTTACATATCTCACCTCTGCATTGAAATATTATTGTTATAATATTTAGAGTTTGGGAATATCTTATGCTTTTTTTGTATTATGCACTAGAATTTGACATTCACGTGGAAAATAGTTTTGGTGTATCACCACTCCTAGAATAGGATTTCCTTTTCTATAAATTTCTAACTCTTTTCCCTTTAAACAAGATAGTTTAGCATAGATTGTCTTGTAGAGACATATATAGGGAGCTACCCATTAAAACCTAGAGGTTCATTTCTACCTATATGCACACCCACATGCCTAAAAATGTTCCAACATTGCCCAAATTTGGAGGAGGATTAAACACTCTCTTATAGGGTGCAAGATTTAGAGACAATAGTTATGGCATGCCTAGTGGGACTAGGTACAAATAGTGGGAAGATTGTTGGTGTGTCCATCCCTTCATCAACTTTTGGAAGATTATGAATTTTTGGTTGTAAGTAACCCAGGTATCTATTGATGAATATTTTGATCAATCTTTGTCTTTTCATGTGATTTATGAAGTTGTTATGGATGGCTATGAGAATAATCCTTAACATACACCTCCCTATCAACATTTTCATGACCCTTTCTACCCTTTTTAGTAGTCCTATCAAGAATACCATCCTCCCTATGAGTCATGGAAGCCCTACAGTCAACCTAGTCAACTTCCAAATGAGCATGCTATTGTTGACCAACCATATGACCCATCTTCACCTCAACCTCATCATGATGAGTCAGGGAACAACATTAGTTAGGAGGTATAATATGGAGATTTCAAATCCTTACTTGAAGAAGTTAAACAACCCAACCACTTTGTCCAAGCTTACTACCCCTCTCATTCTCAAAATGTGTGTGCAGTTATGCCAAGGTTTCTAGAATTGGAAGAGCATATGATTATGCTATATAAGTGTAATGATGGAACTCTTGGTGATTTTATGGATTGGTTAAGGGTTTTAGTTGGGTTTTTAATGGACATGTGGGGGTATGTTGAAAAATAGAACCAATATGTCATTGGTGAAGGATTATCTAGGGTTAAAAGAGATTTTCAATGGTGGATTGATCAGTTAGAGAGATGGGAAACCCAAGGGGGTATGTAAACCCAAGAGGGTATGGAGCAAGTTGTAGCTTTAAAATAATATCCAAAAATCTATGAAGAGCCTTAAGAAGATGAAGAGGATGATGACAACTTATATGAAGAAGATATGCTTCCTATTGCTCCTCCTATCCAAGAACCCATTCAAGAAGTTTCACCCATCTTAATGTCCATCCTTGACCACCACACTCCATCCTCAACCCATAGACCTATATATCTCTCTTCCACCATCCCTCCCCTTGAAGAAGAGACTCTTTCATGGGAAGCATCAAAAGAAGAAACCACCGTAGAAACTCATCTTGGTGAAGACAAGGATAACCTTGCCTCCTTGAGTGAAGAAAAGGATGTTAAAGACTCTTTTGTAGCTATCCATGAAGAGTGTGACCTAGAATTGGAAGGAGAGGTATTCAAAAAAGACCCCATGTATGATCTTGAGGTTGTATAGGACCATCTCAAACATGAAGTGAAGTTTATCATCAAGGAAGATTGTCAAGGTACTCCTCAAGAGGTTGCAGTCTTGGAAGAATATCATGAAATCAAACTTGTAGACATAGTGCTTGAGGATGAATTTGTACCTATTTCTAATTTTGAATCAACCTCAGATGCATTGTAGCTTGAGGAATAATATCTTTATGATCCCATATGTTAGGAAGAAAAGAGAGAAGAGGTAGTGATCTAGGATGTCAAGGAAGATAGAGATGATTGGTAGCAGTAAATGGAACTCTTTTGGGAGCTTGAAAGCCTTTGTCAAGTTGAGGGACAAGTTCATGAGAATGTGAAGGAAAGCTTTCCCATGGAAGATAATGACTAAGATTAGGTAGACTATACAAAGTTCCTTAGTGATTTTGAAGAACTTGAAGCTGATGACAAGCCCAATCTCATTGAGAATCCCATGGAATACAAGAATGCAAGCCTTGTTGCATCTCCATTGGAAGTCAAAGTTGAAAAATCTTGTGAGGGGCTTGTTGAGTTGCAGGAAAAGTTCATTTCTATGGCTAACTTGTTTGGAGCAGCTTGGTTCTTGTTAAAAACCATGAAGAAGGAGACATTAATGCCACAGATCAAAAGGTTGCATGCTTCATCTATCACTCTATATCATGAAGCTAGGAAGGTTTCTAGCTACCCCTTTGATCTAGGATGAAGTGTTCATCTCAAGTCTCTTCTGTAAATAGTAGTTTAGGTGTGTTTCTTTTAGTTTGTTATTATGTTCCCCAAGTGCTTTGAATCAAAAGTGTTTTTTACCTTCCCTTTGTTTTCTGTGTGTGTGATCATTCTAGTTGTGTGTTTTTGCCAAGAAGCCTATTCAAGTCATTTTTTGAGTGCCTTATGCTTGACTCCATGCCCAATGGAAGGATTTAGGCAACTAGTCTTTGACATAGTAGACATAACTCCCTTTGGAATCATTAAGAATTTTGACCTAATTTCACCTCAGTACAATTTGTTTAACCATTTGCAAGGAGAGCCAAAAAACAATTGCAAGAATAGGTCATTTTAAAGGTCCAAAATTGAAAGTCATGGATTCTAAAGTGTTTTAGCTCCATTATAGTGTAATTCAAGCTCTCCTCAAGTCATGTCTTGACCCCTCATAAACCCAAGTTACTCCTCAAGACCAAGTTGGGTTCTCTAAATTACTCAACTTATAAAAATTTCATGAGTAGAAGTAATTCAGGTTTACAAACCTGAATTAATCCTTCCAATGCTTTATGGGTTTTCAAAAATGCATGACTTTGGGTTTTCCATGGAGCAAGTCTTAAATCACTTTATAAGTAGTGAGCAATGAAAGGTCCGAATTGAGTAAGTAATAAGGCTTAGAAAACCCAAAATGATCTTGATAATGCCTCTTAGATTTCATTGGGTAATAGTCTTAAACTTTTATGAAGGGCACACTCCCTTCAGAAAGGTTCATTTCAAGAAGTTTGAAGGATAGTTCAACTCTTCCAAAGGGTAGTTTAAATTTTTTGAAGGACAGTTGAACTCTTTCAAAGGGCAGTTTAACTTTTTTGAAGGGAAACTCCATCCTTCCAAAGGGTACATTTCCAAAGTTTTGAAGGTTCTTTCTCATAAAAAGTGTCCTTTGGAAGGTTTTCAAAGGGACACTTAGTGAAAACCTGAAAGAATTGTTTCATACATTTTGTTTGAAACAATCTTTCCAAAAAGATAAAGATAATGAGAAGCTGCCAAATGGTGTGAGATGGAGAAGATTTAGCTTATCAAAGATAGATGGAGGATGATCCATAGGCATCCATGCCTAATAGATCAATGACTCAAAATCATTCCTTGAGGACCAATAAAAAGGGAAAGATAAGGCCAAATAGAATAAAAACAACCTCTCTCCACACCATTGTGCATCACAACAAGCCAAGGAGAAGTAGTTGGGTGCCAAAACAAATCTCAAATAGGTGGCTCCATTAACAACAACCATTTTTGGTGCCATATCAACATAGATCTATTCTATTAAGTAGTTGTTAAAAAATCATCTCCAAGAGGGCAAGCTAAGGGCATTCAAGAGGGTGATGTGGATCAATTAGAATGCCCTAATGAGCATCATTGATAAAATTAGTTGTAGATGAAGATGATGACTTCCAATAGAATTGATTCTTTTCCTTAGCACCAAAGGCCTCCCCTTCTCTCTTTTCTCTTGCTATATCTACAACCCCTTTGCTAGTAAAAAAAGACCATGTAGTGTATGGTGAAGCCTTACTAGAATGATTCAAGTTCTGCCTTTAAGCATTTAACATAAATCTATTTCCTTCAAGATTTTTTGGGTTTTTGATCTAAGTGTGCAAGAGATGTATAGTGGCAACATGTGATGATTTTCCATCCTTATTCCCACTTTATCCTTCAAACCTGAACAAGAGTTATTAGTCTAATTGGTCACACAATGTGTATCAAAGTGTATTGAATTTCTACATGTGTATTACTATCTTGAATGTGCAAAGTTTGCCTTTTAACTCATTTACCTTGTGTCATTTTTTACATATCTTGCCTTTGCATTGAAATATTGTTGTTAGAATCTTTAGAGTTTGGGAATGGTTTGTGATTTTACTATATTATGCACTAGAATCTGACATTCATGTGGAAAATAGTTTTGGTGCATCACCACTCTTAGAATAAGATTTCCTTTTCTATAAATTTCTAACTCTTTTCCCTTTAAACAAGCTGATTTAGTAGATATTATCTTTTAGAGACATATACAGGGAGCTATCGCTTCAAACCTAGAGGTTCATTTCCACCTATAGGTGCACCCACATGCCCAAAAATGTCCCAACATTGCCCAAATATAGAGGAGGATTGAACACTCCCTTCTAGGGTGCAAGATTTGGAGACAATAGATACTTGAGTGGATCTACTTTGGCAATGACTATGGTCTTATTGTTGAACATATAATGATAGAGATTTTGGGCTGAAAAGACCATAACTAAATAACCCTTTTTAATTGGTGTATATTTATGTTCACATGTTACTAGTGTACGACTTAGATATTACACTACATGTTCTTTTCCATGCTCATCATGATGGGCTAAAAGTTCCCCTAGGGTATTATCAATGATAGATAGGTACATTAGGAATGGGCTCCCTAGCATTGGTGGTAATAAAATAGGTGGATTGGCTAAGTATTCATTTAGGTTCTCAAAGGCTTTCTAATATTTTATATCCCAAAGATACATAATACCTTTCTTCAATAAATGAGTGAAAGGATGGAATTTATTGGTCATACAAATTTTGAAGTTATTTTAAAGTGTTAGTATGATAAAAACTAATAAAAACACACTAAGAAATCTAGCACCTTAAAGTGGGGAGGTTAAATTAAGCCTAAGAATCACTAAATGTCCCAATTTCATCTACGCATAAGATATTAGTGTTTAAAATCATGTTGAGGCATTCTTATTTTGGGTTTTATCTTGTACACAACAATAACCTCCCACATATTCATCTTTAGTCAAGTTGTGAGTAATAAATTGTTAGTTCAGTCTTTGGTCCTATTAAGTAGGGCACTTAAACAATTCCTAAAGTGCAAAAATGCTAAACATAATGAATTAACTAAGCAAATAAAATTAAATGCTTAATTGAAATTTTTGTGTGTAATTAGTAACTATTAATTTTGTAAAAAAGAAATTCCAATAAAATTGAGGTCATGATGATGTCATCATCCTTAACGTCAAGGAATTAAAAATATCTTCATTAAAACCTTAAATTTAGAAATGGAGAGCCATGCTTAATAAATGGGATCTCTATCCCAAATATTAATTGCTTGTCCCCTCCTTAACTCAACTAGGGTTAAACTAAACCTAACTATGGTTAATTCTAACCTAACTACACTTGGGTTAGAGTTAGTTTGAAAGGCTATAAATAGAAGTGCCAAGGTCCTTCTAAAGAGAGCTTGTTTGTGTAATGTTATAATGTTTAATTGTTGAGAGACAAAGCTTTTTTTTAATGCTTTAATGAAAAAATATTGAAATATTAATACATGTTTCCAAAGCTAAGCCAAACATTGCCAAGGTGACAAGGATAAATGATGCAAGGAGCACCATTATCAAATACTCTTTAAGCATACGACAGAACACATTGCTCTATGGAAAACATGCAACTGTTTCTCACAAGAAAGGTAAATAATACTTGATTTGTCTTCCATTGTTAGTTACTTGCATTTTTCTCTTACTCCTTTGAGTGTTTAGGCTTGAGATGTTATGTTTATTGGTGCATTTTCATTAGTTTTTATCATATTAACGCTTGACTTACTCCCCTCTTGGATTCCTATCTTACATAATAAAAACACACTATATTATTGGCTTCCACTATAATAAAAGCACCTTAAATTACCACTATAATAAAAAGACACTATAACTTCAAATGAACTTGAGACATTCAGTTTAACATTTAGATGAAATTAGGATAATCAGTGATTCCTAATCTTAATTGACTCATCATAAGTGTTGTGTTTTCTTGGATTCTTATAACATCATCATACTATAATAATAAAACACTATAACATTCAGATGAAATTGGGACATCTAGTGATTCTTAGGCTTAATTTTCCCATCATAAGTGGTGTGATTTATTGGATTCATTTAACATCATCATATTAACATTATATTTTTACTAACCAACTATGAAATGAAGCAACTAACATTAGCTTTCTAATGATTGACTATGAAATGAAGCATCTAATAGACTAGATTTTTCCTTATAAACTATGGATCTTCTTTAAAGTGAAAGGTGGAAACATCTTGGTGATGGCTTGTACATTGGTAGGATCAAACTCAATGCCTCAATGAGAGACAATAAAGCCTAATAACTTTCCTAAAGTAACACCGAAGATGCACTTTTTGGGATTAAGTCAAATCTTGTACTCACAAAGCCTTTCAAATATATTTTGTAGTATGGTTGGATGATCTTCATGGGTATTAGATTTACCCAATATGTCGTCGATAACATCATGCATCTTGTCATGAAATATAATGGTAATATCCCTTTGGCATATTACCCCATCATGCATCATGTCATGAAATATAATGGTAATATCCCTTTGGCATATTACCCCAACATTCTTGAGGTCCAATTATATAACTTGATACTAAAATGTTCCCTAAGGAGTAGTGAACACTATTTTGTGTTGGTCTTCTAAAGTAATCATTATCTGATTATACCCTAAAAATCTATCCATGAGGGAAAGTATTTCATACCTAGATATGGAGTTAACTATCATGTCAATGTTTAATAGAGGCAAGTCATCCTTCAGACAAGCCTTGTTGATGTATAAAAAAATAGTGCAGATTTTGATCCCTTCTATATTTTTACTAATAGGCACAATATTGGAGATCCACTTTGAATAGTTGATTAGTCTAATGCATCTCACTTCTAAGAGTTTCTCCAACTCTTTCTTTACTAACATAGTAATATGAGGATGTGTATTACATAGTTTCTACTTAATGGGTTTGGAATTAGGATGCATAATGAGATGGTGCAAAACCAAGGTAGGGTATAAACCTAGCATGCCCAAATAGGCCCATGTGAATATGTTAACAAACTACCTCAATAAGGTTATAATAAATTCATGTTCCTCCTCACTGAGGGACACACCTAAATTTATCCACTCCAAGTCTTTTGGAGTCCCAATGTTGACTTCTATAGTATCATCTATTAGAAGAGTCAAGGAATATTTCATAATAGTAGGTAAGGATATAAATTGGCTAGGAATGGCAAATTCCTCTAGTTAGGTTGATTCTTTAAGATCTCCCAAACATGATGAATCTGAATCTCCTAGTGGTAGCAAGGGATATGTAATAAACATTTTAGGACATTCTTGAATAATTTGATCAAAGACATGTTATTCCTCTATGCTAAACTCATACCCAAATCTATTTTATTATTAGTGGTATCTTGAGCTTCATTTGAAGAAGGGTGAACATCCTCATCTAGTGGTACTTGAAATAGGTTTTCACCAAGAGATTGACATTTTTATTTTCTTTTACCCCAGTTCCAAAGTGCCTCAAAAATGTTTTCACTTTGGGACCTCAATGTTTTATTCTTTTGTTTTTGACTAAGGGTGTTCACCTACTCTTCAAAATAAGTAGTGGGATTCAATTTGATAGAGAACCCTTATTCATGGTCTCCCAATGGAACATTGTCTCCTAGGCTTAGAAAAACACAAAAAACCTCATCATTATCAAACTTATCTAAAGGCATTATGGATTCTTGTTGGTCTCAATATATAAGTTTAGGATGATAAAGGGTAAGTGGGGAATGTTAAATTACTTGAATAATGGTATATATGGTATATGGGTTGAATAAGTTGGTATGAGCTCATCTTCCTATATAATATAATCAGACTCTACTTCATTGCTAGCATCATTATCACTAGTAATTGGTGTTAAGACATGAATACGATATGTGGGGTCACCCCCAGGTGGTTTAAATCCAAGACCATGAATTCTTTTGTATTCAATCATAGAAATGTATGAAAAGGGAACATAATTGATATATAAATCAATCTTAGCTCAAATAAGATGAATCCTACTTACACTTCTGATTGTTGATATAATAGATATTTAGGGTCATGACCAAGATGGATCTACTAGACCTAGCCAAGAAATCTCTTACCATAATAAAATCACTAGGTAGGGTTCCAAAGCCTCCAGTCAAGCAAAACTATGCAATAACCCTAACTAGGTCTTATGTTTTCATATTCACAATACATAAATGAAAAAATCAAAGTCTAACCTAGTGCTAAAAAAAGCTTGTGGCATAAAATGGGGGTTAGTAAACATAAAAGTAAACATGCATAAGATGATCCTAATTAATCTATGTAAAGGTAAAACCCTAATGCATTGAGAGAGCAATAAATTCAAAATACATTAATTATGAAACTTCTATCTATTAAAAGAGAGGATCAAAGTTAAAGATACTTACCTTGAAGATGAACTTGTTGAGACCCAGTCTCTCCCTTGGCCAAAGGTGCTTCACAAGAGGTTATTTTGGTTTTTAAGGATCACTAATAAAAGAAAAAAATCCAAGACTTTTCCACAAGACAAGATTCTTAGCCAATTAAAAACCCTAAACTAAGACTCTTTGAGTAGAATGGTAGAATAACATATTGTAAATAAGCATAAATGAATAATTAACTCTTGTTATCTCTAAGAAATGCCAAAATGAATGTGTTTATATAAATGAATATAACCCTAAAACTTTATGAAAATTTAGTCAATAGGGCAGCCTAATCAACTTTGTATCATTATTAACAAAAACAAATTAAGTCTTGGTGGTCTAGTCAGGGGCTGACCTAGACCCTAAATGAGTTTTGTCAATTATAGTATAGGGACGATGGGGCTAACATTGTATCTTAAACTTTTAAAAATATGTTTATGCTAGGGAAGGACTAATGAAGGTAGAAAATGACTAGAGGAAGGTGAAAAAGAGGAGGTAAAGCTTAGGAAAATTATTTTAGGAGATGGTTGGATTGATATCAAGTGGTAGTATAGGGATAAAAATCCTATGAAGTACTAATGGTTTTACCCACACCCTTCTTGGTGTACCCCTTAAGGTGTGCACTCAAAGATATTAAGACTCAATGGGTTCTTACAAGATAGAAAGCATCAGTAATTGATAAAGTTTGAAAATATTATGTGTATACATACGCTTCACTTGAATCTCATCATGTGTCACTCAGGTGAAATAGGGGATGGTGCTTTGAAAAAAGAACATAACAATACACAATGTTGAAACTAAATAATTATAATATTTTAAAGAAAAAATAACTAAAATTAAATAATTGAAATGGAAATAATTAAAAAAGTAAATGTATGCGTACCTTAACTTACCTTTATCATTGGATGATTATCTATTGTGTTTCTAGTTTTTATCATGGAGGTTATAGAGATTGCTTTTGACAAACCCAAGGATACAAAACTAAAGAGCAAAAATAAAGAAACACAAGAAATCTAAGATAACTGATGCTAAGTGGATTAGATGTACTTATAAATTTGGAAAGATAGGGTGACAAACACTAAGTTAGGACCAAATGACCAAGTCAAAATTTTGAGTAAATTGAGTAACTAAAAATCCCAAGCTACTAAAGACATTAAAACAAGTAAACCTTAAGTAAGAAAGGAAAACTCACCAAATCAAACCAAGGATACATTTCAAAAATCACAATCAAACATCAATGTGAAAGTAGTAACAATCCTTACTTGAACAAAGATGGACATGCAAAATGGTAAATTAACATTGATGCCAAACTGCCCTGCTCAAAAGTATCCAGCCCCATCTGCTAATCTCTATCCATCATCTCCTCCAAGAACACCAAGGCTTTCTAGTTCTTAAGTTTGTCAAATACATCAGACTTCCTCTTAAGAACATGCATCTCTTTCTTGCTCATGTGACTAAGCCTACAAAGCCACGTCTTCACAACAGAAGAAGAATCAGTAATACATGCAGGTAGATAAAGAGTACCTACTTTCTTACCACATGATAATTCAAGTGCATCCTTGGTAACATTCCAAGAATCCACTGTGAGAGTTCTTGTGCATCTCTCATCACCCAACTTCCCTAAAGAAATTAGCCGCATCTTCAAGACTGGGACCTGCATGACCTTCTTCAACACCCATGTGTTGGCCACCTACAACTTCAGCAACACTTCCCCTTTGCCAATAATTTGACAAGGCTCACCAACCCCTCTATATGGGGATGCATGGAAAGAGGCAACAAAATCTATAATCCAAGATTCTACTTTATCCAAGGAACATCCCAGAGCATCCTGTGCAACAACACCTACAACATCTGCTTCTTTAGTTCCTTCATGCTGATCTTCTACCAACCAACAATATTTCTTTACTTGCTCTTTCTTTCCATAACACTGTAATTGACCATTCATGGTTTTCAATTCCTCCATTCTTAGTGTACTTTCTTCTACCATTGCTATACTCCCACTCAATCAAAAACCCCTGAGAGTGACCTATAACCAAACACAAACCTACTCCCTGCAACCTTAGCTCTGATACCACTTTGTTAGGAATCTAGAACAATAAACAGCTCTGATTCCACTGTCAGGATCTAGGAAGCACAATTGATTAACATGTACAAGCAACTTAACATGCAGAATTAAACCATAAGTAACAAGTAATTAGAATTCAAAAATAACATAGAATATGAGAGATAATACCCAATTGTATTAATACTCTTCCAGAAGGAAATACAAAAAAGAAGATGCCACAGTCTTCTTCCTTACACACCTCTAGGGCTCCCACACCTCTAGGGTATAAACAGTAAATCTCTTCAAGATCTCACTCTCTCTCTTACAGTCCCAACACACAACTCAAACATAGAGTTGGTGTTCACCTCCAACTAGTCAGTATCACTACTGCTAGTACACAAGTGCTCCACGCACTCCACGACTGAGTACACACTGTATTCCAAGTACACAATCATACTTCAAGTAGATCTCCCTGATCTTGCTCCTTGATATGTTGTTGTCACCTTTTATCTTGCTACCCCATAGACCTCCTTTGACCTCACACACACACACCTACAAATCAATGATCTTACTTACACATGTAGATATCCTAACCTGGCCTTGCACACCTGCTAACCAAGATCATACACACATGAAGAATCCTTCTGATTCTCCAAACTAGCACCCCTGTGGATCTTCTACCAAAACTTGCACAACCTGCATCTCTACCTGATCATACACACTTGGCACTGTGGCACTAGGAGGAACACACCTTGCTCTCTTCCCTCTGAAGGAGCTAACCTTGCTCTTACTCAACTAGCACACTTTAAAATACAACCCATGAGTCTATTATATATATCTCATGAAAACAATAATTAGACATCCAATTACAATAATTAGATCCGTAGTTCAAGACTAAATTTAGCCTTTCAGCATGCAAACAACTAGTTCGTTAACTAACTATTCATGAACTAGCAGTTCTAAAACTACACAGGTGACCAACATCAGTCTCTATCTGCCTAGAGATGACTGATGTTGGCTGATCCCTGACTAATGTTGACAGCTTTCTGTCTACACCTGACTGACGCCGGTGATTGTGACACTCAGCAACCTCCTCCTCTATGTTTGCATCAGTGAAGCTTTTAGCTCCACAACCTAACAGATGAGTGAATAATAATAATAATAATTCTTACTCAATCATCAATGGAAGAAGTGCATAAAAAGGAAAATAACATTAGTGAGTGAGAAGTAACAATCCAAATTCATTCAAGAATGGAAAAAGAACATGAAAGTAGAAATGGACTTAGGTGTCTACAAAAAGGGTAGTATACTAATAGAAAATGGAAAGAGAAATAAAGGTACATCTAGCAATGTGAATCCATGGTATAAATAAAATAATCCATAATCATTTAAGCATATTAATTTATTCTAAGGATAGATAAAAATGAAATAAAGTAGTGTTAGCATGTTTTTAAGATGTGAAAAAGAGGAAATATAGAAGTGTGAAAATATATTTAGAATCACATTCTCTTATCAAAGGGGGGAAATGAAATGTTTTGAGGGGAGAATTAAGGAAAAACCAAGGTAAAGGAACTCTTTATCAAAGTTTAGACACTTAAATTAGGTTTGTCAAAATAAGAGGAATTTTGACATTAAGGACTCTGAAGAACTTCTCCTAGTCACACAAATATTAGGTCAACAAATGAAAGATGTAAATAATCCAATGAAGGCTATATGCATGAAAATTAAAATGGATCTACCTTCTCATAATGTGTTCCCCATTCCTCAAGACCCCTTATAGAGCCATCGATCTACTATGAATATTGGGTACTTACTTGAGAAGGTAGGTAGCACCATATATTATGTTGAACTCTCCTATTCCAGCCTACTAGCCTACCATACCCCAATGGACCTCAACTCTATCATGAAGCCAATTATGGAGTTTGATATTCAATTAGATATAGAATATGTGCTTGTAATTATGTTTTTTGGTGTGATTTTTACTTTTGACTTAGTATGTTTCCTTTTATTTTAAATGATTTGGATTTTAAATTTTTGATGGCTTTTTCTATTCTTACTCCATACAAATTTGGAGAACCAAACACGGGTGCTAAAAATGACTATCATTTGAATACTTTGGACTTGGTTTCTAAGAAATATAACTTAGAGAGTATGGTGTCTAAGAGTATCATTAATTTAGGTGAAATAAAAGTGTTATCTTGACTTCAACCTTGGTTTATATAATGTGGAGTGAAAAGAGAGGAAATAAAAAAGAATAAAACATGAAACAATTTGAATTATTTCAAATCACAAAAAATCTAAAAAATGATGAAAAAGGGGTATAATAGTAGTGTAGTGTGATTTATTATCATAATAATGAGGGAAGTGTAGGAAAATATGGTAACACCTTATTGTTGTGAAAATTTTATCTACAGAAAAAGTAAAAGCTAAAGATGAGAACAAGGGATCTGTTAAGTTGTGGAGCTAAAAGCTTCACCAGGATGCAAACAGGAGAAGTTACGGAGGATGCAGAGTTGTGGAGAGTTGCAAAATCAGTTGCAGGGAAATCAGTGTCAGTCTGATCAACTGAAATCGGTCATACAGTAAAGAGGAAGCAACCGGCGTCGGTCACCAGTCGGCCGACATCGGTCATGGAGGAGCCGACGTCGGCAGCCTGTGCGAGAACAGGCAGTTTGCATGACAAATCCAGGAGAGTCTATTTTTGGACTATTAGTTTGCATGTCAAAGGCTAGTTGTAGTCTTGAGATACGTGTCTAATTATTGTAATTAGGTTAGTCTAATTATTGTAAGCATGAGATCTATATATGGACTCATGGGCTGTATTGTAAACTGGTAGCTAGTGAGTAAGAGAGCAATAAGCTCCTTCAGAGAGAAGAGAGTAAAGGTGCATTCCTCCTAGTGCCACAGTACCAAGGTGGGTATTGGATTGGAGAATCAGAAGGATTCTTTGTGTGTGTATGATCTTGGTCAGCATGTGGGCAAGACTTTTTATAGGATATCTACAATGGTGAGTAAGGTCTAGTTATTTGCAGGTAGCAGCAGAGAGTAAGAGATCTACTTGGAGTACGGTTGTGTACTTGGTGAACTGGCAGCGTGTTACTGACTGGTTGGAGAGGTGAACATCAATTTTATATTGGAATTGATTGTTGTGACCAAGAGAGAGAGGGAAGAAGGTCTTCAGGAGTGGCGAACCTTTGAGATGGAGGAAGAAGTGGCATCTTCCTTATTGTATATTCTTCTGAGTGATTATTAATACAATTGTGTATTGTCTCTCAATTCTTGTGTTGTTTCATATTTCTAGTTACTTTATATTTCTAGTTAAATTCCATGATTAGTTGCTAATACAAGGAGTAATCATATGTGCTCTAATTGGTAGAGCAAGATCCTGACAAGTGGTATCAGAGCTTTTGGTTGGGTTGACTAACAGGTGGTTTCAGTTCTGGTAGTGTTTGTTGATTACAAGTCACTCACAGGGTTTTAGATTGAGTGGGAGTATAGCAATGGCATAAGAAAGTAAGCTACAAATGGAGAAACTGAATAGCATGAATGGTTTGATTGATGGAAAGAAGGAACAGGTAAAAAGAGATCATTGGTCGGTAGAAGATCAGCTTGTGGAAGCATATGTTGCAGGTAATATTGCAGAGGATGTTCTGGATAAAGTGGAATCTTTGTTTACAGATTCTTTTGCCTCTTTCCATGCAGCCCGAAATAGAGCATCTCTTCATGGGTATGTCTTTGGAGACTTTGGAGAGATTTATTCATGGGTTGGAGAGCCTTGTCAGATGATTGACGAAGGGGAAGTAAAGCTGAAATTGCAGGCGGATGACACACAGTGGTTGAAGGAAGTCATGCAGGTACCAGTCTTGGAGATGAGTCTAATTTCTTTAGGAAATTTGGGTGATGAGAGATGCACTGTAACTCTCATCGCGGATATACTTGAATTAGATGGTGGTAAGAAAGTAGGTATCCTTTATCTATCTACTTATATTACTGATTCACCTTTTGTTGCAGAGATGTGGCTTTGTAGGCTTAGTCACATATGTAGAAGGAGAATGTAGGTTTTGAAGCAGAGGTCAGATGTCTTTGACATGCTAAAGAACTGAAAAGCCTTGGTGTTCATGGAGGAGATGACAGATAGAGATCAAGTGAGGAAACTGAATTATTCTGAGCAGAGCAGGGTTGATTTGATTAGGATTTTGATCCATGGAGAGCTCGTGGGTAAAAAGTTATCACTCACAGATGAACACAGGTACCAATGTCGATCATATAGTAACCGATGTCAGTAGAATAAAGACTGACATTGATCATAAGGACCGATGTCGATAGGAGGGACACCGGCGTCAGCCAGGGAAACGACGTCAGCAGTCAGGTTCAGTACAGGGAGCCGACATCAGTTAGAAACAAACTGGGAGATGGCTGAGATCGGTCACTGGTACAGATAGTGGGCAGACAACAAGTCTCAAACGCTCATGTTGAGGTCAGAAAGGGTAAATAAACCTCATATTCATTGTTCACCTTCTTTATATTGCTTTTTTGATAGTCAGGAACTAGGAAGATGGAAGAAGCAATGCAGGTAGAATCCAGATACAGTGGGAGCTTGGCATGGATGAGGAGTGTGAGTCCTTGGAGAAGAACCAAACAAGTATCTATTGGTAAAGTTGTCAGCTGGAAGTAAGCACTAAGAGACGGAATGGATTCCCAAGTTAAAGAAGAGAGTGGATGGATACATGAGACAGAAGGCCAAGGCATATGGCCTTGAAGAAGCTGCAGGACAGTGATACAGGTTTTGACATGTGGATGACTAAGCATGGCTTCAGTAAATGTCAGTGTAACTATTGTGGTTTTGTCTTACTAGGTGGATGGTGAGTCATGACATCATTCTGTTGCTGTATGTGGATGGTATGTTTGCTAGCAGGATTGTACATACATGGTGTTGCTGAGCTAAGGGGTAAGATTAGTTCAGTGGTTTGTCATGAAGAATTTGGAGCAGCAAAATTCTTTGGCATAAGAGACATGGAGATTTGATCTCCAGTGGGAGCTGATGTGAAGATGGTGTTGGTGGGGTTCATGATGCAGGATGCAGAATTGAAAAGCACACCAAGGGCTAGACAGTTTAAGCTTAGCTTGAAACAGGGTTCAAAATCACATGAGGTCTAGTGTAGACCTGAGTTATCCCAAGCAGTGGGGGTTGTCAGAAAGTATGGAGCCAATTCAAGGAAGGAGTACTGGAGGGTAGTTCAGTGGGACTAGCAGTAGGGATTCTTGTTATGCAGGGTCAAGTTTTTCACTACATGGATATGTAGGTTCGGATGTGGCAGGTTACTTGAATGACAGGGGTAGCATCATAGGACGTGTGGTGGTTGGTCTTCAAGATTGATCTTGAAGAGGAGTACAAGCTAGGGAATAATTTAGACGGTGTACAAGTATAGGTATAGGTGTAGCTATTTATCTCCAAGTGGGAGATTGTTAAGTTGTGGAGCTAAAAGCTTCACCAAGATGCAAACAGGAGAAGTTACAGAGGATGCAGAGTTGTGGGGAGTTGCAAAATTAGTTGCAAGGAAATCAACGTCAATTTGATCAACCGACGTCAGTCATACAGCAAAGAGGAAGCAACCGGCGTTGGTCACTAGTCGGCCGACATCGGTCATGGAGGAGTCGACGTCGACAGCCTGTGCGAGAATAGGCAGTTTGCATGATGAATCTGGGAGAGTCTATTTTTGGACTATTAGTTTGCATGTCAAAGGCTAGTTGTAGTCTTGAGCTGCGTGTCTAATTATTGTAATTAGGTTAGTCTAATTATTGTAAGCATGAGATCTATATATGGACTCATGGGCTGTATTGTAAATTGGTAGCTAGTGAGTAAGAGAGCAATAAGCTCCTTCAGAGAGAAGAGAGTAATGGTGCATTCCTCCTAGTGCCATAGTACCAAGGTGGGTACTAGATTGGAGAATCAGAAGGGTTCTTCGTGTGTGTATGATCTTGGTCAGCATGTGGGCATGACTTTCTATAGGAGATCTACAATGGTGAGTAAGGTCTAGTTATTTATAGGTAGCAGTAGAGAGCAGGAGATCTACTTGGAGTACGGTTGTGTACTTGGTGAACTGGCAGCATGTTACTGACTGGTTGGAGAGGTGAACATCAATTCTATATTGGAATTGATTGTTGTGACCAAGAGAGAGAGGGAAGAAGGTCTTGAGGAGTGGCGAACCTTTGAGGTGGAGGAAGAAGTGGCATCTTCCTTATTGTATATTCTTCTGAGTGATTATTAATACAATTGTGTATTATCTCTCAATTCCTATGTTGTTTCATATTTCTAGTTACTTTATATTTTTGGTTAAATTCCGTGATTAGTTGCTAATACGAGAAGTAATCATATGTGCTCTAATTAGTAGAGCAAGATCCTGACAGGATCAAAAACTTGTATCCATTGCTAAAAATTATAGAGAAGGAATAATAAATTAAAGATGGTGATTTTATGAGGAAGACTTGGTCTTATCTATGGTCTTACTCTACAATTCATAAAATAGAAA
This sequence comes from Torreya grandis, assembly GCA_037957365.1. Lineage (NCBI taxonomy): Eukaryota > Viridiplantae > Streptophyta > Pinopsida > Cupressales > Taxaceae > Torreya > Torreya grandis. The sequence continues at coordinate 308,465 of JARHVA010004418.1, forward strand.
CCTAAGAGGGTGCACAAAGCATGTGAAAAAGAGAGTGATAAAGATTATTTGTAAAGAAGACTAGGTCCTATCCTTGGTATTACATTACAACTCATATAAAAAAACACAAGGGGAGTAAAAATGATTTAAAATAAAAGAAAACAAATCAAAAGGAAGTCATGAGGAAGACTGGGTCTTATTCACAGTTTTACAATGCAACTCATGAAAAAAGAGAAACCAAAGTACCAAAAAGAAAGAAGTAAGGTTTATGAAAATAGAGACTTCTGTAGAGGGTGAGACCTGTCTATATATTTTGAAAAAAAGTGTTAGAAATATAGCATATATAAAACATGATAATAAGGGAAAGATCTCGGCAAAATACTTCTTTAAATTTAATGCATTAGTGGGCTCTTTGAAAATATGGCCTTCATTAGTTCGAAGATAATAGGTGCTAAGACCAAGGATGTCTTTTACTAAGTATTTTTATGAATATTTACCTTCTTTATTATGAGTGTAATCTAATTTAAGGACAAGATCACCAAAATTAAAAGTGTGAACTTTAAATCTTTTGTTATGTTGTTTGGTAATGCGAGCCTTGTATTCATGATTGTGTTGTAGAATGGAAAGACAGTGTTCATCAAGAATATCAAGAGCATGAAGGTAAGATTAACATAATTATTCATCAAGTATGATACCATGAATAGATATATGAAGAGAGGGGATCTCAACTTCTAATGGGAGAATGGATTCATAACCATAGACTCATGAAAATGGCATTGCCCCAGTTGCAATGCGTATTCTAGTGTGATAGGCCCAAAGAGTGGGATATAGATGAAGATGTTAATCCGTGTGAGTGTCATGAATTATATTTTTGAGAAATTCATTAAATATTATGTTAGGGGCCTCAACTTGGCCATTACATTAGGGATGGTAGGGTGAGGAAAATTTGTGATTAATTTTGAATTTAGCACAAAGATATTTGATATCTTTATTTTTGAAATTACCGCCATTATAAAAAATGATAGTATGAGGAACATCAAAGTGGTAAATGATTTGGTTAAGGATGAATTTATTAATGGTGGTTTTTATGACATTAATATGGGCATAGATTTAATCCATTTGGTAAAATACTCGGTACCCATGGTGATAGAGACATTTCCATCCTATGATATAGGTAGTTTTATTATGAGATCTAATCCCCACATAGAGAATGGCTAGGGAGACTTCAAAATTTGAATATCGATTGGAGGTGAATGGATGAGATCATCATGAATTTGATATGGAATACACCTTTTAGTGAACTTGATGGCATCCTTTTCAAGAGTAGGCCAAAATTAACCCCTACATAAGCATTTATAGGCTATATCTTGTCTGCTATAATGGCCACCATAAATGCCCCCATGTGCTTGTTCAAGGAGAGGAGGGACCTCTTATTTCATAACATAATGAAATAGGGTACCTTTAGTGTTGTGATAATAAAGTATGTTATATCAAAAGACATATTTGAAATCTTATTTGTGAATGTGAGTCTTTTCATGAGAATTTATGTTAGGGGGATAGGTTTGATGTTCAAGGTATTGAATGATGTCTCTATACCATGGGATATGTTAGATAATAATAACCTAAATGTGGTAGATAATTGAATATTGTGGTTTAATGGAATATGGGGACTTTATTACTGGGATAAGAAAGGTAAACTTAGTAAGAACATGATACTGATGAACTAAATATATTGAAGAAACAAGTGAATCAATGATAGAATTTTGATCTTGAGGGATGGATTCGATGGTAAAAGAAGTGAATTATTTGGCAAGGGTAGTGGTTATTTGATGATAATAAATGATATTTTCATTTTTTTTTATTAATAATCACCATTAACCTAGTGGTAAATAAGTTAGGAATCACCCAAAGCATGCATATATGTAATGCCTAAATCAAGGGCCACTTTCATGCCTAGAATTAAGGTTTTGTATTCCACCATGTTGTTAGTGACATAAAATGTAAGTCAAAATGACAAAGGATAATTTTAATAAGAGGACTAGTGAGGATACAACCTACCCCAGATCCTTAAAGGCATTTAGTGCCATGAAAATAAAGGGTCCAAGTATCTTATATAAATACACATTAATTTTAGGAATTTATTCGATGACTATTTTAGATTTAGTATTATCGAGAAGGATAGAGGACTCTTCTAGATTAGTTGATTAAAGATCAATAGTGAAATTATAGAAGTAATCTTTAAGAGATATGGATTGATTAAGACCTTCAGTATAGAGAATATTGTCATTGGGAAGACTATCTTGAAGGTGGTTGGTAGATTGTATAGGAGCAGCTCTGAATTGATCAACAATGATTTGTCCTTTAAAAAATATTTACATAATAATGTGGAGATCATTTTCTATGATAAGGACCATTCAATTGAGAATTCTATTTCTAGGAAAAAAGGCTATGAAGAAGAAGTGATGAATAGGATCGAAATTGATGATAACATAAATTGTTTGATAAAGCATATAATGTTAGAGATTTTCAACTACAAAATATATGGTGAGGCAATAACGTTCTAATTTTGTATAACATTTTTCATGGTCAATGAGGCCTTGATTGATATAATAGATGACACACTCTCTTTTGGTATCATCTTATTAGGCAAACATTTCCACAACTGATATGGTTATGGAAGAAGTATATAAGATTAAAGGATGATCATTAGAAAGTGGAAGAAGGGTATGTGGGTGAAGTAAATATTATTTTATATTGTCAAATGATTTTTGATAAGGATCCATACATTTGAGGGAATTAATTTTCTTTACGTGATAATTAACATAATAAATGTGGTAAGCCATTTCAGGGATAAATTATCTTATTGCCCCAATTTGCCAAGGTAGGTGAGAATATCTGGAATAGAATGAGGGATGGGCATGTTGATAATGGAATTTATATTAGTAGGATTGACATCGATGCCATGAAAATAGAATAATAACCCTAAAAATTTTATAGATGTGATACCAAAGACACATTTGTAGGTATTTAGTCTAACTTCATACATGATGAGGTGATCGAAGATAATAACAAGATTAGAAAGATGATTTTTGTGGCTCTTAGAATTGGAAATGAGATCATAAACATAGGTTTCCATAATATTATGGATAAGGTCATAGACAATGTGGGTCATTTCACATTGATAGGTAGCTCTAGCATTTTGAGTCCATAAGGCATATTAATGTAACAATAGGTGCCACATTCTATGGTGAAAGTTTTATTATGTTAATATTTGGGGGAAATGTGAATTTTATTATAGCCCAAGAAACCATCCATAAGGGATAACATTTCATATCAAGCAATGGAATTTATGATGACATATATATAAGGTAAAGGCAAATTGTTTATGGGACAAATAATATTGATATTACAAAAATCAATGCAAATGCATATGACCATGGTGACTTTCTTCTGAATAGGGATAATATTTGAGACCTATTTTGAATAGTCTATAGGCTTGATAAATTTATCATCAATAATTTTAATGATTTATTTATGGCATAAATTAGAAACTTCTGGTGGAAATTTCTAATATTTTTGTCAAATGGGTTTGACATCAGGATAAGTGATGATATTGTACATCACAATGCTATGATAAATATCAAACATGTCTTCATAGGACCAAGTAAAAGTCTCATGATATTTATCTAAGAATAAGATAAATTTATCTTGCTCAATTAGTGTAAGTTTAAGAGAGATTATGATTGGTCAAGGGCATGATAGGGTACCACATTCTATTCTGGTAGTTTCCTCAATAAGCATAGCATTTACATCTTGGAAATGATATGGTGCATTGGGTAGAGAGGAAATGGGATTTGTTTTAAGATCAATAATAGAAATGAAATTATTGAAACAAGGGGATTTTTGCTTAAAATTCCCAAGTTTATGATGTTGTTGAGGAATTTGAGGTTCTTATGCATGAAGCAATTCAAGAATAGCTTAATAGTTAGGCAAAGTGGGAAGAAGACCATAATACCTAACATCTACTTTGAGATCAATAATTTTGTTACCATGGTTATCATACTCAGAATGTACTTGACATACATATGTGTCCTTAGAATCTAATGTAATATTAGGAGTAGGTGGAGTAGGGGAAGAAGGTTGATCTAGTGTGATTGGTTTATTAATAGTATTGTTAACAGGGTGAGAATTAGATGGAATGATTAGTTCAATAGGATTAAGAGATGTAGGAAGTTTCTAAAGTTTAGAAGGTAAGATTCATTCTACCACCCAAGGATTTTTAATATGTGGATATGGTATGAACATAATAATTTAAATCATGTATTTGATTTAGAGTTTTTTGATAATTTTGAACATCCATGTCTCTTGATTGAGCCTGGGCCATGATGTAATTATCATCATAGGTTGGAGAAATTGTACATTCTTGAGATTCAGGAGGAACTTTGGAAGGGGAGATACCTAGATCATTGGATTTATGTGGAGACATGAATGAAATATCTTGTTATAGTTTGGCTACTCCATAGTCATTACATGTGAAGCCATCTTCGATGTAAGAGGCTTCTTGTGGATTGCATGGAGGGGAAAAATCCATGATCTTGTTTATGAAAGGGAAGGTGTGATCGAGATGTAACACAAAAGGATGAAGCCACTCTAAGATGTAAGGAGGTATCTTGGTAGTGTTTTAGGTATTTTAAAAATCATTAGGCTCATCATCATGTGAATCAACAAGAGTGACATGTAAATCATGATTCATGTTGATGAATTTGGATAAGGGAGCACTATTGATTGTTGGAATGATGGGAATTAGATATTGAGATTTTGGATTTGGAAGTTTAATACTCCAAGTGTTGGTATTGGCCTCATGATTATACCTTTTTCCATTATGAAGGAATTTAATGGGCATCTTAAGAGTATGTTGTAAGATAATGGTAAATTGAGGACCATGAGCTTAGTTTAAACGGTCTTAAGTCTAATAGTAAGAGGGATCTAAATACAACCAAGTGGGTTTTTATTAGTTTTATCAATTCTACAACATGTCATTCAAGTTTGTTTGAGATGATCTTTATTATATCTAAGTTATTGGATGAGCCACAAAGATGTCACACTAATATTAGACCCTTAGTAAATTATGAATGAGGGTGGTATTAATGTCTATTTTAATTAGTATGGGTGGATCATTAGTTCAAAATAGGATAGATCATCATTAATCATGTCTTCTTTAAGGAACTCTATGGAGGCTTTCAGACAAGGACAAATTGATTCAAAGGTATGCGCTTTGGTTAGTTGAGTCTCATGAGAAGATGGCTCTTCTTCTAAGGGATATGGCTCTTCACTTTATTGAATTTTTTGCATGATTAAATTATGATGATAGGGAGAGATACAAAATAACTCCATAAGAGGAATCTTGAAAGGCATGGAGTTAAGTTATTCTAAGAATTTCCAATGGGTTTTGGAAGAAGAACCAACATGAGGCTTAGAAGGTAAATTATATTTGGGAGGAAGAGAAGTGATTAGGGGTTTGGAAGGATGAGCTGGTTCCTCATTAATTTTTGAAGCCATGCGTGTGGTTTTAGTATCTTTGAGGAGTTTCTCTTCTAAATATGGTTTCTTAGGTTTAGTGACAGGATCTTTGTGAGTTAGTTTTGATCCATAATTGACCTTAACCACGTTGACATATTGATAATTTTTATAATATTGGTCATACTTGGCATCAATGGTATCAACATCCTTATTACCTTGTTGAGCGTTAGATGAGGAAAAATATTTTGGTTGTTATAATAAGAATATTTGGGAGTTTGTCATTTTTGATAAGTAGTGTAGTAATCTTGATGATGGAGTTGAATCATGGATTTTTTATTGAATGAATCAATAAGAATATAAGAGACAACAAATTTTATGATACCTCTACATGTTTCATGGGAGTGACTAATGTTGGCATGGAACCAAGACAAATTGATTAGGGTCATACTATTTAGGAGGATTATTGGGATAAGTAAATGGTTTAGAGGGAACTAAAAAATGTTTCATTTACTACACAGTTAATGGTGTGTGAGAAGATGGGGGATTGTTGTCTTTGGCAACTCCTGGCTTGGTTAGAGTAGGATTGATAGTTATCACATTAGTGTAATGTTGAAAATATCCTTTAATGAGTTTGGTATTAGGTCAAAACTATTTAATTAACAAGTCTTGATGCTTGGTTTGGTCGAGAGCTTCATTAAGCATTTGAGGAGAAAAAGTTTGAACTTTATACTAAAGTGAAGGAGTTAATGTGGTTATAAAGAGTTTAAACAAATTATCATCAGTTGTATTATGATCAACCTTGTGCGCCAAAGATTTACATCACTTGATAAAATCATGAGCTAATTTAGTGGTATATTACTTGTCATTGATAAAATGGCTAAGGTAATTTTTAGGGAGATCATTATGTTGAAACTCTTTAAATAGAGGATTGATTAAATCCCCGAGTTGCCATATGGAATATTAGGGAATTTGATTGTACCATTCTAATACATCTCTAATGAAAGTTTTAACTAAAATTTTAGTTGTGTCAAAAGTATTAGTTTAGATCCAATTTTTATAAAGATTACCAAATGCCTTAAGAAAAGATACATGGTCTTTAGTCCCATCATACTTAATAGTGGGATATATATTACCAATATCAATAGAAATAATGAAGAGGGCTAAAAGCTCATTCTGAATGTGTTGGATCATATTATTGTTCATGATATGTTGGGGAATGACATTTCCTATGGCATCTATAAGAGGATGATAATAAAATTTTGATTATTTTGAGGTAAAAGAATGGGAGGTTGATTAGACATATTGATGAAATGAAGTTGTAGTTACATTATTATAGAGGTGTTATATGTTTGCATTATGTTCATGTGTTGTACTATATATGTAATAATTTGGGTTGTGTCAATTGGTGTGTTGGTGTCTATATGAGAACTCCTTGAATTGGTATTAAAGGGAGGGTTGTTAGGTGGTGGATTGCCTATGATTTATTAGATAGACTTGTTCAATTTACCCCACATTGTGATGAGATGATTGAAAATGGGAATTGTCTTGATATGTATGGAAAGGATATATTATACCAATCTCATCTTGTTGCATGATTTAAACCATGTCGTAATACAAAGATGAGGGAGGAGAAGAAGTAATCCAAGAGTGAGGATTCTCTTGGGAGGTAAAGAAAGGAAAAAAGTAACATCTTGTATAGTATTTAAAGGTATTCAGGTTGTCTAAAAATATTTTGATAGGATATTTAATTATGTTTGATTAAATAAATAGAGATTAAAAAATAATATGGAAAATGAGGGACATAGTTATCAAGACAATGAATAGAGTCAGCCAAGTAATGAACAAAGTTTATAAAATAAAGAATCAAGTTGGCCAATAGGTACATAATCAACTGGGTTAAAAAATTAATGCTTATATACAAGATTAAAAGAGTACAAAACCATATGGGTTGATGGTGTATTACTAAATAGGGGGTATAATAGAGAGATAAGAATACACAGTCATTCAAGTCAACCATGTACTACAGGTAGGAAGTTGAAAAATAGCCTATATCGATTAAGATGATAATGAGTTAAAACAGGGAAAATTTTTACACTTTAATGTGAATTAATAATGAAATCAAGCACATACATATTTGGATCAATGTGTCTAATCCAAAAAGGAAACACAACATAAACCTTGCACCAATGCTAGCTAATGCAAGTTTTAAAATTCAACACATAATGATCAAAGAGCAAGTAACAACTAAAAAGTAAATGCTAATTTTTGACACATAATATTTTCAAACTTTATCAATTACTAATGCTTTCTATTTTGTAGGAACCTATTGAGTCTCAATATCTTTGAGTACATGCCTTAAAGGTGTACTAAAAAAGGGGTAGGCATACCATTGGTGCTTGATAGGATTGTTTTCCCTATAATACCACTTGCTATCAATCTAATCATATCCTAAAAACATTCCCCTAAGATTTACTTCATCTTTTTCACCCTCCTCTAGTCATTTTCTACTTTCATTATCCCTTCCCTAATGTAAACACCTTTTTGATAGCTTAAAATACAATGTAAGCCCCATCAACCATGTAATCTAATTGACATAACTCATTTAGGGTTTAGGTCAGCCCCTAGCCAACCTAGACCAAGACCTAATTTATTTTTGTTAATAATGATACATAATCGATTGGGTTGACCTTATCAACTAAAATTTTGAAAAGGTTTAGGGTTAAATTCATATATATAAACACATTCATTTCACCATTTCTTAGAGACAACAAGAGTTAATTATTCATTTGTGCTTCTTTACAATATGCTCTTCCACCATTATAATTGAGGATTATCTCTTGGAAAAGTCTTAGATGTTTTGGATTTTCTTAGTGATCCTTACAAACCACAAAAACCTCTTATGAATCACCTTTGTCCAAGGGATAGATTGAGTCTTGATGAGTTCATCTTAAAGGTAAGTATCTCTAACTTTTATCCTCTCTTTTAGTAGATATAAATAGCATAAGTAATGGCTTTTGATTATATTGCTCTCTCCATACATTAGGGTTTTACTTTACATAGTTTAATTAGGATTATCTTAGGCATGTTTAGTTTTATGTTTACTAACACCCATTTTGTACCACAAGCTTTGTTGAGCACTAGATTAGACTTTGATTTTGTCATTTATACATTATGAATATGAAAACATAGAACCTAGTAAAGATTATTGCTTAGTTTTTCTTGATTGGAGGCTTTGGAACCCTCCATATTGGTTTTATTATGGTAAGAGATCCCTTGTCTAGGTATAGTGGATCCATTTTGGTCATGACCCTAAATATCTAAAGTATTAACAATCAGAAGTGAAAGTAGGATTTATCTTCTCTGAGCTAGGATTGATTAACAGATCAGTTGCATTTCCCTTTGCATACATTCTGGTGAACCCAATGTGAATTTAAACCTTGAAAGTTTTCTTTCACTCCATAATTTTTGTCATCATTTATATTTTTATATATTTTTATTACTTTATCATATCAGTTGGTATAGTTCTAACTTTCTGTGTGCAAGTTTAACATAATCATTTCAAAACAACTCTATTTTATTTGTGTAGGTCTTAATTAATTACAAGTTATTAGATTGATCAATTTGACATAGTACTCTTATTCAGTTATAGATTAAAATATATATTCAAATTAGTATACTATATCTACTATCTCCTATCAACATACAAGTCAATAAAGACTATCAAATACGTCAACTCTATTCGTTATCTCTTATTCAGCACATAGTGTTTTGAGAACTTGTTCAAACTAGTAAACCTAGTTGGAAAAAATTTAAAATCAACATTTGAACATCTCAACATAAAAAATTTCAATCTAAAACATCTTCAATCCCACCAAGGTTCCTTTCTTTTCTCTTTGTCATTTTAGTTATTATTTTTGTTTTATTTTTCACAAGTTTGTAGTCTACAAAAATACAACCCTATATCTAACTAGGTCAACCTGGTTAACCCAGTTATGCAGTCTTTCTTCTATCTAAAAAAAGACATAGTCAACCTATTGAACTTTATTCTTAAAGACCTTTATTCTACATAACAATAATGACCCAGTTAACTCTGTTATGTATTATTTACATATAGTGTCACCTAACTGACTTTGTACTATTTTCAATCATAAGAATTAGCATCTACTTTCTAGTAGTTAGTTTACCTTTTATTTCCAATTGTTTTCATTATTAGAGTAACTCACATAGATTAAATAGGTGGTTTTTTAAATTATCATTTTAGTTACACTGTCTTACTCTTTTTCACACAAAATCACTCTATATTCAAAATAGTATTAAACATTTATCTTCCCAAGGAATATATACTTGGATTTCATCACCAAGGGGGAAGCCATCTTGGTTTTTTGGCCAAGTATAAATATGTGATTGATGGTATATATTGGAATATCACCTGACATCCTTATCAATACGATATTGTGAAGTGAGGGGGTAGGCCCCAATACCAAGCTAATACCATCATCAATATAGTCCCTTTCAGCCCAACCATCCTAAAACCATCCTTAGATTTCTTTCTAATTACTTCTTTCAACTAACTTTCCTATCACATTAAAATTACACTTTATTATAACTTAACAACACTTAGGATGACAAACTAGTTAGTGTATGCACATAAAATTTTCAAACTTAATCAATTATTGATGCTTTCTATCTTGTAAGAACCCACTAAGTCTCAATCTCTCTAAGTGCACACCTTAATGGGTGCACTAAGAAAGGGGTGGATACACCATTAGTGTTTCATAGGATTTTTGTCCCTATACTACCATTTGTTATCAATCCAACCATCTCCTAAAAAAATTCCCATAAGATTTACCTCCTCTTTTTCATCATCTAGTCATTTTCTACCTTCATTATCCCTTACATAACTTAAACACCTTTTTGACAATTTATGATACAATGTCAGCCCTATTGACCCTATACTATAATTACTAAAAATCATTTAAGGTCTAGGTCAGCCCTTGGCGAACCTAAACCAAGACCTAATTTTTTTTTATAATGATATAGAGTTGATTGGGCCAACCTAATGATAAATTTTGTAGAAAGGTTTAGGGTTAGATTCAACTATATAAACACATTCATTTAGGCATTTCTTAAAGACAATAAGAGTTAATTAATCATTTGTGCTTCTTTACAATATGATTTTCTTCCATTCTACTTGAGGACTCTTAGTTTAGGATTTATAATTGGATAAGAATCTTATCTTATGGAAAATTATTGGATGCCTTGGCCTTGATTAGTGATCTTTACAAACCACAACAACCTCTTGTGAAGATTTTTTGGATAAGGGAGAGATTGAGTGTCGACAGGTTCATCTTCAAGGTAAGTATCTCTAAATTTTATCCTCTCTTTTAATAGATACAAGTAACATATTTAATTGACTTTTAATATATTACTCGCTCCATGTATTAGGGTTTTACCTATACATAACTTAATTAGGATTATCTTATGTATGTTTAATTTTATGTTTACTAACCCACATTTTGTGCCACAAGCTTTGGTGAGCACTAGATTAGACTTTGATTTTATCATTTATACATTGTGCATATGAAAACATAAGACCTAGTAAAGGTTATTGTATATTTTAACTTAAATGGAGGATTTGGAACCCTCCCTAATGATTTTATTATGGTAAGAGATCTCTTGTCTAGGTATAGTGAATCCTTTTTGATAATGACCCTGAATATCTAATGTATCAACAATATGAAGTGTAAGTAGGATTTATAGTCTTTGAGCTATGATTGATTAATAGATAAATTATATTTACTTTTGCATACAAGTAACACCATTATTGTAAATGTGGTGGTAGTGTCCTGATATTAGTGGGAGTGTCCTCTGTGTAGGACTACTTGAGTTTTTGGGTGCACCTATGTTTAGATCTCTAGGGTCTTTTCTTGTATGAATGAGTCTTGAAACCTTATATTTTGACTATAATGATAAATATAATGAGAAAACCATAATCATACATATATCATTTAATTGACATGAGTTGAAAGTGCATTTGTTAGTAGGGTAGGCTACACATCCTCAACACCCTGTTGTGATGAAAGTTACCTACATATCAAAACTCTAAGGAGGGATCAAGCCTAATGTAGTTATCCCCATATAAGTGTTGGTGCAAGTGAAAGTGTATTTATTATGATAGTGGACTTGAATGTTTTAATGTGATTGAGACTATAAATTTAGGTAATCTAAAATCAAGACTATTATAGATGGTAGTACGAAGTAAGACAAAATAGGGATTAGTAACCTTTATTATGCACAACTTGTTCTAATTTTGAATGTATATTTTGAATCTTATTTCCATCCAATGGTTAGAGGGATAAAAATCATGTATTTATTTTTTTATGTTATTTTTGCAGGTGATAAAGGAGGTCTAGGCCAACCCTAGAAAATTTTAGTTTTGAAAAGATATCTGTTTGTGGAAGAGAGGGGCAATGGACATTAGCACCAATTTTGAGACACTAGTGCCATGTGGAACTAGTGTCCTTATTATGGTGTTAGTGTCTAGATCATACAAAATTAGGCATGAAGGTCCATGATTTGGAAATGAGGGTTTGGAAATACTTTAGGGCTAATTAGGGATGCTTGTGGCCTTCATAAAGGCTAGATAAGTGTGAGAATAATTTCTAGGATACGTCTAGGGATAAAATAGGTATAGGTAGTGTCAAGTATCACTCTTATCACCCAAATAACACTTTTTGGTGATTAAATTCCCCCCCCCTCCCCTTTTTTATAGAAATGCATCAAAGCAAAATGACTAGGCTAATGGAAAAATAATTGTACCTGGACTTACCTAAGAGATGAATCCCATGAAGCTGGGTCTGAGTATGTGAAGCATACTCCAATGTGTGTCTTACAAATGAAACATGCATAAATTAGTCCTTATTTAAGAGATATAAAAATCAAAATACTAAAATGAGTAAAGAAGTAAAATTGGGTAAATAAATAGGAAAGAAGAAAGGAATGATTACACCTCACTAGGTACGTGAACTAATGCATAATCCTAGTGACAATGTATGTGTGTACATGTATATAGTGATCAATAGATGATAACATGGATTAATATGATGGACTTATCAATCCTCATGTTTGGGTAGCTCAATAACTCAATTCATTTTTGACTCCATCATTGCCTACCCCTACTTGGTGGATCATGACCTGTGAATAGCTTGGATTAGATTGATAGTGTGTCCAAACCTCTCATGTAGGTTGATAAAGAACTAAATTAGTCTATGAATCCATCATTTCCCACCCATATGTAGTAGATGCATCTAACAATGAATTGTATGAAGTAAATTTAAATATCTAATTGGGTATGTCTAATTGGCTATGTTAACTCTACAACCACTCAGGTATATTAGGCAACTCTGGGATACTTAGGAAGTGTCTGTCATGATCTAACACACAAAGCTTTGATACCAATTGTCAGGATCCCTACTCCTTAAGAGTACACTTGATTACCTTTGTATAAGCAACTAAACACAGAATTTAACTAGAAGTAAAATGTAACTAGAATTCAGAAACAACACAGAATATGAGAGACAATACAATCTTGTATTAACACTCTTCTAGAAGGAAATACAATGAAGAAATCACACTCTTCCCACACCTCTTGGGCATACCAGTAATTCTCCCTCAAGAGTTCTCTCTCTCAATTACAAACAAAATCAACTCAAACACAGAGTTGTTGTTTCAACTAGTCAGTAACAATACTGCCAGTACACCAACCAGTAAGTGACAATCAACTCAACTGTTGTTGCCTACTTCTAGTACCAACTGAGTACACCACGTACTCCAAGTAGATCTCCCTAATCTTGCTCCTTGTTGTGTTGTAGATCTCTTTTGACCTTGCTACCCTATAGATCTCCTTTGACCTTGCACACACACACACACCTACAGATCAACTGACCTTACTTACCATGTAGATCTCCCTGATCTTGCACAACTTACAGATCAACCTGGTCTTGTACACCTGCAAACCTAGATCTTACACTCTAGAAGAACCCTTGTCCTTACCTTTCCAAGTCCTTATGATTCTCCAGCTTTACAATATAGCTCCATGGGTCTCTTAAATAGATTCCATGCAAACAATAATTAGACTTCTTAATTATAATAATTAGAAACACAGACTCAAGACTAAAATTAGTCTTTACATGCAAACTGGCCATTCAACAAACTAACTGTTCATGTAACTAACAGTTCTAGAATGCACAAGCAACTGACGTCGATCCCTGTCTATCTAGAGATGACCGATGTCAGTCGATGAATGACCGATGTCAGTAGCTTCTGGTCTACCCCTGATTGACATCAATTTACCTGATCGACTATGGTTACTATGACACTCAGGAACCTCCTCCATGTTTACATACCTGTGATGCTTTTAGCTCCACAACCTAACAATCTCCCACTTAGAGATAAATAACTGCACATGTACCTATACTTGTACATCATCTAATTTTGTTTCCTGGCTTGTATCCCTCTTCAAGTTTAATCTTGAAGACCAACCACCACATATCCTGTGGTGCTTCTCCTGTCATCCAAGTAACCTGCCATATCTGAATCTACATACCCATGTAGAGAAGTGCCTGACCTTGCATAGTATGAATCCCTGCTATTGGTCCCTTTTAGATACCTGAGGATCCACTGAACTACTTTCCAGTGCTCCTTTCCCAGATTGGCCACAAACTTGCTAACAACTCCCACTGCTTGGGTAATATCAGGTCTAGTACTCATGTACTCAACCTCATCAAGTGATTTGGGACATTATTCTGTGAACTGTCCATCCATAGGTGTGCTAATCGATTCTGCATCCTGCATGTTTAACCTCTCCACTACCTTATTCACATAATCATCCTGAGACAACATCAACTTGTGATCTTCCCTATCTCTAGAAATACTCATGCCAAGGATTTTCACTCCTAAATCCTTCCTGGCACACCTCTGAACTAATTTTACCCTTAGCTCAGTAAATCCCTACATGTATGAACCTGTAACAAGCATATCATCCACATACAGTAATAGGATAATGTCACAACCATTATCCAACCTAGTAAAATAAACACAGTGATTACATTGACATTGACTAAAGACATGCTTTGTCATACCCTTGTCAAACCTGTACCACTGTCCTAGAGCTTGCTCAAGACCATATAACCTAGCCTTCTATCTCATGTGTCCATTCTCTCCTTTCTTTAACCTAAGAATCCATTCGTCTTTCAGTGCTTTCATTCTAGCTGGCAACTCTACCAAATCTCCCATTTGGTTCTTTCCCAAGGAATCAACTTCCTCATTCATGCCATGCTCCCGCTGTTTCTTAGATTCTACCTGTATTGCCTCTTCAAAACTTCTTGGTTCTTGACCATCAGTGAGCAACAAGTTCAAGTAGTATAAATAAGGGGAATAATGAATTTAAGGCTTACTTACCCTTTTGTGTCCTCCATATGGGCATTTGAGACTCCTTGACAGCTTGCTGTCTACCCAAAATCCATTCTCTAGTCGACCTTGGTCTGCACCCAATCGATGTTGATTCCACCTAATTACTGACACTGGTTCCATGACCAACATCGATGTCTACCTGGTCACTGATGTCAGCTCCCTAACCGACGTTGGTCTCCACCTGCTCAACACCACTGACTCTGATCTGCACATGATTGACGTCGGTACCTACTTGTTTGATGTCAATTCTCACATGATCGACGTTGGTAACTATGTTTTCCTATGAGTGATGACCTTTACCCATGAGCTCACTTTGGATCATAACATTGTCCAAACTACCTTGCTTAGAATTATTTAGCCCCTTGAGCTGATCTCTATCCATCATCTCCTCCATGAAAACCAAGGCTTTCTAATTCTTAAGTTTGTCAAAGACATCAGACTTCCTCTTAAGAACATGCATCCCCTTCTTATTCATGTGACCAAGCCTACAGAGCCACATCTTCACATCTACATCTGAAGTAGATAAACTAGAAGGAGAATCAGTAATATACGTAGATAGATAAAGATTACCTACTTTCTTACCACATGTTAATTCAAGTGCACCCTTGGAAACTTTCCAAAATTCTGTTGTGAGAGTAACTGTGCAACCCTCATCACCCAACTTTCCTACAAAAATTAGACTCCTCTTTAGGACTGGGACATGCATGACCTCCTTCAACACCCATGTGTTTCCCATCTACAATTTCAGCCACACTTCCCCTTTCCCAACAATTTGACCAGGCTCACCAACCCCTAAATAAATCTTTCCAAAGTCTCCATGGACATAGTCATGGAAAAAGACTCTATTTTGGGTTGCATGGAAAGAGGCAACATAATCTAAAACCCAAGATTCTAATTTATCCAAGGAACATACAAAATCATCCTGTGTAACAATACCTACAACATCTGCTTCTTCATTTCCTTCATGATGATCTTCTACCAACCAACAATCTTTCTTTACCTGCTCTTTCTTTCCATAATACCGTAATTGATGATTCTTGCCATTGAATTCCTCCATTCTTAGTGTACTTTCTTTTACCATTGTTTTACTCCCACTCAATCAAAAACCCCTGAGAGTGACCTATAATCAACAAACACTTAACATGCTCTAACCACCTGTTAGTGTACCTAACCAAACTCTGATACCAATTGTCAATGGTATCACTTGGTGATCCTATCTTTGAGTTTTTCTTCGACCCAGCTCTAATACCACTTTTCAAGATCTAAGACACAAAGCTTTGATACCAATTGTTAGGATCCCTACTCCTTAAGAGTACACTTGATTACCTTTGTACACTAGAATTTAGAAATATCACAGAATATGAGAGACAATACAATCTTGTATTAACACTCTTCCAAAAGGAAATACAATGAAGAAATCACACTCTTCCCACACCTCTTGGGTGTACCAATAATTCTCCCTCAAGAGTTCTCTCCCTCAATTACAAATAAAATCAACTCAAACACAGAGTTGTTATTTCAACTAGTCAGTAACAATACTGCCAGTACACCAACTAGTAAGTGACAATCAACTCAACCATTATTGCCTACTTCCAGTACCAATCGAGTACACCACATACTCTAAGTAGATCTCCTTGATCTTGCTCCTTATTGTGTTGCAGATCTCCTTTGACCTTGCGCACGTGCGTGCGCGTGCGCGCGCGCGCGCGTGCACACACACACACACACACACACACACACACACACACACACACACACACACACACACACACACACACACACACACACACACACACACACACACTTGTAAATTAACTGACCTTACTTACCATGTAGATCTCCTTAATCTTACACAACTTACAAATTAACCTTGTCTTGCACACCTACAAACCTAGATCTTACACTTGGGAAGAACCCTTGTCCTTGCCTTTCCAAGTCCTTATGATTCTCCAACTTTACAATATAGACCCATGGGTCTCTTAAATAGATCCCATACAAACAATAATTAGACTTCCTAATTACAATAATTAAAAATGCAGACTTAAGACTAAAATTAGTCTTTACATGCAAACTAGCCGTTCAACAAACTAACTATTCATGTAACTAACAGTTTTGGAATGCATAGGTGATCGATGTCAATCCCTGTCTATCTGGAGATGACTAATGTCGACTGATGAATGACCAATGTTGGCAGCTTTCGGTCTACCCCTGACCAAAGTCAGTTTGCCTGACCGACATCAGTTACTATGACACTCAGCAACCTCTTCCATGTTTGCATACCTGTGAAGCTTTTAGCTCCATAACCTAACAGTGTCATAGATCCAAAGAAAAATGGCATATTTAAATACCCTAGAATAGAAGAATCATAGAGATATAATCAAGTCTAAACTAGATAAGCTGGTGTTGAACATATGCATGAATATGTAATATAAATATGTGTAAGAGATAGGTGTACATATGTTAAGTCTAAATTAATAATCACCAGTGAAAAATCTAGGTAAGTGTAGCACAATCAATATCAAGATATAACAATGCTAAAGTTTTGATGTAGAATATATAAATATAGAACATGGGAATAGAAACCATGTATAGGGTGACCTAAGTGGGTGAATTTCTCAAGTGAAGACCCATGCTTCGGTGTATATGCCCCCAGTGGGTAGATAATAACAAAGCTAGATTGGGGTAGTGGATTTGATTCTTGTAGCAATATGTAAACACTCAACAAGAATAAGTGAAGCATGTATGTATGTAAAAATTGACAATACTAAGATAGCTAGCATATGTATTATCTAGAAAATATAATAAATGTAAACATAATAATGCATAAAATCTATCATTTTGTGTTTTTTGAGTAATTATATAAATATTTTTGTGTTTTTGATAAATTATATTATTTTTGTATTATATGAATATAAGATATGTACAAGCAATATGAATTTTTTTTTGATTTTTTATATGCAAATTCTCCTTAGATGCATCATTTTCAATGGGTTTTTGATTTCTTGCCATCATGTGAAGCTAGACGATATACTTTTGGGCTAAGCTTTTCTATAATTATGCATAGTCCAAGCTAATTTGGTTTAAACTTTCCTTTGTTCTCTTCTTTAGCATTGGCATTTCTAAGATTTTCTTTTAAAACTAAATCATTGAATTTGAATTCCTTGCTATGTATATGGTTATTGTATGTCTATTAGATTACCTCTGATATGCCTTGAGATGCTTTGTGGATTGAATGTGCATGTGATCCAACCATTATAATTCATGGAGATGTCTCTCTCTATATTGACCATCTGTGATGAGCCATTTTATGGAGAATAGTAAGGATAGGTTTTTTAACTCTAGTGGGATAACTAATTTTGTGCCATATACTAGTGAATAAGGAGTATCTCATGTTAGTGGTTGTATACTAGTGTGATAATCCCATAGTGCATATATGAGATGACTGTGCTAGTAATCACCACTTTAGTAACTATTTTGATAAGGATATTGCTGATTGTCTTTTTTGTTTATTCTACTTCACCATTGCCCTATGGGTAATATAAAGTAGAGAATGTGTGTTATATTTTATATTTATCTCAAAATCTATTCACTAGTTTATTCTTGAAAGATGTTCCTCTATCTGTGATGATGGCCACTAGGAGACCAAATGGGAAATAATATTGGTCATGAGGAAATGACATATCTTCTCCATTTATGGATTATAGTGGAATTTATTCCACCCATTTTATAAAATATTCTATATAAATGATAATGAATTTGTGACCTCCTATGGATTCTAGGTTTATCTTACCGATTAGATTGAAACCCTATAGCATAAATGGCCAAGGGGATAGGATAGGTTGTATTTGTTGTAAATGGACATGATGTGGGTTGCCATGGCATTGAAATTTGTTACATAACTTGGTGTATTCTTAGAATCTTGTTCCATGTTTGGCCAATAGTAAATTTGATTGAGTAATTTGTGTGACATCACTTTACTACTGAAATGACCACCACAATCACTATCATGTATTTGTCTGATAGCCAACTTAGATTCCTTAACTGTCAAACATTAGAGTAAGTGTACCTCAAAATATCTTTTGAATAATCTCCACCAATGATAACATATTAGAGTGATTTTTTTGTAGTTTGTGATTTTCATTTCTTTTGAAATTATCAGGTGTAATAGATTTATGTAAAAGGTTGTGTACATTGGAAAACCATTCAGATGGAACTATGATACATGTGGTAACTATAATAATTAGATCTATGAGATTCACATGGGATATTGATGGAGATTATAATCATTTGATAGTGAATATAACCTAGTCTTCATCTATGTTATTGGGGATCAATGATGCAACACTAGCCATTGCATTGGCATGAAAATCATATTTACATGGGATGTTTTCAATACACAAGTTTTCAAATTGAGCTTGTATATATTGAACCATATTATTGTAAGGAATGAACCCTTCTTCTTTGGTTTGGTTGATATCTATAACTTGATTGACAATTAATTATGAATCCCTATAAAATTTAATTGATTTTATCTAGAGAGTTTGAGCCACTTGAAGGCATAAGATAAGGGATTCATATTTTGTGATGTTATTGGTACATGAAAAAATAAGATGGTAAGTGAGGAATATTGTGTGTTCAAGTGGTTCGGTGAAAACAATTCTAAATCTGATACAAGATGCACATCTAGAACCATCAAAGAATATTATCCATGTATTAGAAGTGGTATTATATGCTATGAAGTCATTTTTAAATCATCATTAATAGGATTTATATCCAATAATGGAGTTGATACCAATTGATATGCAATTATCTGGCCTTTTACTATTTTTTATAAAATGATATTGAGGTCAAATTCTATGAGTAACGTAACCTATTTTTCAATATAGCCTGAAAGATATAGTGTTGATATATGTATCTTTAAAGGATCAAATTTTGTAATGACTTGTGTCTCATTGTGAATCATATAGTTTTAGAGCTTTTGAGTAGTAAATATAATTGACAAATGAAGTTTTTAATTTTTAGATAATTTCATTCATAATCAATAAGTATATGACTGATGTAGTAAATGGCATGCTCTTTATGTTGATCATCATGCCATGTTATGAGTGCACCAAGTGCATGATCTATCACTAAGAAGTAAAGTAGAAGTGGCTTATTAGGTGTTGATGATACCAATATGAGTGGGTTCAACAAGTACTATTTGAGTGTGTCAAATCTTTCTTGATATGTGATGTCCTATTCAAATTTTTTATCCTTTAAAGTAATCTAGTGAATGATTGAGTCTTATATGAGATTTGTGCCCCAAAGTGGCATATTACCTAAATTTTGCCTTGGAGGGAGTAAAGATTCTATAAATTGGTAGGAAGAGGCATATCCATGATTATTTTGAATTTTTTGGGGTCAAACTTAATATCATGTTAGGATATTATAAATCCTAAGAGTTTACCTAATGAAACCCTAAAGATGTATTTCTTGGGATTGAGTCGTACATTATATTTTATTGGTCTCTCAAAAACCTATTAGAAATCTATTACATAATGTTGTCACTCTTTTGATTTTACAAGAAAATAATTGACAAAATCTTTGAGTACTTTATGATTGAGGTCACAAAATATATGTGTCTTTGTTCATTGGTATGTTGTGCTTACATTTTTAATCTAAAAGGCATGACTATATAGTAGAAAGTGTCCCATGGTGTGGTAAAAGAAGTATTTTCTTGGTCTTCTTTAACAATATTAATTTGATTGTAACTAATGAAGCCATCTATAAAAGAGAGCATTTCATAGCCTGCTATGTAGTCAACTATCATATCGATGTTGGGTAGAGGAAATTCATCCTTAGGACATGTATTTTTGAAGTCTCTAAAATTGAAACAACATCAAATTTGGACATTAGGTTTTATAATAGGGTTAATATTAGCAACCCATCAAGGGTGAGAAAATAGTTAAATGAAAATGGCATACACGATCTATTGGATCTCATTTTTGACTAAAAGAGTAACTTTAGGTTGTATTTTTTTATTTAACTAGATTGACATTGAGATACAATGTAATCCCATGTACTGTAATTGAGGGATCAATGCCAAGCATATTGAAATAATCCCAGATAAATACTTTAGGAAAATATTTTAAAATTTAATGAATAGATGTATCTTGTAAGGTAGAATCTAATAGTATGATATAGGGATTAGTATCTATATAATAATTTAATTCAAATGTCTCTCCATTAAGTAAACTAGATTGATCCATAGTGTATGACATTATAAGGATAATATCATTTGAATCATATGAATTCTCACCAAATTATGCATGGGTATTTATGGAATGAGGAAACCTATTACTATGATATAAAGGAGATCCTCATATGCCCCTAAGAATTCTAAGAGAGTTTTGTCATTAGTGAAATCTTCAAAATTAGGTAGATATGGAGAAGTTATATCATTGATAAGATTAGGGTATATAAATGAGAGTGTAGAGACATGGTTTACCATATCATCTATCCATGAAATAGGTGTAAAAAAAATGATATGCTAAGAAGTATGGTGAGAGAAATTGGCATTGGATGTGTTATCTCTATATCTGAGTCCTTATCTACCCTACTAATCATATGATTTAATGGGATTAAGGATTCCTTACTCATGTTTTCCAAGGACCTATCCTGTGTAACCCATTTTTTGAAGTATCTCAATGAAAAAGGAGAAGTGAACTTATTATCTTATGATCTAGAAGTTACTAGGGTAGTGATACACAAGCTCTAAATAGTAGACTAGAGTGGTGTTGTATCAAAATACATGTGAGGAATATAATTGTGTGAAGGCTCTATATGTTGACAATATTTTAATGGTTATTTAACCATAGGGCTTGTATTGATATGACCTAGGTAGTTAAAATTTAAACATGCATGTAAAATGGATGGAACTATATACATATCATGAACCCATGGTTTTCCAAGAAAGATATTGTAATTAATATCATTAGGCATACCTTGACATGTTGTACATAGTGTTCTAAGCCCCAATGTAAGGCTTAATATGATTTGACCCAAGAATTTGCATGGAATATTATTAAACCCTCATATGTTCATATCATAAGGATCCAAATCCTTAGCATTATTTTAAAAGGTCAAAGAAAAGAGATATTGCAAATGTTTAACACTAATCCAATGTTAACTAAAACCTATTTGACATGCACCTCATTAATTTGTAATGTAATGTAGAGAGGCAAGAGTAGATATATGATGTGTTGAGGTGGAATATCTTCCCTCTAAAATGAAATATGATCTTTAGTACATTTCATAGTATTAATTATAGAAACAAAAAAAAGCTAGCTCAAATGTTTGAGGCACTTGAGTATCATGGAGTGCAACATACAAAATATCTGTATATGTGTCAAAATGTTGTAGGAGATATAAACTAAAAACTATAGTTGAATAATTACTAATTTAGTAAAAAATATATAGCCATGGGTGTTGCTAACTTGCCAAGATTTAGGACCACATGTAGACATCATAACCTAGATTGCAAGGTCTACTAGGAGTGTAAAACTATAGTAGAAGTGAGATGGTGGATAGATGTGTGTGATCCAGAAGGAAGATGGATAAGTGAGATAATTTTTGTTCCCTTATGTCTAGGAGTGATAGAAAAGGAATTAAAATGAACCAAAGAGAAAAATGTATCTAAAGAATACTTATTGATTGTAGGTAGTGTAGTTGTTATCCTATGTAATGTATTCTTTGTGTTTAAAGATTTGTGTCATAATTGAATTCCAAATAAGAGAAATATAAAATACTATATAAATAATGAAACATGGCAAGCATTTTAGTTGATATAAAGCATCATGTATACATGTGTTTATGTCTTTTCTAAGTTAATTATGAATTAAATGGAACAATCATGCAAATGAAAGTATTAAAATTTGTAATAGAAATTGATACACTTATTATATCATTACTATCATGATTATATCAAATAAAATCAAAAAATGTATGAATTTGAAATCTAAATGCTATTAATGTGAACCCTAAGGTTATCTAGGATTAGGGTTTGTGCAATATTTGAAGTAAATTAGGTTCACCACATATTTTAACCTTTTAGGACTTAACTAGACTAAATCCTATGTTTGTTAAAGAGTTGAGTAGACTAAATCAAGGAAATATTATGCAATAAATATAACCACTATTTTTTACATAATTGACTAGATTTGACTTTTCTAAACATAGTAATAAATAGTGAAAATAAAAATTAGCTAGAAAACAACTGAGATGGATGATCTAGGTGATGGAAACTAAGGTGGAACCTGGTTTGAGTTTCATAAATAGGATCCCAATTTAAGAATCCCTCCTAGATAGTAGCACCATAATTATATAGTAATACATTATAAGAAATGAGGTGGTATTGTCCTTTGTGTAGACTATCCTGAGCTTCTAGGTGCACCTATGTCTAGATCTCTAGGGTCTATTCCTACGTGAATGAGTCCTAAAACATTGAATGCCTATAATGATTGATTTAGTGAAAAAACCTTAATCCTACATGTAGCTAGGGAATTTAATTTCCATGAGTTAAAAGTGCATTTTTTAGTAGGCTAGGCTAGACATCCTCAACACCCCTATATGATACGAGTTTCCTATATACCAATACTTTAAAGAGGGATCAAGATTGATGTAGTTCTCCCCATATAAGTGTTGATGCAAGTGCAATTGTATCTATTAGTACAGTGTCCATGAGTGCCTTGAATGTGCTTAAGATTATAAATGTGGGTAATCTAAGCTTAAGACTACTATATATGGTTGTATGTAAAAGTAGGGCAGAATAGGGATTGATAACCTTAATTATGCACAACTTGTTTTGAGTTTGAATATGTATTTTACATCTGATTTACATCCAGTGGTTAGAGGGAGAAAAGTCATGTATTTATACTATTTTGTTGCTTGTGTAGGTTATAAAGGAGGTATAGGCTAACCCTAAAAAGTTTTAGTTTAAAAAAAATATCCATTCAGGTAAGAGAGGGTAAAAGGACATTAATGCCATTTTTCGGACACTAACACCATATGGTGCTAGTGTCTAGCTGGCAGAATACTAGGAATGAAGGGCTAGAATTAGGAAATGAGGGTTCAAGGCTACTTTAGGGATAACTAGGGATGCATGTGGCCTACACAAATGCTGAAAAAGTGTTACAATAAGTTAGGGATAGGTAGTCTCAATTATCACTCTTATCACTCAAATGCCACTTTTGGGTGATTACACATATTCATAAACACAAGCCCATTATAAGAATGCACATTCATCCTAAAACCTCCAACAATCCTAACCCATGAACCTAATGAATCAGATGACCTAATGTGCAAATCTATAATAAACTATTATGTCCAATGACCAAAATCACTAATAGACATTTACCTTGTTCAATTTATTTTAGAATACAATAAAAGTGGAAAAAGCTTAAAAAAAAGGCACATGTAATTAGATTTATAAAATACAATAAACATGTTGACATTGAAAAATATTCTATAGAAAGACCATTGTTATACATGCCTTCTATGGGAAATGAAAATAAATTAAAATATGGCTTCCCAACCTAGACTCATGCACATACATACCATGAAACTATAATCAAACAAAATGAGGCTGAATTCCATTTTGACATTAACAGTACTTGGGGAGAGGTAGATGAATTCATTCACATAGATGAATCTAATAATGATACTATTGAGACATTGAAATCAAATAGACAAATCAACAATGTTGAAGATGAACACTATGATCTCACCAACTAATTTTCACTTCTTATGAATCTTAAATATGAAAAAATATAACCTTAAACCATTTGAAATAGGCAGCCATCTAGTTATATCAGACAACATTGAATATTACAAAATAAGGAGAAAATTAAATAAAGAACAAGTAATTGTTAAAGATATAACAATAAAATAATGAATAGACCCATAAATGCCACTACACTTATTTTTAACAAGTGGTGATAGCATTGGAAAAACATTTCCTTCAAACATTATATGTGACATGTTACTCCATTTATATAATACTTTCATTGATACCGATCCTTTTAAACCAAAAGGACTTATGTTAGCATACAAAGGAAAATAAACATATAATGCTAGTGGAGTCATCCTACACTCCACATTTATTTTGCCTTTTAACAAATCATAACTTGTTCCATTTAATTTTGAAAATATTGATCCAATGAAAAAACATTATGAATAATTACAAATGCTACTCATAGAATAAATATCAGTAATGGGTGAAAAAATCTTGGATGCAATAGACAAAAGATTATGAGAAATAATTCATTTAACTAAAAAGTAATTAAGAAATGTAGACATGTGTACATAACCTAATTTATTAAAGAAAACATATGTACTATGTATTTTTCAATTCTTTCACTAGAAGTTATTAATGATGTATAAGAGTCTTGTTCACACATGTCACTTTGGTCTTTTGATGTCAATATGGTCCTTATTATGACTTATTTTCCCTATTTTTCACCCTCAACAGTCTCATGTCATTCCTTTTCCATCCATAGGGGCCCTTAGCTTATTTATCTCAATTATAACCCAAATTATTTTCACACAAGACAATAGTGTGGTATTGGATAGGAGTGCCCAATGTTATTATCCACATCAGTGCTATTGTTTAATGATCATGTTTTTAACTTATTTCAAGTCCTTAGCCTAATTTGGGTCTCTTCTTATGATTTTATGTATCATTTTACCTTGTTATCATAGGATCAAGTGTCTCATAATCAAATTAAAGTTTATTCTATATAAAGAGATTCACAAGGCATTCTGCATAGCACTTACTACTTTGGCACATAATTACAAAAAAATTAGTCAATATTATAGCTTAACATTCTTCATGTTTACTCAAAATCACACATAGATTTGCACACTTGATCAAATAAGGGCCTATGTGAAAGTCACTCTTTCATACCATGCATGTTGATTATTCATGTTCCCTAAGGGAGAACTAAATTTGATCTAAGACCCCTATAATTGGGGTTAATGTAGGCAACAACCATAGTAGAATGGGTTCTAAGTTGTTTGATCATAACATCCCATAACCCACCTTTTTCCCCTATTGGAAATATTGTCATTGATGTCAAAGGTTTAACATTATTGGTGATAAAGGCCCCATTGCAATAATGTTGTTTGTAATAAATATATCTTGGATAATATGAGTTAATATTTATTCAATATTAATGAATATATTTTTGGTTACATATGAGACAAAATAAGGGCCCATGGAGAAGTCGAAGAGCCACAGGGTAAAGACAAAATAAGGATGGGACACATTTTCCCATGAAGAATCACTTTAAGGAATAAGAAAAGTCACCAAAGATAAGGAAAAAAGTGGGAAGGACGTTTTTGGTCATGAAGGGTCACCACATGACTTTTCAAATGCTTGGATATGAAGGGTCATCCAAGATTGGTGCCATTTTTCATGAGGATTGAAGAGTCACAAAGGGGGAAGGCCAAAGGTCATTTGGAAAGCTATAAATAAAGGCTTGAGTAGCCATTTTTAATATGAGTGTGAGAGGTTAATTTGATATTGTATTATCTAGCTTAGAAGAACAAAGGTGAGAGAGAGGAAAGAGATGTTGTATTGAACTATCATTTGTTGATTTAGCAACATTGAGAGATAGGTGTGTGGTTTACACAAAGTGGATGATGCTCATGTGGGTTGGTGCTCACGAATGATAGCTGGGTTAGTGCTCGACAAAGGGGTTTGAAGCTCCTGTGGGTTGGTGCTCACGAATTGTAGCTGAGGTTTGTACTTGGCAAAGGGGTATGGTACTCCTGTGGGTTTGTTTTCACTAATATACTTGAGATTGTTCTCCATGGTTTTTCCCACATTGGGTTTCCACATTATATCTGGTGTCTCTCTCTTTCTTGTGTGCTGTTTATTATTTGAGTTTTATTGCATATCTTGAATGTTTGATTAAGGAAAAGTTTTATAAGATAAATATACTGATTCACCCCCCCTCTCAGTATAGTCTGTGCTTAACAATTGGTATCAGAGCAGGTTCCTTTTTGAAAAGTTTTATAGCTTGAAGGTAGATCAGGAAAGCACAAGATGGCCATACATAAAGGTGCCTCTACAAGCAAAAGAATAGTTGATCAAGAAGAAGAAGAGGATGAAGCTAAAGTGAATATGGAAGGAGAACTCATGTGTGCCTTAGAAGAGTTGAAAATTGTTGAAAATAAAAATCGAAGATTAAAGCATCAAATCGAGAAAAATGACAAGGAGTCAAAGGAGATAATTAAAGATATGATGGCACAGTTGGAAATATTAAGAAAAGAATGTGAAAGGTATGTTACTGAAATTGCCTCTTTAAAAGAAGAGATTGAGAAAGTAGTCAACAATAAAATAATCAATAATTCAAAATTTGAGAATAGCACTAATATGTTGAATAAGATATTAGAAAGTCAAAAGGCAATATCAGATAAGACATGTATCGGTTTTGAAAAGAAGAAGAGCTATGTTCAATCTCTTACAAATAAAGAAACAAGAAGGGAAGGAATGGATACTATAGAGGACAAAGAAGGCTGAAAGGAACAAAGCTATAAAAGGCAATCAGGTCAGAGATTCACAAATAGGTCCTATTTTTAAGGTTATTATTTTTATTGTAATGGATATGGTCACAAGAAATTAGAATGTAGAAAAAGAGCTAACAATCTCAAAAATAAGGAAAAGGAAGGTCATGTAGAGTGAAACAGAAGATATAACTCTTTTGCTCCTCTTTCAAGCTTTGATGAAGAGACCATAATTTGTTACAAGTGTAATGATTTCGAATACATAGCTCGGTATTGTAGAAGTGTATTTGAGTCAGTTAAGAAGGACCAAAGTTTTAGGGCTCCATTCATCAAGAAAAAGGTTCATACATGGGAAAAGAAACAATCTGAAGGTTTTATGTTGGTCCAGACAGCTCTGCATGCAAGAAATGAAGAAAAGCCATGGTTTATTGATAATGGATGTTCAAGGCACATGATAGGAGACAAGAGCAAGTTCATAACCCTAAAGAAGATCAATGGTGGCACAGTGAAATTTGGGGACAATACTACTGCTAGAATTGTCAAAAAAGGTACACTAAGTTTAGATAATGGTAGAACTAAAACTGAAAATGTTTTATATGTAGAAGGTCTTAAGCATAATATTTTGAGTGTAAGTCAAATGTGTGATCAAGGGCACACACTAAAGTTTTATTTAGAAGGTTGTGAAATTAGAAGAAAAGATTCATATGTATTAATTGCAGATGCTCAAAGAACAGGTAATAACTTATATATGCTATCAGACATCAAAGGTCAAAAATGTTGTTTGAGTCAGATTGAAGAAATTTGGCTATGGCACAGGAGAATGGGGCACATAAATTTTTACAATCTTGTCAAAATTTGCAAAAAGCAAGCAGTCAGGAATCTTCCAACGATCACAAAGCCATCTAACATGCTTTGTGGTCCTTGTCAGCATGGGAAGCAGGCTAGAAGGTGGGTCAAAACAAAAGAGTACTCAACCACTCAGATGCTAGAGCCTATTCACACTGATCTATGTGGACCTATGAGGACTCAAAGTACTCAAGGTGATAAATATTTCATGTTGCTTATTGATGATTTTTCACGTATGACTTGGATAATGTTTTTTTAAAAAAAATCAGAAGCTTTTAGACAATTCAAAGCATTCAAAACATTAGTTGAGAATGAAACTAATCTAAAGATTAAGTGTCTAAGATTAGATCAAGGAGGAGAATTCATGTCAGATTAATTTATTGAGTTTTGTGAAGATCATGGAATAAAGAGACAGTATTCAGCAGCCAGAACTCCTCAACAAAATAGAGTAGTTAAATAAAAAAATAGAATAGTTCAAGAGATGGTGAGGATAATGCTAAATGAATCCAAGATAGAAAATAAATATTGGAGAGAGGCAGTTGGTACAACAGTGCATATTCAAAATAGAGCTTTATTAAGAGTCAACAGTGATAAGACTCCTTATGAGCGATGGAGAGACAAACCAGCAACAATTGATTATTTCAGAGTTTTTGGTAGCAAATGCTTCATAAAGAGAACCGATGAAAAAATTGGTAAGTTTGAATCTAGAGCAGATGAAGGTATATTTCTTGGTTATTCTTGCAAAATTAAAGCTTATAAATGTTATAACAAAAGAACCAAGAAAATTGTTGAAAGTGCAAGTGTCAGGATAGAAGAAGATGGAACATAAAAGATCAATGATTCAGTAGACATTCCTAAAATCATTGAAGAGGAAGACTTTGAAGAATTAGATGAAGATGAGGAAAAGAAGAAAAAGGGCACCAAGACTCCATCCAAATATGTTCAAAAAAATCATAATGAAAGTGACATCATTGGGGATATAAAAGAAGGAATTTGCACCAGAAGAATGATGGAAAGTGAATCTGAACAAGTTAATTTCTCTTTGTTATCTAAAATTTAGCCTAGAAATTTTTTAGAAGCCAGACATGATGAGCATTGGATTAAGGCTATGGATGAAGAATTAGATCAGATAGAAAAGAATGATACTTGGGAATTAGTGCCTAGACCAAAAGATCACAATGTGATAGGAACAAAATGGGTTTATATAAATAAGTTAAATGAAAATGGAGAAGTAACCAGAAATAAAGCAAGATTAGTATGTAAAGGATATGCTCAGATTGAGGGAATAGATTTTGAAGAAAATTTTGCACCAGTAGCAAGGTTAGAGGCTATTAGAATGTTTCTTGCATAAGCAGTATTTAAAAATTTCAAAGTATTTTAGATGGATGTCATATCTGCCTTCCTAAATGGGAGTCTTGAAGAGAGGTCTACATTGAGTAGCCTGAGGGGTTTATTCTCTCCAATATTAGTAATCATATATGCAGATTGAAGAAAGCATTGTATGGATTAAAACAAGCTCCCAGAGCTTGGTATGCAAGACTTGATAAGTACCTGCAAGATCAAGGATTTAAGAGAGGATTTGTTGATAGTAATCTTTACATCAAACTAGAAGGTGAGCATCAATTGATTGTTGTGGTTTATGTTGATGATATCATTTTTGGAGCAAATATTGAAAAGATGAGAAAAGAATTTTTTGATAGAATGCAAAAAGAATTTGAGATGTCTATGCTTGGAGAATTATCATTTTTCTTAGGGTTACAAATATTTCAATCAAATAAAGGAATTTTTATATCTCAAAGTAAATATGCCAAGGAAATGTTGAAGAAATTTGGTTTTGAGAATTGTGTACCAGTTGGCACACCTATGTGTACAAGAAATAAGGTAAGCAAGAATGAAGATTCACCTGTTACAGATCAATCTTTGTATAGATCTATGATTGGTAGTCTTTTATATTTAATAGCATCGAGACCAGACATCATGCATGCAGTAGGTATGGTTGCAAGATATCAGTCATCTCCAAGAGATAGTCATGTTCAGTTGGTGAAAAGAATATTTAGATATATCAAAGGGACATTGGATTATGTATTATGGTATCCCACAGGTAAAGATTTCACATATAGATTCAGATTAGGTAGGGTGTTTAGATGATAGAAAGAGTACAAGTGGAGGAGCTTTCTTCCTGGGTGATAGCTTAATATCATGGCTAAGCAAGAAGCAGAACTCAATATCACTTTCTACAGCTGAAGCAAAATATATTGCAACAGTATTGTGTTTTAATCAAGTGCTTTGGATGAAGCAAACTTTGGAAGATATCAAGGTAAAGTATGATGAACCTATTTTCATTTTTTGTGATAACAAAAGTGATATAAATATTTCAAAAAATCTAGTAATGCATTTAAGAACAAAACATATTCCCATTAGATATCACTTTTTGAGAGAGCAGGTTGCAGATCAACAGGTTAAGTTGGAATATATTAGTACTACAGAGCAAATTATAGATATTTTCACAAAGGCACTACCAAAATACACATTTGAGTATCTACGAGAGAAGTTGGGAGTAACTTCCTTTACTTCCTACCATTGAGGTTTAACATCAATTGAGGGGGAGCTAAGTGTTAGCTCTAGGTAAGCCGTTTGTCATTGATGTCAAAGGGGGAAAATAATAGGTATAGGTACAAAAAATAGGTACAGGGAATAGGTACAGGTTACTATAGTAAGGGGGAGTTACTGTATGTTTTTAGATGACAGGATGTGCGGGTGATAGGATGTGACAGTTTCAGGATTGAGGTTGCCATCATTGACAAAGGGGGAGATTGTTGTAAATATTGTCATTGATGTCAAAGGTTTAACATTATTGGTGATAAAGGCCCCATTGCATTTAATGTTGTTTGTAATAAATATATCTTGGCTAATATGAGTTAATATTTATTTAATATTAAGGAATATATTTTTGGTTGCATATGAGACAAAATAAGGGCCCAT
Source organism: Torreya grandis (assembly GCA_037957365.1). Lineage (NCBI taxonomy): Eukaryota > Viridiplantae > Streptophyta > Pinopsida > Cupressales > Taxaceae > Torreya > Torreya grandis. The sequence goes on from JARHVA010004418.1 coordinate 339,809, forward strand.
GGAGAAGTCGAAGAGCCATGGGGTAAAGACAAAAGAAGGATGGAACGCATTTTCCCATGAAGAGTCACTTTAAGGAATACAAAAAGTCACCAAAGATAAAGAAAAAAGTGGGAAGGACGTTTTTGGTCATGAAGGGTCACCACATGACTTTTCAAATGCTTGGATATGAAGGGTCATCCAAGATTGGTGCCATTTTTCATGAGGATTGAAGAGTCACAAAGGGGGAAGGCCAAAGGTCATTTGGAAAGCTATAAATAAAGGCTTGAGTAGCCATTTGTAATATGAGTGTGAGAGGTTAATTTGATATTGTATTATCTAGCTTAGAAGAGCAAAGGTGAGAGAGGGAAAGAGATGTATTGAACTATCATTTGTTGATTTAGCAACATTGAGAGATAGGTGTGTGGTTTACACAAAGTGGATGATGCTCATGTGGGTTGGTGCTCACGAATGATAGTTGGGTTGGTGCTCACAAATTGTAGCTGAGGTTTGTACTTGGCAAAGGGGTATGGTGCTCTTGTGGGTTTGTTCTCACTAATATACTTGAGATTGTTCTCCATGGTTTTTCCCACATTGGGTTTCCACGTTATATCTGGTGTCTCTCTCTTTCTTGTGTGATGTTTATTATTTGAGTTTTATTGCATATGTTGAATGTTTGATTAAGGGAAAGTTTTATAAGATAAATATACTGATTCACCACCCCTCTCAGTATATTCTATGCTTAACATCCCCTTCCTTTCAAATTTGATTCCATTATTGTTTTATGTGTGAAAGTATTCATTAGGGATATTAATAAGGAAAATCCATATAATGACACAAAATCATGATTAAAAAATTCCTATGGACACATACAAAAATTAGAAGACCTCCCATAGCCATCCTAGAAGTTTCAGGGATCTTGTCCACCAAAGGACAATATCATAGTGCCCTTTTTCATTAGTACACCATGTTATGCTCTGATTGACCATGCTATTGACTTGAGATAGATGGAATTCCAATTTAATAATAAAGTTACTCCTGACTATTCTTATGATGTTTTCTAACATTACCATCACCTAGTGACATATATTTTATTCCAGATAAGTTGATTTTCTCCTTTACACTTGTTATTTATGGTAAATGAATTAAATTAGTTATTTACAATATTTACTTAGATTTACCCCCTTTACTTAGCTCTTTATCAATCTAGGATTTCATCTGTTAATTCCTAGAAAGATAAAACATTTAGTGGACCTAACTTACTTCAAATATTGCTTAATAACCCTAATTCCCTCCTAGGGTTTGACTTCTCCATTTTGTGTAATTAATTAGGGTATATTAAATTCTAATTTTTATCTTGATTTTTTTGCACATCTTAACTAATCCATATAATACCTATATTAAGGTTTTCATTTATTTAACATTTCAATTTTTTCCTCAAAACCTTTCAAACCCTAGATCCATAATCCTCTCTCCTCCCCCACTTCTCAAAATAAAATTAACAACATAAGGCCAAAAGAGACCCTTATAGGTGATGCTTTATTTGAATGTGATCCTATCTTATCAAAAAAAATTTACACATATTTATTCAAATTAAAATAATATAAGAGAAATAAAATCAATATACTTTTGCATGATTCAAGTAATATTATTCCTTCACATGGTGTTCCTAACATAGAAAAGGAAAATGAATCTTCTTCACCTTTCTCAATTAAATTCAAAAAATATGTATAACTGATATTACACCTTTAAAGTTTTACAAAATAAAGTATATGATATTATGTTGTCACCATCTTTTACCTTTCAAGGTCAACATATTGATTCCTTGCAGAATATAGATAATTCAAATGTCTCCAATCCTTCTCCTATATGCTATAATGTGCCAAATAAAAATATGGTTGATAATTATTCTACCCTTGAATCCATTATTTCAAATCATAATAACATGTGCATTCCACTCATAGATAGTGAAGATACACATAGCATTTCACCCACACATGATGATATGTTTCATAATAGTAAAAAAATAAAATCTTCTTCTACTCCTCTTACTGAGTATGAAAATGAAAATTCTTATTCTCTTAACCCTATCGATAAAATTAGTTATGATTTTGATGAAACTTGAAATAACAATGATTACTATGATTTTAGTGAAGAAGAAATTGTGTCTAGTCCTTTTACACCTCTCTCTACTTCACCCATATTTCATGTCAAAATTTCTTGATTATTAAATGCTAATTCAAATAATAATGTCTTTGGATAAAAATGTGCAAACTTATACTCATGTTCCTAGTTTACATTTGCATGATATTGTTATGTCCTCTATTCCATTAGCATATTATACTTATTTATCAATTAACAACATAAGAGATGCCAATGAGTATCCTTCACCCCTCCTTACTAAAATAACACTTGTTTTTATCTTAATCTCTATGAGTGTGATAGCCAATTACCCTCTCACTAGGTCCAAACTATCATCCCTCCAAAGGTTACAGTGAGCCAACCCAATATATCTAACAATGTTCCAAGAAATAGTGTACCAATGGTTAAAATTAATAATAAGATTTAATGTTTATATGAACCTCTTAATGAGGTTAATATACCTTCTCAATAGGTAATCTCTTTGATGCATGCCATGGTTACTTTATAATAAAAAGTACATAAGTCCACACTAAAAAGTAAATAATACTACTATTGGGTTGATTCTAATGCTATCCATGGAAATCCTATCCCACACACAACCATCAATGTAGAAATAATAAATAAGTTTCATAAACTAACATTACATAGGTTTAATGGACATGGAGATCCATACTTGCACCTCAAAGATTATAGAAAGGCTATGGTATATACCATTGATAGTTTGATTCTCCTATAGTTATTTCCCACGATTAGAGGATGAGGCACTAAATTTATTCCATCATTCACTCTCTATTTGTTTAATACATACACATAATGAGTTATAAGACATATTTCTCATGCATTATATCCAGAATAAGGGATCTCAAGTAACATATGAGAGGTTGCCCTTACTACACTAGGGTAACTCAGAACTAGTAAGCAATTACATTTTATGATTCAAATCATGCATGCAATAATTGATCTACTAACTAGCAAATTTAGAGGTATAATACATCTTTTCTAGAGGCCCCATTTTCCCTCTTAAGGATAAATTATTATGAGGCATCAAAATCATATCATTATCTATGACATTAGATAAGAAGTTGGGACTAGTTGAGATTCATTCAGAGGTATATTTTGATTTAGATCTCATATTCATAGTCATCCAATATGGTCCAAGCACCTAATCCACCTATGCTTAAGGTAAAAGTGGGATAAAAACAACCATTCAAGGTACTCAACAAAGGAAAAGCTCCACTTCATAGAGTATCTCCCATAGTGATTAAAACACATGACACCAATAGAGGGGTTATATAATTTTATTTAAATAGAGATAAGCCTCATGATATCTTATTTACATTATTATATATAAGGATGATCACACATCCTCCTAATCATCATCATATAAAACAACATTTGAACAAACTAAGAAATGAACCATATTGAAATTATAATAAAATCAATGGAAATTAGGATAATATCTATTGTGCATTAAAATTTGTATTAATTAATATGTCAACAAAGGCATTATAACATTCACATATGGGGCATTGAGATCTCCTTCTCCACATTCTCCTAGATCACATTCCTCTATTACTAAGTTATCCTAAGACATTCATTTCAAGGTGACATGGTTACTCATCATATGAGCCATGTGTTTTCTAGGACACATACCAATGCAATATCTCATGCACCATAGATTCAATAGATATGGAAACCATTTCAAATATATCAACCTACTTATAACATCATGATGACAAAAGGGAAACAACTCAACCACTAGTTTCAATATGATAATTGATTAAGATGTTTGGTAGAGATCATATAGATCATAGCACAATATCAATATGACAACCAATTAATATATTTTCAAGAGATAATGCACAATAGAGCATAGTTTTAGTAGGGAAAATGATTAATTTATTCTCTACAAAGTCTACAAATCTAGCTAGCACCAATACACCAATTTGATTCCTGAGTCTATTTCTACACCTATATATCTTGAGAAATATGGTCACTTGTTTACTCTTCCATTAGGATTTAGATAGTGCATACCATAGTCACATGATCAATACTAAAGTATAATATGATACTTCCATGTCATCAATTATAAAAAATAACATTTCTAATCTAATATCAATATCTACTCAACCTCTATATACAAATAAAATCAATTATAATTATCTAATCAATCGTACACATAAGCCAAAAACATAATCAAACATCTACTCAAATAAATAATGCCACAATCAAAATATCACATAACATGATGTCCATATATCAATAATTCCATGTGTGTTTTTCTATATATATCTATAAATAACTCAAAAAAAAATTCATACAATGTTGTATAATCTCTCAATAATAGGAGTTTGGTCACCATGACTAGCCTCATCACCCTCACTCTCATCTTCATACACACTAGATCTCAATGCTCTCACATCCCTTCTAGACCTATATCAATACCTATACATATGCTCTCTATCTCACAACACTAATATCTTAGCCATCACTCCACATGCTCACACTAAATATTAATATAGTCATCTATTATCTTACTACTTGATCCACCTAGGCTATTAGGTGGGGGCATAACTCACCTCTCTAACTCTACACATTCCTAATATTTTTTTGTTACTACCTACTCAATGTTGTGATGGTAATGGCCACTCAATCAAATGAATATAAATGGATACCTGTAACCTTTTTAGCCTACTCCACCATCCCATCATCCACAACATCATCAAGAATATGCTATATAAACTCTCATAATGATGACTCAGTGATAGTCTCATAATAGTCATCATATCCTACACTTATATACACCAAAACTACATTCGACATCTAATTGATAATCTATTAATAAAAAAACCATTTATACTAATTTATAATAACATACCTCTAATTTCTCTAATAGGCACTAGATCTAGAACATCTTTCATAATGGCCCCATCTCCTAGAAATAGTGGTTTCATCTATGCTATCCCCACCATATTATGTAGGCATTTGTGGCTACCACATCATCTACATCTAGTACCTCTATCACTAGAATTGTTAAGGTGTGGAGCTAAAAGCTTTACCAAGCGAGCAGATTTGATAGTTGCAGGTTTACACAGTCACCGGCGTCGGTCAGAAGCGACTGACGTTGGTTAGATGTAGTTCAAGAGATGCTAGCATCGGCAGGGATCAGCCGATGTTGGTCACAGGCAAACAGGGAGGAACCGATGTTGGTTACCTGTGCGTCCAAAAACCTAATTTCATGGACAGAACTGAGTGTTTGCATGATGGGATTAAGTCATAATCTTAAGTCTGCATCTCTATTATTAGTAAGACTATTTTAGATCCCTTGTTTAAGAGGCATAACTATTGGTTGTAAATGCATGCTCATGTTTCCTAATTCTATATGTAGGATTAGATCTTTTTAGCTTATTGTATGAGTAAGTGTTGAACAGTACAGAATTGTACATGTGAATCATTCCAGGTTGTTGGAGTTGATTGTAATTGAGAGAGAGAGCTCTTGAGGGAAAGAGATCTAGAGAGAGATCTATACATCTGAGAGAGGTGTGGAAGAAAAGAAGTTTCTTCAATTGTATTCCTTCTATAAAGAGTTTAATACAAGTTTTTAGGGTGGTTTCTTGTATCTCTTCTTCTTACTATATTATCTGATTCTAGTTACTTATCATTCTAATTTAATTCTATGTTTATTGCTTTCATAAGTGTAATCAATATTGTTGGTTGATCCCCAAAAATTGGTATCAGAGCTCAGGTTCACTAACAGGTGGTTTAGATCTGTGTAGTGTGTATTGATTACAGGTTACTCACAGGGGTTTCTACAGGGATTTCTGTTTGAGTGGGAGAAGCAATGGCAAAAGAAAGTAAATTGAGAATGGAAAAGTTTAATGGCAAAAATTATCAACATTGGAGAATGCAGATAGATGATTATCTGTATCAGAAAGATCTATACTTACCATTAGGTGGGATTGCAAAGAAGCCCATAGACATGGATGATGAAGAATGGGAAGTTCTTGATAGAAAGGCTCTGGGGTCTATAAGACTGAGTCTAGCATCTACTGTGATATCTAATTTATCACAGGCAAAGTCTACGGTAGAGTTAATGACTACTTTAGAAAATTTGTATGAAAAACCCTCAGCTTCTAATAAGGTATATCTTATGAAGCAGTTATTTAATTTGCGTATGCAGGAAGGTGGATCTGTGTCTAATCATCTAAATGATTTCTATGGAATTGTAAATAAATTAAGTTCAGTCAAAATTGTGTTTGATGATGAAATTAAAGCTCTTTTAATATTATGTTCTTTACCTAAAAGCTGGCATAGCTTAGTAATGGCAGTTAGTAATACTGCATCTGCTTCAAATATTTTAAAAGTAGAGGATGTTGTTAGTGTTATCTTGAATGAGGAAATTCATAGGAAAAGCACAAAGGAAACATCAGGGAATGCTTTAAGTTTTGAGAGTAGGGGAAGACAGAAAGAGAAGAATAAGAGGAGATCAAGGTCTAAGTCAAAGGTGAGAGGTAGATCCAAATCCAGAAATGGCAGGAAGCCACAATGCTGAAATTGTGGAAAGATAGAGCACATAAGCAAAGATTGCTGGTCAAAGCCTAAGGAGGACAATCAACATGAAGGAAAAGAAGAAGTAAAGGTTGCAGGTATTGCACAAGATGCTTTAATATTCTCTTTGTATAATAATATAGAATCTTGGGTTTTAGATTCTGGTGCATCTTTTCATGCTACCCCTAATAGAGAATAGTTTAGTGACTATGTCCATGGAGATTTTGGAATAGTGTATTTAGGGGATGATGAGCCTTGTAAAATTATTGGCAAAGGAAAAGTGTAGCTAAAAATGCAGAATGGCAACACATGGGTGTTGAGAGATGTTATGCATGTTCCTAGCTTGAAGAGGAATTTGATTTCTATAGGAAAGTTAGGGGATGAGGGTTGTACAGTAACTCTCACAGCTGAATCTTGGAAGGTGACCAAGGGTGCACTTGTAATGGCCAGAGGTAAGAGAGTAGGTACTCTCTATTTATGTAATTATGTTACTAATAATTCTCCTTCTGTATTATCTACTTTAGATGTGGATGCAAAATTGTGGCACTCAAGGCTTGGCCACATGAGTGAGAAGGGAATGTCCATTCTTAAGTCAAAAGGTATGCTTTCAGGTTTGAAAAGCATAGATCTAGATTTTTGTGAGCAATGTGTTTTTGGGAAACAGAAGAGAGTAAGTTTTCTCAAGACTGGATCAACAAAGAAGAAGCATAAGTTGCAGCTTGTTCACACAGATGTGTGGGGACCAGCTCAAATTGCTTCTATTAGAGGATCACAGTACTATGTTTCATTCATAGCTGATGCTACAAGAAAGGTATGGGTCTATTGTATTAAGAAGAAATATGATGTATTTGAGACTTTTAAGATTTGGAAAGCTATGGTTGAGAATGAAATAGGCAAAAGATTGAAGTGCATGAGATCTGACAATGGTGGAGAGTTCTGCAGCTATAAGTTCAACTGGTATTGTTATATGCATGGAATTTGCAGGCAAAGGATGGTTCCAAGGACACCTCAGAAAAATGGAGTTGCTGAAAGGATGAATAGAACAATTATGGAGTGTGCAAGGTGTATGAGATTGCACATTGGTTTGCCCTTAGAGTTTTGGGCAGAAGCTGTTGACACTGCAGTGTACCTGATTAACAGAGGACCCTCTACAGCTCTGGATGGTGGAATTCCAGAAGAGGCATGGATAGGTAAAAAGGTAGATCTCTCATTTCTCAAAGTTTTTGGTTGTGAAGCCTTTGTGCACGTTGATAAGGAAAATAGAAAGAAGCTGGATGTTAAGTCTATGAGGTGCACATTTATTGGCTATGGCTCAGATGATTTTGGTTTTAGATTTTGAAATCTAGGAACTAACAAGATAATTAGGAGCCGTGATGTTGTTTTCAATGAAAAAGTGATGTATAGTGATCAGCTAAAGAAGCTAAATCAATCTGGGTAGAGTAATGGAGAATTGCACGAGGTGACAGTCCAAAATGAGCTCACAAGAAGAAGAAATAATCACTTGCAGGAAAACACAGAGACCGACATCAGCTAGGCAAGAACTGACGTCAGTAGGATAGAAACTGATGTCGATCAGATAGAGACTGACATCGGCTAGGCAGGAACTGACATCGGTCAGGGAGAACTGACGTTAGCCAATTACAGGCCTAGAGGTGATAGAGGTCGGTCACTATCAGAGAATTTGGGAAGACAGCCTATTGTGAATGAGTCTCAGACGCCCATCAGGAGGTCAAAAAGGGTAAGTAAACCTCCAATTCGATATTCCCCTTCATTATTCTATTTATTGCTAATTGATGGTGGAGAACCAGAGAGTTTTGAAGAAGCAATATAGGTAGAATCCAAGGATCAGTGGGAGCGTGGCATGATTGAGGAAATGGAGTCCTTGAAAGAGAACCAAACATGGGATTTGGTTGAGTTGCCAACTGGTAAGAAGACACTGAAGAATAGATGGACCTACAAATTGAAAGAAGGTGAGAATGGTAAGATGAGATATAAGGCTAGATTGGTAGTGAAAGGATTTGCATAGAAACCAGGTATTGACTTTGGTGAGATTTTTTCTCCTATTGTTAAAATGACTTCTATACGGACTATACTGTCTTTAGTTGCTATTGAGGATTTGCATCTTGAGCAGCTTGATGTTAAGACAATGTTTCTTCATGGAGATTTGGATGAAGAAATATATATGGAACAGCTAGAAGGATTTGAGGTCAAAGGTAAGGAAAAGTTAGTGTACAGATTGAAGAAAAGCTTGTATGGCCTCAAGCAAGCTCCTAAACAGTGGTATTTGAGATTTGATAGGTTTATGACTGAGCATGGCTACAGTAGGTGTCAATCTAACCATTGTGTATATTTTAAGAGATTGAATAATGGTAGATATATTATTTTTTTGTTGTATGTAGATGATATGCTAGTTGCAAGATCACACACGCATGATATCTCTGAGCTTAAGGTGAAATTAGCTCACACGTTTGCCATGAAGGATTTGGGAGTAGCAAAGAAAATCCTTGGCATGAGCATTAAGAGAGACTAGAAAAATCATAGGTTGATTTTGTCTCAAGAGGATTATGTGAACAAGGTGTTGAAATGGTTCAATATGCAGGATGCAAAACCGGTAAGCACACCTTTGGCTGGACATTTTAAGTTGAGTAAAGAACAATGTCCTAATTCACATGATGAGGTAGAGTACATGAGTAGAGTTCCATATTCTTCCATAGTAGGGAGTTTAATGTATGTAATGGTTTGTACTAGACCAGATATTGCCCAAGTAGTGGGAGTTGTAAGTAAGTATATGGCCAATCCAGGGAAGGAACACTGGAAAGCAGTTTAGTGGATCCTTAGATATCTGAGAGGAACCAGCAATAGGCATTTGTGCTATGGAGGTTCAGATACTTCTCTACATGGTTATGTAGATTCAGATATGGCAAGGGATTTGGATGGCAGGAGAAGCACCATAGGATATGTTTTCACTGTTGGTGGAATGGCAGTTAGCTAGATATCAAAGTTGCAGAAGGTTGTTGCCTTGTCAACTACATAAGCAAAGTATATTGCAGTCACAGAGGCTAGCAAAGAGATGATATGGATGACATAGTTCATGGAAGAGCTTGGAAAGGAGCAAGAGAGTTGCAAATTGTATAGTGACAGTCAGAGTGCAATTTATTTGGCTAAGAATTCAGCCTTTCATTCAAGAACAAAGCACATATAGCTTAGGTACCACTTCATAAGACAGGTATTGGAGGATGATGAGTTGAAGCTGGAGAAGATCCATACAGATAAGAATCCTGCTGATATGTTAACCAAGCTGATTACAAATGAGAAGTTGAATCTTCATTCAACTTCTATTGGTCTTCATGATTGAGTTGAAGATGGAGGAGCTAGAAGATGTTGCTGTACAGGTACTGGTGCAGCTGTTTATCTCCAAGTGGGAGATTGTTAAGGTGTGGAGCTAAAAGCTTCACCAAGCGAGCAAATTTGATAGTTACAGGTTTACACAGTCACCGATGTCAGTCAGGAGTGACCGATGTTGGTCAAATGTAGTTCAAGAGACACTGACGTCGGCAGGGATCGGCCGATGTCGGTCATAGGCAAGCAGGTAGGAACCAACGTCGGTTACTTGTGCGTCTAAAAACCTATTTCCGTGGATAGAACTGAGTGTTTGCATGATGGGATTAAGTCATAGTCTTAAGTTCATGTCTCTATTATTAGTAAGATTGTTTTAGATCCCTTGTTTAAGAGGCATAACTATTAGTTGTAAATGCATGCTCATGTTTCCTAATTCTATATGTAGGATTAGATCTTCTTAGCTTATTGTATGAGTAAGTGTTGAACAATACAGAATTGTAAATGTGAATCATTCCAGATTGTTGGAGTTGATTGTAATTGAGAGAGAGAGCTCTTGAGGGAAAGAGATCTAGAGAGAGATCTGTACATCTGAGAGAGGTGTGGAAGAAAAGAAGTTTCTTCAATTGTATTCCTTCTGTAAAGAGTTTAATATAAGTTTTCAGGGTGGTTTCTTGTATCTCTTCTTCTTGCTATATTATCTGATTCTAGTTACTTATCATTCTAATTTAATTCCACATTTATTGCTTTCATAAGTGTAATCAATATTATTGGTTGATCCCCAACAAGAATCAAGGCCAACTCAGTCACCATAGGTTTTTCTCTACTACCCATCCTCACTAAATCTTGATTACTCTTCACCCACGCCCATGGTGTGGGGGCACATCTTACATCACATTGAACTCTCGTGTAACTTAATCGTACTATAATATCTTAAAAATAGTGGTCCATTGATCATGAAGCCAATAAATCACTTGAATCCCCCTCAATAGAACCCCATCCTCAGGCCATCCTTGAAATACCCTATATGGTCTCTAAATAGTATCCCTAACTATGACTCGATACAACAACTACCAATAGTGGATTGTGTTCCTGGATCACACAAGGTCTATGCCCATCCACTTTTCTATAAATACTTGGGGGTATACCTAATGCATATGTGGAAATCCCTATGGTTTAGAAATCACAATATGCTCATAAGATCAATAATGTAATAATGTCAATGACCTAATTCCACCATCAAAAAATCTTGAGTGAACTGGTATAAATATCGATATAGGTAGGATAGCATGGTGTGACCTCATGAGTATACAGTCTCATGATCCTCTATATCCTAAACAATATTATGCATCTTATATGCAATAGACATACCATTATCATCAATCATAATAAATGAAGCCAATAGCACTACCATAAATTTTCATAACCATGAAATATTAGCTCTAAAAATCACAAAAAATAACACATCACTATTAGTCCCTCGATGATGCATCCCTACATGCATGAACGTAAAATACCTTGAGGCTCAATTTGTGGCTCTCTTTTTAGCTTCCTCCTATAATAACACTTGATGACTAGTAATATGTAACCACAATATCCTAAACACATCCTCCTAAGTAATCATAATCTCCCTAATGGGTAGCCAAAAAGTACATGTGTTGACATCCCACCATTCACATAGTGTTATCATCATGTGAAAATACCATGGAATCAGTGTCAGTGATGCCACATACCCTAAACCATCCCTCCCTACTACTGCTCTCTCATCATCTATCAAACCATCCCACACAAACCCTCAATCATCACCCCTATGACACTCTCTCGTGCATACATTCACCTATAAAATACCTAAAATATGACATTAATATCTCCAAATATCAAATCTACATGATAAAATAATCATTAAATTCAATTTCAAGTCAAAAATGTCACTGTTCTATCCTCCAAGATGAGAGTACTTATGAAATTTCTATAGCATTGGATAATAGTGTGGTGTTTTGATAGTGGTGTGATAGCCCCAGACATTAGAATTATCCTTAGGATGATAGAACAAACCCTCCCAAAACTCCTAATCTAGAAAAATTTCCTCAAAATGATAGAAAATTCAATCAAAGGTTCAAATACATAGAAAATGATATAATTTTACTAGTTCAACCTCCTTGTTAGATTAAATCAATGTCTCCACCTCCTTATAATGGTTAATTCTATCACCTCATCTCCTTGACATGATTTCTTGGCTTAGAGCAAGAATTTTCTCAAAATGTAAAAATATAAGTGATTTTAAACTCAATCAATCCAACCTATTTAAACCATGTTTTTGTAAATGCCACCTACCTAAGCTTGGACCCACTTGCACATTTATCCAACTAATACTAAAATATTCTAATCATGATATCTCAAGCCCAATAGTTCTGATTACCAATCTATTTATTACATATAGAATTCGATGATGGTATACCCTGCACCATATAAATTAAAATTTTATCCCAATCTAATTACCTCCATAGATGACAAAAATCATATTTCTTTAACAATCTCACTATAGGCCACATGTCTATATTAGTCTCAATCTATAAATAATTCTTCTAGAATTATCAATATAATCAATCCCATAATCATTCTTTCAACACTGACTACTCACTAACATGCCTTCTAGTATCACTTTTGGTTTGATATCCTTACCCTAGTTTTAACTTTCTCACCAAAAGGGGGTATACATACACTATTCACATAGATATAGTGACTCAGATACTTAGCTTTAGATATGCATACATACATACACACACACACACACACACACACACACACACACACACACACACACACACACACACACACACACACACACACACACACACACAGATATATATATATATATATATATATATATATATATATATATATATATATATATATATATATATAGGCTTAGATACATAGATACATAGTTTCACTCAGATTTCTAAGGTTCCACAGTTTTGTCAGATATTAGTTCAGATTCTCAAATTTTACACACTATTTAGATATAGGTATAGATGTATATTATGACAATGGGGGTACTTACATAGTAAAACATCCCTATATATACATTTTTTGCACATATTACGTAACTACATTACTCAAATATCAAATTTTGGGCATGATGTAAGGCACAAATTCTTAGTCTTCCAAGTTTTCATGAGACATGACAATGTATGTCATGACACATGTGTTTTATTAACTTATAATATATATTTAATACACATGATACATAGCTAAATCACTCATATGTCAGGTTTGGTGGCATGATGTAGGGCACATATTTTTGATCCCACAAGATTTCACTAGGTTATATAGATAGAATGGAAAATTATACAATTCTCTATGTTTAGATCACTAGATTACACTCAAGAAGTCACCATGATTTCACCATATTGGGTCATAAATCCATTTCCAGTGGTTAATCCATAGTTCTCACTAGACCCAAATTACACCAATTTGTGTAGGACATAGATCAAGTAGTAGTTTTGATCTCTGAGCACATCTCTTCTTAGACTCAGTTAAATATCAGAGTGGGGGAGAACATGGCTTGTCTCACCACATTTATTGTTTAATTCTCAAAATGTGTTAAAATATTAGTGTGTGGTAAAATAGGGATTTATTTTTCATAATTTAGTCAATTAATGAGATTCAGTATAGGGACCACCCACTTTATGGATTTTCTCTTCACATACATCATTCCAATTCTCATTCACTTCTCTAGCCAAGTAGTGAGCTAGGTCAGAGCATATATATTCTCGACATGGGTTGATCACATATGTAAGTACATGTACACATTTTCTTTTATTTTACTCTATTACTTTCATTCCATTCCGTTACTAGATTAAAATGGGGGAAATTGTACACACCCTAATTTGGTCAAGCAAACACAAGTACCATATTTTTTTATAGCTCTTTTATAAGAAGTTATTAATGATGAATAAGAGTCTCATTTGCACATTTATTTATTTATTTTTTTTAATGTCAATATGGTCTTTATTATAACTTATTTTAGCTATTTTTGCACCCTCAATAGTCTCATGTCATGCCTTTTCTAGCCACAGGTGCCCTTAGCCTGCTTGTCTTAGTTAGAACCTAGTTTTTTCATATAAGAGAATAGTATGGTCTGAGACAGAAGCACCCAACACTATTATCCACTATAATTTTATTGTCGAACGGTCATGTTTTTAACTTCTTTTGGGTCCTTACCCTCCTTTGGGTGTCCTCTTATGATTCTATTTATGTTTTTACCTTGTCAACCTAGGAACAAGTGTCTCACATTCAAAATACAGTTTATTATATATAAAGCTATTCATAAGGAATTCAAAAACAACTTACTACTTTGGCACATAATTACAAAAAAAAATAGTCAATAATATAGCTTAACATTTTGTATATTTACTCAGAATCACACATATATTTGCAAACTTGATAAAATAAGGGCCTAAGCAAAAGTCATTATTACAAACCATGCAAATTTATTTTGCATGTTCCCTAAGGGATAACTACATTCAATTTGAGACCCCTATAATTGGGGTTAATGTAGGTAATATCCAAAACAACAAGGGTTCTATGTTGTTTGATCATAACATCTCATGACCCACTTTTTTACTCTTCCTTTTGCATTTGATTTTGTTGTTGTTTCATGTGTGCATGTATTCATTAGGGTTTTTTAAAAGGAGAAACCATAAAATGACATTTAATGATGATTACAAATTTTTAAGGGCACCTAGAGAACGTATAAGACCTCTTGCAACCATCCTAGAAGTTTCAAGGCTCATATCCACCAAAGGACAATAGCATAGTACCCTTTACCATTAGTACACTATGTTATAGTCTGACTGACCATGCTATTGACCTTTTATAGGTGGAATTCCAATTTTATAACAAAGGTACTAATTGTTCCTCTGATATTTTTTAACATTATGATCACCCAATGATGTGTATTTTTATTCTAGATAAGTTGATTTCTCCTTTACACTTATTATTTATGGTAAATAAATTAAATTAGTTATTTCCAATATTCACCTACATTTACCCCCTTTACTCAACTCTTTATCAATCTAGTATTTGATCTATTAATTCCTAAAAAGATAAAATAACATGTTTTTTTGCCAAAACTTTTACCAAGCAAAACATGTAAGTGATTGTCTAATATTCCAACAACAAAAAATAAGCAATGAATTGATTCCATGTCATTTTTGTCAAACCAATGTCAAATTTTATGAATAAAAAACAACCATGTGTCAAGATAATGAAAAATTTGTAATAGTTATCAACCACTTTCACATAGGATCTCAAATAGAGAATGACAATTATAAGAATGAAAATTGCTTATGACCTCCACCCAACAACCCAATATTTCCATATTTATTTTATAAGATTATGTTGACAAAATTAATGCTATATTGTTATTGATCATTCCTGAAAATAAAATATCATACATGTAATTGATGAAAAAGAAGACTTGCATGAAATGATATAAGTTTATAATTATTCATCAACATTAGATCCTGTTATTGAGTTCAAGCCTGAAATGCTAGTTAAAATCTATATAGTCAATTATGACATTCCAAATGGATTAGTTAATGGCTCAGTTAGAAGATTTAAAGTAATATGGTAGAAAGTGACTTAGACATAGTCTGGATTAATTTCAATGATCCACATATTAGACATAGCCAATCAAAAAACCTAGCTCATCTGTATCAAAACTTCATTGATCATAATTGGATACCTATCCTACATATTTCTAAGCCTATAAAAAAATACATCAAATTAAAATTTCCAAATAATTAGACAATAATTTACAATCAAACTTGCATGTGCATGAACAATACATAGATGCCAAGGATTAACATTAAATAATCTTGCATTTGATCCTTCTAATGTAACATCCCATTACTTAACATATAGAACCCTTTCACGTTTATGACATTTAGAGTCATTTTACTTACTATCTATGTTAAAAATGAAATGTTTTAAATTCACAAATAAAATAGCAATAGAAATGATGTGCCTACATACAAATTCTAAATGGGAACTACAACAAGATATATTTAACATAGACAAAAATCATTATACACTAAACTCATCATTAAAGACAAGAAGCCTAAAATCACACATTGAAGATGTAATCGATGACCATGACACAATGCACTGTTATGTATTTTCCTTACAAGAGACACATACACAAAATATTCCAACACATAATATATTTTAACAATTCCACTACATTGTGATGTCCCATGTCCATGGTATCATGATTTGTTTTGAAAAAGTTTTTTGTTTTTGAAATACAATGTAGTAAAATCAAAATAATGTAGAAGCCATGCTAGTAATTGTAATTAAACTTAACAAAAACATGTCAATTGTAGATTTATATGCATCACCTAATGTTAAAATTTTAGATGGCATATCTATAATTAATGATGCAATAACTTATACAAATAATTCATTTAACACATATATACTAGGATTCTTCAACATTGACATGGATAATGAAAACAATAATGAAAAAATACTAGAACGTCATATGCAAACACTAAATATGCATTTCTTGATGAAAAACAAGATAAAATGTTCACACCTATCATCGACTAGATTTGGTCAAACACATAGTTGTAAACACATCAAATTAACAAAATTGACTACTATTGGAGTGATCATGACACTATTTACATATAAATATAAAATATGCCTCTCCACCAAATGCAAAACAACATTGATTGTAAACACAATTACAAATCAAAATCAAATGTACAAAACAATACAACACAACTATAAAAAAATGCAATTTGGCTAGAAAATGTCAAAAGATTTAACTCTAACAAATTCCTTATAAAAATATGAAAAACAAGTTATGCACATATAAACATGAAACCTTGTTCCTCTAATATTTACCTACTTATTTTTTTACTCATCAATATTGATACAAAATATTTATTACTTTATTACGTTCTTCTACTTGTTAATTTTATGGCATTATTACAGGAAATATGAAAAGAACATTGCAAAACATAAAAGATGAAAACTTCTTCAAAAGTGAATCAAAATGTTATATTTAAAAAAATCATGCTTTATTGAACTTAAAATTATCTCAAGCATACTAACAATGTATTTACACTTTTGTGTAGCAAATATACACCATACTCTGGCCTCACATTAATTGATGACCTTAGCATTCACAAAATTGGCCACGCATTTGAAGGAGATGTACTTGTCACTTATAAAGCAACACTAAAAAAGAGTAAAATAGATGATTGTTGCATGTAGACCTAATATATTCAAAAATATAAATTAAAATTACACATAATGTAACTTGTAAATTCATTGACATATATGAACACAAATTCTCCATGGGAAAAGTAGTATGTATATCCCACTTCCAAATTGCTCTAAAACTAGCTATAACTATGGGGATTGTTATGTTATATTATTAGTCACTAAACATAACATAGTAGAAAACATACCTTCTATTTTCAAATATTAAAAAATCATACCTAACATAATAATTAACCAATTACTAAAAACTACTGATGCATATGTAATTGGCATAATCACTACAATTGTAACCTCTGTAAAGAAAACTTCTTTGCAATTGATTTTAGAAATAAAATATGGTTATCCTAAACATGATACATCAAAGGTAAGTTCACATTACCACATACATTTTAGTTTCAATCGTCTCTCCTACATTTAAAAACTAATTACTTGGTTTTTTTGCTAATAATTTTACCTATTTTGAAATTTTGATTATCTCTTTAGTAGAACCAAATAAAAACTAAACAATAAGGAATCCCAAATATTCCTCTTCAAAAGTTTGGTAAAATGAAGTGGACCTAAAAGATCATTTAAGACCAGCCAACAACATTTATCACTCCATTGAAAAACTAAAAGGCACGACAAGGCCTAAATATACTATTAGATGCAAAAATATACTATTAGATGCAAAAATATAGGTATCTTACTACCTATCTTTAATTTTTTGACACTAGAAATAATACCTATTTCTCTACTTTTTTGGACATGTATTTACAATTATTCTCTCTTAAAATATAACACTTTTCCTAAAATCAAATTATTTCTTTCAACTTATTTTATTTATAAAATACTATAACAATAATTCAAAAACACTCTCCATATGCTAGCTAATATGTCATTTTATACTTTCTTTACATTTGATAGGAAATCTTGATTTTGATTGAAACTAGTGACCTTGAAATTGTCCCATTCATGGAAACCCTATTTTTTCACATCTTATTTTTATTTTTTGATTTTATAAGTCTTGAAAAAAAATTAGATTACGACATATCCTTTAGGCAAGCAACCTCATGTTTATGGCATGTAGCATGCAATATTGACTTACCAATTAAAAAAAGTAATCTAGAAATGACTAGTTAATTTGTTTTAAACATTATAAATAAAAATAATAATCTATAAATGGCTAATATGCATTCACACATTTCCTGCATTGTGATAACATTGGTAAAAATAATAATTTTTATTTGTTTTAATTTCATTTTAATTATCAAATCCATGTTGTCTACTTATACTAATATTTATTACTTGTATTCTCACATGTACAAGTACCATTATAATATGAAAATGTATATTCCATGCATTTTTAACCTACTTTCAACAAATGTGGTATGCCCTTCAAAACCCTTCAACTACCACACAATACAAAAATGCATTGCTCCTCATGTCAACAAGATAGTTTGTATGTGTACATTCATCACCTCATTTTAAATATAAAAAGTGATAAATATAGATACCAAAATTGATTTATTCAAGGCCCACTCTTGCAAACATTGCTATTCGATTTGGTATATCTTATAAATATTACATAAAATATAAATTTGCCACCATCTACATACTTTGCGCATTTTCTATTCAGGCAAAATTTAAACTTGATCAACAAAATCAAATTATACACCCTCAAATAATAAAATAAATACAAGTTATTCAATACACTACTTCTCTCCAACATAATTTTTTCTATATAAAAAAATTAGAAATTTCAACGTCAAACTAATTCCTATACTTAATTTTCTCTTGCAGGACCTTTATAAATGCATAGACAATGTACTACATTTTATACATCAAATACATTATACCTTATGCCATTTATATTATAAATAAAATTAATTAAATAATTTTAATATGGTTACAAACTCATTTTCAAAGCTTACTACATATAGGGTAATGTGCTTCCTAGATTCATCATTGTTTTAATTGTTAGTATTTTATCCTTATATGTTTTCTCTTACAAACAATTATTATATAGACATCCTTTTTAATTTTAATTTGGAATGGGGTATGATTCAACTATAATTTATCCATATGAGTTTATCTAAATAATGAAGAAGGTGAAAGTGCATAAAGTTGGGGGACAAAAAGGGCCCTACCCGTGGACATGAATTTACTAAAATTTCAGAAATTTGAAGTTTTATAGATAATTTGAGATGGAAACACTCAAAATTTAAAGATGGTATAAGAAAATGAATCATATAATTTGGAGTTTAGTTTCCAAAAAACTTTTTTAAAAAAAATAGTTAAGTATAACTAGGTCAAACTTCTAAAACTTGAACATAACCTCCTATTTTTTTTAAGAAATAGAGTAGATATATGATCGTGCGACCCACCATTTTTGGATCATCATTTAATAATATTTTAAACCCTTTGGTAAATATTTAGATAAAATATTATAATTTGTGACCAATATTTTTTATATTTTTAAAATGAATATTTTTTTTATTAATTTTAAAAGTAAATAGATCTTAAAAACTGATAAAAAATGGATAGCTGGCTGTGCAACCCCCCAACTACCTCATAAAAATAAAAATTGTTTTTTTTCTAAATGCAAGTAGAATTAGGCCTAATTTATGACCATATAATTTGTTTTTCACTTGGATAAAAAAAAAAAAAACATAAACATGAATAGGCATGTATATTTGTGGCATGTAGTGGCCTAAAAAAGGTATAGTTAGAAATCAACATAGTTTGAACCCTTAAAATAGTCCAAAAAATATATAAATAAAGAGAGTGTGCTAATTATCATGGTAATAAGTTTTTAAATTTTTTTTATTGAAATCCATAGTTTATTTGGTAATGGAATTTGAAATTTGTTGTTTTCTATCAAAACTCTCAGATGTAGTTACAGATTGACAAGTCCATGCCTTTGGCTTAGGAATCCAAGCCATTTATAATAAAAAAAGTTTGGGTTTTGAATTCAAACTTTCCATAATGCATATGTGTTATAACATGTACTTGTTATTTGTTTATAACAAGAAAAAAATAAATTTTCTCTATGGGTATGCATTTTTATGCTTATATCTATGTTCTTAAGCTCCCTAATAGTGGTGTATCATGATAATTCAATTTTAAAGTGAAGTGTATCATGATAGGGGAAAGTCCCCTAACTTTGGATAGTGAATTAAAGTGTTGTGGTATCACATTAGACTTAAAAAAAATTACCCATTTTAATATGTCAACTTAATTACTTATAATTAAGGTTTTAAGGTTTAACCCATTATACATATTATGATATAATCAATTTTATCATGAGATTTTATAAAATACATTTTTAAACCTATGACCATAACTTAACCTTTGGAGTGTCAATCTAGTTGTGTATTAGAATACCAATAATTGAGTCTTACTTGTCAAGATGTGATTGGTTTATTTAAATTTTATAGATTAAATGTTGAAAAAATATATAAGATACTACATGTTCAACTTCAAGTGTAATTTAATATTTATACACATCAATACACGTTCCATCAATGGATCACACCTTAACAAAAATCCTTTTTAACTATTGGTAGGTGTAAGTCACTACTGGTACCTTTCCCCTATATACACTACCATAAAAAGGATGTAATTATATTTTGATAGGCTCTATGGCCTGAGTTAATAGGTTATGTGAAGATATGATGAAAATGTCTCAATGTGATAATGAAATGAAAATATTTAATGTGTAGCCTAATCCAAGCATGAGACATTGAGACTTAGTTCAAGACTAGTTTGTCAATCCTAATGTGATAAAAAATTCAAGCATGGTTGAATTTGAAGGAAATTAGGGCTATTTTGAGCCCCTTCAACCTAATTGTATGAATATAAAATTTGATTGGGGGTTGATTGCCTCCAATTTCATCATAAATTTAAGCAAATAAACATTAAATGCAAGTTTTACATGTATAGGATGTGGTTTTGAGCTCAATAAACTTGGATGTACGATCATTTAATGAAGGGAAATGCTGATTAGTTCAATTTTGGAGGAAATTAGGATCAAAATGAGCCACATAAACCTTTTTAAAATTTTATGCATGATGTGATTTGGAGTGAAATTAACCCTAGAATGTCATCATATAGTGAACTAAAGAGTTGATTCATTCAATCTAGGAGACATTTGAGGCCAATTTGAACACATTCAACATAACTACAAGAGCATGATATGATTTGACACTAAATCAAGTGTGACTTTGTCATGAATTGATCCAATTAATAAATTGGTGAAATTAGGGATGTGAATTGGGAAAAATTAAGCCCTTAAATTATGGCCCAATTGATTTTATAATCTATGTAAAATATGAATTAGACAAAATTTTGGCCAATTTGAATCTATTAAACCTAAATGTGAGTCTATGATGTGATTAAAGTGGATACATTATAGCCCATGTTTCATGACATGTTGACCCTAAACCCTAATTTTATCACAAATATAGTTCTCCTAAATCACAATTTCATCATAATGTATACATTTACCCATTATAGTAAACCTTAAACCCTAATTTTATGATAAATACAACCCCTAAGTTCCCTAATTTCATCACAAATGCATTTTAATGAAGGTAATTAGGCCATTGTGAACCTGTTGAACCTAGATTTGTAAGTCTAGGATGTGATTTGGGGCTAAATTAGCTCATATTGCCTTACATATTTAGCTAATTAGTCAATTGTTACAACCCTAAACCCTAATTTATCAAAAATGTAAACATGATGGAAATTGAGGCCAATTTGAACCTGTTAAACATGTACATAGAGTATAAAATATGATTTAGAGTGAGATTAACCTTGATGTCATCATATATAATGTGATGAACCAAAGAATTGATTCATTCAATCAAGGAGGAATTTGAGGCCAATTTAAACCCCTTCAACCTAACTAAAAGATAAAGATATTATTTGGGGAAAAATTAAGTTTGATTCTATCATGAATTTATCTAGTTAGTCAATTGGTGCAATTAAAGACATGATTTGGGAATTTTTTTTCCCTTAAACCAAATTTATGGCTCAATCAATTGTATAATCTATGAAACACATGGCTCAACTGACCCTAATTTTATCATAAATTCAAACATTAAGGTAATTATTGCCAATTTGAACTTTTTGAACCTAAATATGTGTCTATGATGTGATTAAAGGTGCTAAATTATCCCACATTTTGTGACATGTGTTGGCCTTAAACCATAATTTTATCACAAATTGAATGTAAATTTAGACTAATTTTAAATCTAATTTGGGATAAATGAATCTAATTTGGACTAATTAAATCTAATTTAGACTAACTAAATATATTTTAAACTAATTGACGTCAACAAAGGGGCAAATTGAACCTAATATGGAGTAATTGAATCTAATTTGGGCCTAATTGAACTTAATGTGGACATCAATCAAATGAAGGGGCTAATTGAACCTAATTGGGACTAAGTTAAATAAATAAATTCATTTTGGGCTAATTAAAGTGGAAAATGCATCATATGATAGTCTTATTTCATAGTTATATTGGATGAAGCTATAAAATAAATAATGCATACATGTTACAACTTGTACACATTATTTACAATATAGACAAAATTTAGTTTTCAACAAATAATTTTAACCTAAATCAAGAATTTTGTCCCCAAAGACATTCTCTACAAACTTTATTCTTACTTTCAAGTACTTTTTTTACCCCACCTTTGAAAAACTATCAATTATCCAATGGGAGATGGATAACATTCAAGGAAGAGGAACAAGTTGAAGACAAAAACTATAATAATTATAAGATTTGATATAAAAACACAAGGTAATAATGTAAGTACTTCATTCTAGATAAAGTACAAATACTAATATTGATGAGAAAAATGTTTTAGATAATGAACCAATTAAAAATAATGAATTGAATAATGATGAAATTAATAATAATGAATTGAATTATGATCAAATTGACAATGATTAATTAGATAATGTTAGAAGTTCACATTCAAAATACAAAGTTTTTTATTTTTTGGTTGATGAGTCTATGCATGATGCTTTACCTCCAAAAATGAAAAAAAAATCATGGAAATAAATAATGATGAAATTAATAATGAATAAAATTTCATGGAAACATATAATGAATAAAATGTCATCCCACCACTAAAAAATGAAATTAATAATTTTTTTGAAATAACCTCTCAAAAAATTCCACCATTAACAACACCTCCAAGAATTGTGCACAGAAAAAAAAATTACTTAATTGAAGTTGATGAAAATATTATGAAACCAATGCACAACAAAATGTTTGACCATCATTCAAGAAGATCAACTCAATAAATTTTGTATAGTTTCTTTCATAAATTAGATTATGATATTCAAATATGTCAATTATTTATTTCATTGATGAAACTAATTAAGATGAGACCTACAATGTACACATTAGGACTACGAACATCTAACATAGATGATGAAAATAATGAAATTGTTAAAAATATACATGATGCATATTACTTTATAGGTCCAAAATCATGTAATAAAGATTGTAATACTGCACAACTATAATTACAACTTGTGTAGTAAGTGGTCAAATAGGGAAAAAGTGATTGATTTCAAAAACAAGTCAAGCACTTGATATAAATAGAAAAACATTAATGAAATAAATTAGAAGATGTGAAATACTTAATAAACCCATACCAATGAAGTCTAGGCATTATTTGGTAAAATTCTATAAAAGGACAAGGTTATAACCACTTCTCTCAAAGAGTTACACAATTTTGGAAAGATAATATAAGAGTTTCACCCAATGCAAGAGATGTATTAAAAAGAAGAGTTGGTTTTCATAACTATGAGCTGCATCTGAAACATTTTTTAGACATGACTCAAACATAATTTTACTCTAAATTTTTGGAAAAACATCCACAAATTTTTATTAGTCAAATATTTTTTGAGATGGTCAAACCTTTTTATGTAAAAATAAATCACACACACACCACTTGTTGTTGTAGGAAACATGTTGAATTTTCAATGTAATATGATGCTTTTTGGCCTTATTTGTTTTAATTTTCATACTAACCACATTTTATAGTAGTGTGGCATAGAAGTTTTGCCAAAATCAACAAGGGAATTTATTCCAATTTTTTTGTGAAAGACTAGATGGACAGTTCTTTTATAATAAAACATGTTTAAATAGAAATTTTAACATTTGTAGTGGATTTCCAAAATTAAAAAATTGTATCCATGAGAAGCATAAAAATCAAATTAGATAGAAATTATTTGGATTGAGAAATATAAATATGTGATTTATCAATTAAAATATGACAAATAATCTAAAAGGTGTTAGCTTGTTAAAAAATAGATACCTGCTTCAGAATTTATGGTCAAATTCAGGGAGAAATTTTTTTATGAGTAAGATAGGAACACACATACGGCTAGATGGTTGGATAAATATTTCAAGCTAAGAAAGGAAAAATTCACACTTGATTCAATTATTTTAGTATTCATTTTTGCTTAAAAGTACACACTGAAACCATAAATTAAAATTAAATCATAGTAATACAACTCATCATAAGTTCCCATATTCATGCATATAGAAATCATGCATGCACCTAGTAGTACAAAATAAGATAAAAAAATATTAAGAGAGTATTATTTATATATTAGTGATGACCAATCACACTGTACACATTATGTGCAGGGTTGTTTAAAAAAGTTTTATGGATAGTTGACTCAAATAAATATTACTTTTAATCAACATTACATTTGGTTAGACAATTTTACATTGTAATTTAAGAGTTCATAGATTTTTTATTGGTTGAGTAGGATGCATGTTACCACTAGCATAGAACATATTTGGAGTTTCACAGAGACTAGCCAAGGAAAATAAGAGCATGACAGTGTTGTAGTATGTGTAAAAAGAGATGTAGCAATAGAAGAATTGAAATTTGAAGAGGCTACTAATTTGATTGATTTATAAACTATGGTTGAATGGTCTAATGAGAACATGTGCCATGGTGCTCAAGCAAATCCTACTATTCATAGACATTTTTGGTTAATGGAGTAAGAATACTTGGCAAACATGAGGATTGTATGAATTTAATGGGTTTAAGAGATCTCCACTTATTTCATTATCTTAAATGTAGGTTCTTGGACTGTTAATATAATACACTTAGCATATTTCTATTTTGCATGCATGGAATCTATTTAAAATGAGTGTGAGTCACAAGAGTGGGTGGATAAATGGAGTTGCAGACCTCTAATTCCAATCAACACATAACAGGTTCCACCAACATTATATATTAAAAATATGACATTGTCATATCAATTTGACCATGTATATAATATAGTGTAGCTAGGTATAAGATTAATCATTATGTAGTATTTATTCTCATTATCTATCTTGATAGTGTCATTGAAAATTATTTTTTTGTGATAGAGGGCATGCTTTTATAGTTATTATAGATGAGGACAATGAAGAAGAAACATATTACTATGTATGTCAATGTGTATATGGAAATAAAAAATTGACTTCCCCAGTCATAGATGGAGAAAACATTGACTATCCCATTGGGTCTATTTTAGTCACTATAACTTGGCTTCGATGATATCCTATAAAAAATTCAGATGTATGGTTGTTTAAAGACTTTGAAATGCACATGAAGATAATGCACTATTCAAATTTGGTTCTTAAAATGAATATTAAATTGTAAAAATAACATGGGAGGAATTAAATAGAAAAATATAGAAACTTCATGAGTTATATTATGAATATGTTCTTGATATATCAAGATTATAGTAGATCCTAGTGGTTCATTGGATTGAAATGCACATGTATGTTGACTTGTAAAATGTATATGTAATAAATTCTACCAAATTTATTTTTATTTTTTAGGTCGTACATGCATAAATTTCAATTTTAATTACTTAATAATAAAAAAATTATGTTATTGGTGCCAAATAAGCTTCCACCTTCACACAATTTGCATTGGTAGTAAAGAATTTCATATTCTTGAAGCTAAGAGAATCTTACTAAAAGTATTTGGTGTTTTTGTGCTTTTTGATAGTAGTGAAAATGTGATTTGAATTGGAATTGAACATCATGGTCATTAAATCATGTGTTATTTTCCTATATAGATGTTCTTGGAGTGATGTATTTTCACTTGGGGGTCCTAAAGGTAAAATGCCAATTGTAGCTCAACAAGTTGTCTCTTTAATGTCCAAAAATTGCATTTTAGGACTCGTTACTGCAACATGTGCCATAGATTACTATTGAATTTTATACTAACTTGATCTAGGGTAAAATTAAAGGGATTTCACATACATAATAGGGATTTTATGGTTCATCCATATGCCTTATAGTTTGTTTTATGCATGTATAAAGCTAGGCTAAAAATCTACTTTTTTATTGGATTGGGAAGGGCATTCTCAAGCCCAAAATGGGTGGTGAGTTTATTGATCAAGCATGATGGGAGGCCAAGAGCCTAGTGATAGACATTATCCACCCCTATGTATGTGATTTTAGTTCCATTTTTTAGCTAAGAAGCACTGGATATGGAGTTTTCTAACTATAACTTCAACTTTGACAACATTTGTTATCAATGTTTCCACACTCTAAACAATAGTGAAAATGTGCTTTCAGGTGTAATTAGAATCATAGTCACTAGAAAACATGTAATTTAACTATAAATGTGTGGTTAGAGTGATGTTTTTTTATCTTGGGGGTCCTAGAAGTAGAAATGTAGTTGGAGCTCAAGAAGTTGTCTCTTCACTACAAAATGTTACATTTTAGGACTTGTTACTCTAACTTATGCCATGAATTAATATTAAATTTTATACTAAATTGATACATGATGTAATTATAAGGATTTAAAATTCATAGGAGGGATCTCATGTTTTATCCATATGAATTATAGTTTCCATTTTATGCATGTCTAAAGCTAGGTTAAAATTATGCATTTTTATTATGTTCATAAGGGCATTATTGAGCCTAGAATTGGTGGTGGGTTTGTCAACCAGGCATGATGGGATGCCAAGAACCTAGTATTTTAAATTTTCACCAATTCATAGATGTTTTTAGTGACATTTTTCATCCAATAATTAATAGAAATGAAATTTTATAACTCCAACTTCAACTTTAACAACTCATCTTATAAGTATTTTCATGCTCTTGAACACTAGTGAAAATATGTTTTTGGGTGGATTTGAACATCATGGTCATGGAAAAAAGTGTAATTTGTTGATATATAAATTTTTAATATCTATAAAATCATATATTACTTGCATTCATATGTGAACATGTTTACTTTTCTCATTTTGCACATTAAATAAGAAATGTGATTCAAGTGGCCTAAATCCACTTACAAATAGACAATTTACTCACAATTACACACTTTATGTTTGTTAAATTTATGACGGAATACTCTCTTTATGTATAAAATTAAATTCTTTATGCCTTGACAAGGTTTTCCATTAGGTCTATATGAAACTATAAGTTTGCATCTTCTCTTTTAGGTCTGACTACTTGTTTGAATGAAGAAACTTTTTTAGATTGTCTTCTTAATTTTCTACAATTTAATTTTCATTGTCAAATATATTATATTCTTTGATTATTCCTTTAGATAAAAATGAGACCATTAATGACCTATAATCTCTTTAATTACAATTCCCTTTACCTTTTGATCTAAGTTCCTTCTTACTTTCTCTTACAAGAAACATGTATTCAATTATGTCCTTTTAGATCCAAATCTAGTAAAACAACAAGATGTTTACCTCATCAAATCTATGAAAAACCTTAATTACTAATGATTTATCCTCAAATGGTCTCTCCATTCCCATTTACTATAAATTTCAAACTTCCTTTTTTTGCATCAACCATCTCTTTTATTAAAATTTACCTTTTATTACTCTTTGTTTGTAATCCTACAAAACTTCTCTATTAGCCATAATTCAACATACAAAGGTCATGAATAAAAATTAAATATATGAGGGTATTCAATTAAATTTACATAATCCAATAACTCACTTTTTAAATCTTCTTTAGCTTCAAATTTAAGGACTAATGAAAATTATCTCCTAAACCTTATTTGTTTTAATATTTGTGTAGACCTATTGACTGTGTTATGATTATTTATATCTCATCTAGAGGATCCAAATCATGAAATAAAATTTAATACATTATATTCATCATGACACATCATACTAAATTTTTTCAATCCCTTTCCTAGATTATTTCTTAAATAATAGGATTTTTAGTAATCCAAAGCTCTATTTAGGTTTAATTCTACAGACTTATAGAAACCCAATCCTATATATATTATCATTTAGATATTATTAATAGTTTAAAAAAATTATATCATGTTTATAACATTGAAAAATAACTATTCACCAATTTCAAGCAATTTCAAGTAGTATTTTTGGAGTTATGAATATTTTTCTCCCAAAAACCTAGGTAGACCAACACATTGGCCAAAAGATAGAAATTTTAGTTTAAAGGCTTTAAACATAATTTCAAAAAAAAATTATCTAATTATTTATTCCCTAAACCTATACACCTTATCGAATAATACTTTACCTTTTCACAAAATCAAATGATGACAAAATGATAATTTGTTCACTTGATTGTCACATAGTCCTATAATTACAGACCTAAAAACATGAAAATTGAAAATAATTTGTAATTTAAAGACCTTTTCATGCTAATTTCACTTGTATTATGGGATATACAATTTAATTTTACTCTTCCACTTGATCATTTATTCTCAAAATTATATTTATGTAATAATTATCCTCTTATTAGACTATTTAAACAAAACCCTGTATTATCAGACCTAAGAGTATACAAAATAAGATAATTTATTTCTTAGAGACTTTCAAAGCCTATCCTCGAATGTACTAGTCCTTGAAAACATTATTAAAAATGCTAAAATCCTATTAACTAAATATATTCTATTGAGGGTTTGAAACCTTTTGAGAAGGTAAGGTACTATATGTGTGAATCTTTCACTATGTTTTCAAGAACTATTAACCTATGTAAACCTCATGTTATAGCCAATACATTAGTATGAAAGTTATGTGTAAAGCCTAAAATATACAATTATAAGTTCTTGATAAAAGAGTGATATATCAGGAAGGTTAAAGTTATATATGGAGTAATAAAACTTTCTAAAGTGGGGATAAAGCCTTAAGAATGCAAGTTGAACTTAAGATCCATAGAGAGGACTAGGAGTTAATGAATAAATTTACAATCCATAGGTATAATAGTAAAGACCTAATATAATTATACTTTAATACTAACATGACAATGTGAAACGACTAAAATAATTACTCCAATATGATAAAGTGTTTATCAATTCACAAATTTAGAAGTCACTCCAATGAAATGTTTTAGGATTAAAAACTAGATACTTGCATAACTTGAATAAATGGGTATTAGTACTTTGAAACTAGATAAATTAGTATTATCATGGATTCTAAACATAGTGTTATGTTTAGCATTAAAAACATCTTGATGTCCTCTAACATGAATTCAAAGTATAAATAATGTTCCATTCTCAAATGTGGATCAATGGTCAAACATTACACTTCATTATTGATAATGGAAGTAAAAAAACCTCATTTATCATAAATTAGTTTTAATATTTGACTTGCCATTGATGCCTCATATAAAACAATAATACATTATATGGTGCACTGTAGGATCTATGTAGTTTTATAATAATAATAATAATAATAATAATAATAATAATAATAATAATAATAATAATAATAATAATAATAATAATAACCATAAAGGCATAAAAAATAAGAACATAATAAAATATCAGGTGAATGCCATATAGGCATACAATCTCAATAATAAATACATTTCCATATAGGCATACAAAAAATTACATAATCTAACAACATAGTATCTAATGTTAGGTAAATGTCATATACATATATAATGCAAAAAATGAATACATTGTCATATAGGCATATAAAAAAGTACATCATCTAAGACATCCTAATCATAAAATATCCTCCCTTTATTTTCCTTCCTTGAAGAAGACTCTCTTTGGAATGCCATGTTTATAGATGGAGATCCCTCGAATGCCTTAGATTTCTCTAAGATCTAACTACAGGCCCTATATTCATATCTCACTTATAGATGAACCTTTTCAAATAAAAATGCTATTAGAAAATTATCATACTATATATGAAACTAAGTTAAGAAATTAATTTTAAACTAGAATTAAAAAAATCATTTAAACATGCACTTACTACAAGCTTATGTTCTTGATCAATCTACTTTTGACACTCAATTTGGTTAATGACACATTCATTTGCATGAACATGCATGTGAAATGAGGAATAAACATGAGGAGGTGCCATAATAATCATCTTAATTAGACTATTAGATGTCATCTGAAAACCCTGCATACACAATACATTCACATACATTACATTTGGCCAAGTATGTAGTAAAATATTTAAAATAAATCTATTTTTACAACTCAAAATTACAAGATAATATGTACCACTATGAGTGCCTATGTGGATGACATTGAATTAGCAATGCCTATGTTAGTCTCATCTCATAGTGATGGAGGAGTGTCTACTCTAGTCATCAACTAAACAAACAATGTTACTTAGTTTTCTATAAATTATTGAAGATATATGGAAAAAATTTCTGTTTTATTAAACTAAGAGTGTATTTAATAATATTTTAATTAAATTTTGAGTTCCTTGATAGATAAATTTAACATAGGAATAGGACAAATATATTGAGATTAAATGTACATAGAGTATAAGATTAACTCAAAATTTTACCTCTACATACATAAATGGTGTTGTACTAAAATGGACAAATGTAGTAGTGGATGGGCCACTAGTTGGATCTATAAATGTAAACATAGGTTGAGTAAGATCAAATAATGTAATGATGAACCATGAAAATAAAGGAATTATTTCCTCTTGGAACATAAAAATTACATATATATATATATATATATATATATTATTCAATTTATGTGTACATTAATATTTAGATTTTAAATTTTCTAATATAACTTAAATTTAACATAAAATTCATATAAAAGATACATGCATGTGTGTAGAGGTTGACATGTGCACACCAAACATGTGTGCCAAAAACTTATCACTTAATATTATATCATTAAATCTGTATGAAGCACCACCATCATCCTCCAAAGGTATAGTGCATATAACACCACAAGATTTACAGGGGTGGGATCGTGTATGCACACTAGGTAGAGTATCTCTAATATCAGTCTCTAAAAGCCTTCTCATATGTTGAATGAGTGTATTAGTAAGTGCACTAAGTGTATGCAGAATGTCGATCTCCAAAACCTCATTAACCATAGAGGAAATCTTAGGATGAAGTAGATTTTACGCAGGGATCCTTTCGTCTGATTAGGTGTATGACATGCACTTGTTGGATCTTGTGTAGAGCCTTTCCATCACCATTATTAAAATACTTTGGAATCTCATTGAGGATAAACTCACAGTAGAGTTTCCTTAAAAAATAAAACAAGACATCATGGTTATTACATGGTGGATAATCAAACACTATCCACAATCGGTCCTATAAATTGGCCTTAATCAAATTGTGTTGACATTGATGGATTGGGAAATGTTTAGAGGTTAGTGGAAATGTTGCATTAGCTAGGTCAATGAATAAGACACAAATTTTATCTATTGTTATTTATTTTTTATTTACCTCATGTGTTGATAAAGTTTTAGCATATTAATCCCTACACATATCCATTTATGATGTCCATCCATCAATTTGACTCATTTTCAAGTAAACTTGACCTTATGACTCTAGGGTATTAACCAGATAGGTGTGATGGGTATTGGTGGAAATGGGGTCTTCCATTATCCTAATTGTTTTCTCAATTTCAATTTTATTTTCCACTATCTGTGAATCTATATCTTCTTGACTACCTGGGGGATATTGCAAAACTATATCAGGGATAAGAAGTTTAGGCAAAGGGTTAGGTAGAGGGTTAGGAGAAAGGTTAGCACACTAGAATTTTTCACCAGAGAGGGCTATTTAAAACACAATTTTATTTAATTAAATAATGTAAATAACAAAAAACTATGAAATTTAAGGTTATTAGCTTTAGTTTTTTATCACTTACCTCCTCTCTATGGTGGCATCATCAATTTGGTGAGGTTTTAGGATTTCCAAAAAGGATATGGTAAGGTTTATGGATTTCCAAAAAGGATATGGCAAGGATTTTGGATTTTCATAGGTAAAGCATGATCATGTGAGGGTAAAAAGAAGGAGATCAAAGTGAAAATGAGATGGAATCACATTTTTAGGGATCAATTTTATGTTTTTTTATTAAAATTAAAAACATGTACATGTTATTAGTGCTAGTAATGCATAGTGTTTCTAACAATAAAAATACATACATTTTATAATGAATACACATTATAGCTCAACAACCTGAGCTTAAATTTCAAAAATGCATACATATTATGGACATAATGCATATGTTTTGTAGGAAATGTCTGTGAAATTGTCCCCCAACTCCATCTACATACCTTAAGATAAAACACCATTTCCATTATTAAAAAAATATCTATTTTGTGTTGAATAATATTCTCATTTTAGGGCAGATTTATATGATTTTCAAAATTATTATAAATTTAGTGTATAAATTAAAGCATTCCATATCTATAAAAAACATGAAAATTTATGAATTAAAAAAAAAAAATTCAAGATGTCTTACACTTTATAAAAAAAGATTATACTTTTGATGTATATATTTGTTAGTCCTTGAATAATTCTTTTCATTAATATTTAAACCCCTAATTGGTTGTATAATTCAGTAATTAATTACATGGCTTCTCTAATATCATCAATTTATAATCTTTGGTCAACAATGAATCAAACTAGATACAAATAAAAAATTGACCTTATGTTAAGTTCCTTATAGTCATTGAACAATGAATAATGTTTCATTATTTATGGTAGTAATCAATTTTCTTGTTCATCATCAAAACCAAAGCGTTGATTGGACAATGAATTATATGATTTTTGCATGGAATTTTTGCATTATGTCATTGTTGATTATCAAATTTATTGTACCATTTTAGAATTGATTTTTTTAGACATAACATAAATCCAATTTACTTCCATGTCTTATTTATATGATATTTATTTAGTAATTTTCTTCTATTTTATTCTACCTCAACTAACCATTGAGCCAAAAAGTGAGATAAATATATGTAGATTAGGAATTGCACTAAGCAATAAAAGTCATTAGAAAGTGTCTTGAAATATTCCTCTACATCAAGGGCTTTGTTCCTGATAGGATGAACCTTGATAGATAACTTTTAGTATGACCTAAATATTTAGTTGATTGGAAAATTATTTTTAACTCCCAATATGATGTAATAATATTGATTACCACTAATTTTTCACACTACTTCAAATTGGTCCTCTATGTAATTCTCAAAAGGATCATCTAGTAGATTCTTATTTCAAGTAAAAATTAAATAATATAAATATTCAGTTGTGAAAATGTTTGTTGACACATTAAACATCAAAATCTTCCCCTATTTCTAGACTTGCAAAACACACAAGCTTCTTCTTCCCTGTCCCGCAAATGAGATGTTTTGATTTATATTTTTTATTTTACTTTCTTTTTTATTTGTGTAATCACCTAAAAATGGCACTTGAGTGATAAGAGTGCTACTTGAGACTATTTATCCATAGCTTAGATCTAGACCTATCTTAGGGCCTATTTTCACACTTATCTAGCCTTTTGTGGGCCACAAGCATCCTTAGACATCTCTAAAGTAATCCCCTACCCTCATTTTGACATCCTAGCCCTTCATGCCTCAATTTATGACACCTAGACATTAGCACCATAATAGGGACACGAGCACCACATGGCATTAGTGTTCCAATTTTTTTGTTAGTATACTTTCCCTCTTTTTTCCACCAATAGATATCTTTTCAAATCTAAGACAACCTAGGGTCAGCCTAGACCTCTTTTAACACACACACAAGTCCTTGGAAAATATATATCCATGAAGTTTACCACTCTAACCAATAGATGGAAATGAGATGCAAATTACACATACAAACTCAAAACAAGTTGTTCACAATCATGGTTATCAATCCCTATTCTGACCTACTTATGTATAAAACCATCTAAAACATTCCTAAGCTCAGATTACTTATATTTCCAATCTCAAACACATTAAAATTACTCAATTCAACAATCATACTAACTTCACTTGCATTGGCACTTAGGTGAGGAGAACTACATCGGGCTTGATCCCTCTTCAGAGTATTGGTATGTAGGCAACTCTCATCACAATAGGGTGTTGAGGATGTCCATCCTACCCTAATAACAAATACACTTTATTAATTTTATCAATTGGATTCCCTAACAAAATTAAGAATTATGATTTACACATAAAATCAGTTAAAATAGGTCATATATAGGGATCCAGGACTCATGCACATAGGAACAAGCTTGATAGACCTAAGTATAGGTGCATCTAGAAGCTCAAAATAGTTTTTCACAAAGGACACTACCATTAAAATAAGGATAGTAGTGCCACATGGCACTACTATCTAGGAGGGGTTTTGACACTTGGATCCTATTTATGACACTCAAACCAACCTCTACTTCAGTTTTTAGCCTTCAAATCATCTATCTCAATGATTTTCCATCTAAGTTCTCATTTACATTATTTATTTCCATTTTTAGAAAGGTCAAATTAAGTCAATTCTATTACAGAAGTGATTTTATTTATTGTATATTTATACACTAGTCTACTATACTTAACTCTTTAACAACATAAGATTTACATTCATCTAAGTCCTAAAAGGTTAAAACATTTGGTGAACCCAACTTACTTTGAATACTACTCAAAACCTAACCCTAGATGATCTTAGGGTTTGTATCTTTTTGCTTTCTATGCTCAGATATTACATCTAAACTTTCATATTTGTTTTAGTATTTAATTCTTGAATTCTTTCATAGATTAAATTTTTTTAAAGGTTCAAAATACACAACTATTTATTTCCCTACTCAACCTATAATATCACAATTCAACAACTGATTTAATGAAACTGATAAGATACACTTTCAAGATTTTGTTTCCAAACATTTAGATAATCAAGATGACCTTATCAATATTATCTAAAAATAACTTTAAAAATCAAATAATGCTCAATATTTTACTCCCCAAGATAGCAACATTATTACACCTACTTTAGGGTTAAATCAACTTGTACAACAACCAATTTTAAGTTGACAACCTTTAGTGGTAACTACACCTCTTATGGATAATTATTCCTATCCAAATGTACAATCCCTTATGCATGAGTTTCATTCTTTATAGGCTAAGGTGATACATCTTGATTAGGGAGCTACTAGGCAATCACATACCTTGGATTCTCATGTTCTTTTATGTACACCTTTGGCACATCACATAGTGACAACTCCTTTACCATCCAAATTTGTGGTACCTAAGATTACCCTATATGATGGTAAGGGTGACTTAGAGCACCATCTATGATACTTTCATGCAACATGTTTGGACTAACTATCCAATCATTATATCCTTACTAATTTGTTCCCATTAAATTTGAAGGAATATGCCTTAAAGTGGTTTTATGATCTATTGAATTGGTATATCACCACATTAAATCCATTGGTAGATATGTTTTTAACACACTTCTCAATAAATATCAGTGATAAGATATCATATGCTCAAGTAGCACAACTGAAACAAAAATCTAATGAGCTTATTATAGAATATGTCCTGTGCTATAAGACTATATTGGAAAAGTTTACTAGCCCCAAGTCAGATAAAGAAATCCAAGACATATCAAAATAGAGCCTACTAACAACATTACATGAATCTATAATGTTCAAGAAGTTTCTAACCTTCACATATTTATGTCATATAATGAAAGAAAGGGAATTCAATCTTATCTCTATGGGTAAACTAAAATATATAAATGGATCAAAATCAACTACTAATAGTTATAATAAGCCTCCCTATAAGGTAAGGATCACTAAAAACAAGAGTGATCCAAAGGCATAATTAGTGTAGCTTCATAGCCATCTCCTCACTTGGTTTTATTAGTTCTTTCATGGATAATTTTCAACAACCCTCCAAAATCACCAACACATGTTTTATAATAGTCCTAGAATTCAATGTCATATCTCTCCCTCCAATCAAAGAGGTTGATATGATATGGCATCTTCTATAAATCTATGATTCCAATACATTCTAAAAATATCACAAGGTACTAGGATATATAATAAACTGATGCATCACATTGAAACATAAGATACAAGATTTAATAGAGGCCAACATAATTGATGTGGGCACACCCACAAAGGCAACCAAAGTTTAACAAACAGAAGCTAAGGCATTAAAAACATTCTTATATTTATTTATAAATCATATAGCAAATGAGGTATGGTGCACTTCAGGTGTTCACTATACATATTATACACATCTACCACCATCATAATATCACACTACTATAGAGGATATACACCCCTTACACAATATCATGGGTGTATACCATACTATAGCTCCATTAAGACCACTAATCACTTTATAAAAGTAGGAGATTGTTGATGATGATTTAGATTTATATGCACTCTTTGTATGCGATTACATAGATCACCATATTATTCAAAGTGTTATGGTTGATAATGGGTCAAGTATTAGCATGTGCACTATCACACTTATATAGGATTTGGGTTATTTGGAGTAAGATATATCTTCTATAGAAAAACATATTCATGGTTTCAGTTGCCATGTTCTGAGTTCCATCGAGGAGATTATACTTCAACTATAGGTTGGACCAACACATATGGCCACTAGATTCTTAGTAGTACATAGTGTAGTACATAGTGCAGGAACATTTGACATGTTATTGGGTAGGCCATGGATATAGTAGCTATGATCCATCCCATCTACCATTAATAGATGTCTTAAATATATACATTTAAATAAGGTGATCATAGTTGAGGGCCTTTCATATGAGTATCCTCTACCTGCCCCATAAGTAGTTACACCATAATTACCAATTATAGCTTAGTTACTAGTTACAAATCTGACCATAATTTCTATTAGTACACTAGAGAGTTTAGTGGATACACCATTTAAAGTGAGGTATACTCTTATAGTATTACAAACATCTTCACATACTCTCCCACAGAGACCATTATTAGAGAGACCCCTACATCATAGATATATTGTGGATTTTAGAGTGCTTCCCTCTACTTATTTTCATTCAAGATTAGTATTATTGATTTCTTAGGTTTTTCATTATAGGGCACCTATTCCATCCACAACATCTTCTACAATATGGGCCCCTAGGTCCCATACAATTCAGAGGACACCACAATAAATTTCACAGATTTCTAGCACCACTTCAAAGGTAGTGCCAGCTATAGATCACTCAGTATAATAGGTTTTGGGACCTAAGTTACCTTTTCATACAATGCACATGATCACTATTCCTTTATTTGACATAGGACACATTGATAATGACTCTCTCATGAGACTCGTAGGTTAGTATTATTCCTCCCCTTTTGTATATACTTTCCTTATTTATTGTTCCTTGTATATAGTCTCATTTTCATGTTACTTATACATAGCTTATATCCATAAAATACATTAAAAATATAATATTTCAAAAACATAAAATATTCAAATATTTAATTATAAAATACAAAATTATAGGTTGTATGTATTACCATGTTTTCACTTCTAATATTTGCTAAACACTATATATGTTAACTTTCTTAGTATAGTCAGTTTTATCATACACACATCCTTCACTTATTCTTATCGAGTGCTTTCAAATTGATAAAAGAATCAAGTCCACTACATCAATCCATATTTGATACTATATACCCATAAGGGGCATATACATTGACACACAAGCTCTTCATTTGACACATCTGCCCATTTAGGTTACCCTATACACAATTTTGATTACCAATTTACATCTTTCTAAACTCTATATCATAGATTTAGCATTGTTATATCTTGATATTGATCATGATACACTTACCTTATATTTGTTGCTGAATATTACTAATTTAGACTCATCATATGTACATCTTATCTCTTCCACATAGTTGTATTACATGTTCATGCAGAATTTCATTTCTAGATTTCCTAGTTTAGACTTGATTATGTCTATATGATTCTTATATTCAAGGGAATTTGAATATGCCATTGATCTATGGCCCTACACCACTTATTTTCATAGTATGTATGCTTTGTACATGTGCCCATGTCCTTGTGTGTGTCTTCCTAATTGTGTATGTAGATATTTAAACATGTCCTTCTATGTGGCTCTAATATAACTTGCTTGTTTTTTTATGTATGTGGACATTTGAACATGTCCTTGTATATCTTGATTTCTCATATTTAGTAACATGTGCCCATGTCCCTTGTATTGTGTCCCATTGGCCTATTTTTCATCCCTCATGTGTGTTGTATGTATGTTTTTTATATGTGTTATGGCCATGACAC
Source organism: Torreya grandis (assembly GCA_037957365.1). Taxonomy (NCBI): domain Eukaryota; kingdom Viridiplantae; phylum Streptophyta; class Pinopsida; order Cupressales; family Taxaceae; genus Torreya; species Torreya grandis. The sequence continues at coordinate 378,605 of JARHVA010004418.1, forward strand.
TTGTCTCTTGCTTGTTACACACTCTAGTTTTATATGTCATGAGGGACTTCATACATTTATACTTCATACTTGGGGGGCATGATGGAAAACATACCCCACCCCATAGGTAGTTACTCAGTTATTACTAATATTTTTTGTTCACATATATTTTTATATGTATCTTGATAGCCTTGTGAATGATAGGCATAACATACATCACACATTATACACTTATACTCAAATTATCCTACATTCTGATATTATGTATACACATTATATTGTATTATCATGTAGATATCATATATGCTTTGGTTAACACACATTTTACATAGATTTATCTTTTGAGGATAGTTATTTTACAAGTTCAACAATTCCCCTAAAAAGAGGGGGAATTATTAGGGATTTGTCACAGAGATTAGGCTATTAGAATGCACATAGAGTACAATTTTCAACACACAGTCTTAGAATATATAAATCAAACTCAAGAAAACACAATGGGATATAGTGACACAAAGATCAGTTATAGTTGCATAAGAATTAGAAAATATAGACATTAGCACCCAAATTGGGACACTAGTACCACATGGCACTACTATCCAATAGCCTCACTTTCATAAAATTATAGATTGGCCAAAAGAGTGTAGTAGGTAAAATCCAAGTTTGCATAGGTTTAGCTATTTATCATCATTTTTGGCTCAGTTTAGCTAAGATTCATACCATTTTTCTTGATTTGGGGGCATCATGCAGACATGACCATTCCTATTTTTAGTTTAGATACTCAAATATAGATTATTAGAACTTATTGCAAAATCTATATGCTCAAATATCAAATTTAGGGGAATTTGTATTACTTATTGTTTTCATATGCTCACTTACACATCATTTGATTAGATGGAATGACAAAACACATATTATTATCTATGTTATATACATCAGACACCATGTTCTAGGTTACACACTAGATTCATGCCTTATTTCCATCTATAGTGGTTGGCATTATTGAGTGGCCCAGATTTGCCTAATATACCTAAGTGGCTGTAGAGATGACATATCCAATTAGATATCTCTAGTTAGACATCTTTGGTTAGACATCTTTAGTTATATCACATAGTTTTACTTTCATATGCATCTACTACACATGGGTTGGCAATGATGGATTCATATTCTAATTGAGTTCTTGATCCAACTATATGAGAGGGTTGGACACACCATTAGTCTAATACAAGTTATTCATAGGTCATGATCCACCAGTAAAGGGAGAGAAATGATGGAGTCAAGACCATATTGAGTTCTTGAGCCACCCACACATCAAGACTGAGCAAGCCATTAGTTCATTCCAAGTTATTCACCAATTAATCACTATATATATGCACACACATATAAGTTATCACTACATTTATGCATTGGTTCATGTAACCAGTGAGGTGTATTGATTCCTTTCTTGTTTCTTATCCCTTTACTCAGTTTTATCTCTTTACTCAGTTTTAATTTTTTACTCAATTTTGATTTTTCTTTTGATATCTCTTAAGTAACGACTAATCTATGCATGTTTCACTTGTCACACAAACAATGGAGCATGCTTCACATAATCATATCCATATTCATAGGCTTCACCTCTTAAGTAAGTCTAGGTATGCTTATTTTTCCTTTATCCTAATCATTTTGATTTACTACATTTTTAGAATAAATGAGGGTGGTAAATGTAATTATAGTCATATAAAATGCAAAAATTGATAACTTGAGCATGACTAAAGACACCCAACCCTTAGGTACCTCTTACATGCTCTCATGACCCTCTTAGGCTTACTTTCACTAATTAATAATCATCTATGGCCTTCCAAACTTGACCTAAGCTGAGCTAGGACCCTCTCTTCATGACTAATCCATACCCCTAGGTCTCATCTTCTTAGGACAATAACACCAAAGTTGGACTATAGCTCTAGACCCTAGGGTTCCCCCTTTTCAGTGCTCTTATCCAATCACAACTCAAGCCTAGATTACCATTTTTTCCTAATTCCTCTTGTTCATTATGTCAGCCTAGTTTGGTTTCATCTAACCCATGACCAATATATCCTTATAAAAGCCCATTCAAAGATCATTTTTAAAGGGTTGGAAAATATCATTCAAGTAGGAAAGAATACAAGCAAGACCTTTTAATCAATCTTTCCTATTCTCTGCATACAACTAGTCTATACACTTTCAAGTCAATTAAAGACCTTACACCATTCCCTAGTCATCTCAAGCATACCTAGTTTTAGCATTTCTTATATTTCATTCACTATTACACTAATCACTCTTAAAGGGAGAACTACATATGGCTTGATCCCTCTTTGGAGTATTGGTATGTAGGCAGCATGCCCACACATGGGGTGTGAAGCACATCTAGTGCATCTTACACACTAAACCCTTTTCCCCATTTATCAAAGTTTATTTCACTTACATAAAAGATATAAGTACATGAATAATTAGCTCTACAAAGAGATCTATTGATAGTGAGGATCTAAAAATTAGTATACAGGCTCACACCGAGTTGGCAAATAAAACCTAGAAATCTTAAATCTTGAGGACAATAATGTCAAAGAAGGACTATAGCATTGGAGCCTAGGGTGTCTAGTTCCAACACTCCTATCTAATAAAAAAATGAAGTCCACAATCTTATTTTCTATAGTGTCCCAGTCCTACACAGAAATTTATAGACCCAATCTCAGTTAGAACAGTCCAAAATAAGCTAAGTTTGATATTTTCTCTCTCACTGCTATTTTTAGAAAAGGTCTAATTACAATTTAATTTCACAAATTAGTAGCTTTAATTTGGAATATTGTTTACTAATTTATCCTACTCAGACCCATTCATCAAATAAGAATAAACCTCCATTATTCCCATAAATAACAAATCATTTTGGTGAACCTAACTTCAAATTTTACATAAAAACCTTAGAAACCCTACGGTAAAGTCGTAGCTAATTTTTTTAAATAATTTCCTATTTTTTTCTTATACATATAAATTAAAAATTTATCTCAAATTTTAAAAAAAAATTAGTAAATTTTAAAATAAATTTATTTTAAACCCTAGTTACATACATTAGGTCCCAATAATTTTTCAACATCAATCCAATAATTTCTTGATTTTTTTCTTGCACATATACATCAAAAATTTATCTCAAATTTTAAAATTTCATAGTAAATTTTAAAATAAATTTATTTCAAACCCTAGTTGCATCAACTAGCTCCCAATAATTTTCCAATCATTTTTTAAATTTTTAGTTGCATATTAAAATTAGAAAATCAGTTCAAATTTTAAAAATTCATAATAATTTAAAAAAAAAATCTCAAAACCCTAGTTGCATCTACTATGACCCATTAAATCAAGCACTTTCCCTTAATTTTTTGAATTTTTTCTTGAATACTTAACTCAAAATCATTTTCAATTTCAAAAATTCATAGTATTTTATAAAAATGTTTTTTAAAAATCCCTAGTTGTATATATTAGCTCTTATTTTGCTTCTTGAGGTATCACCTTACATGTTTGGGAGCTTTGTATCCTTTTCATGCATATTCTAGTTACTTGTTTAGATTATGTCAATTTAATCTTTTCTACTATTATCCAAGTTGTTTTCCTAATGCCACCTGAGTTCTTTGCATCTCTTCCTTCAAGATGAAGTGCAAGACTTAGTGGCAATCCTCTCAAATTTACCTATATTCCTTTAATCTGACCATACACCATGGATAAATAACCAGCTTAGGTTCCTATTATAAATCCTACACATCTAGATTACACAAATTTTCATAAGGATAACTCTGATAATGATCAATATGAAAATAATAATGATGATGTACACATCAATGCTCATATTCCACCTCATTGGACTACTGATCCACTTCCACCTATTATTGATAATAAAGTTATCCTTAATAAAGATTTGTTTTTATAAAGTTTTAGATAAATACTCAGGGAATAGCCTCAAGATCATACTCTTATTTTGAATTCTATCATAAAAATTAAAAAGGCTAAGCAAGTTGAGTCTTTCATTCCCTTAGATCAACCAGTTACAAATGACACTATGAGGGAAACTTATCTTAGCAAACCCCTATGACAGCCTAACTTGCCTCTATGCCTCTAGTTACAGCTAGTACATCCCTATCTTCTAATGTGGCATCCCTTGTGTAAGAGATAAGATCTCTTAAATCCAAGGAGCTACATCTTGAGCAAGGTGCCACTAGACCTACATAGGCTTTAGATTATTTTGCTTTACTGCATACACCATTGACATGTCACATTGCCTCTACACCCTTTCCACAAGGTTTTGTTTAACCTAAGCTTACTTCATATGATGGCAAGGGTGATCCAAACACACATTTTAGATATTTTTATGTAGCATGCTTGGATTATGTCCCAAATGACTAGCTACTTACCAAATTATTTCCATGGAGTCTAAAGTATTATGATTTATAATGGTTCTATAGTCTACCAAATTAGTCAATCAATGCATTCAATCCTTTAGATGACATGTTCCTAGCACACTTTAGTATCAACATTGGTGATAAGGTTTCATATACTCAAATTACTCAGTATAAACAATGACCAAATGATCATCTCATAGACTATGTTCTTCGGTATAAGACCATCTTAGCTAATATGACTAGCCCCATGACAAATCAAGAATTACAAGACATTTTCAAACAAAGTCTTATACCAACACTTCATGAATCAATCATGTTCAAAAGATTATCTTCCTTCACTAAATTGTGTCACACATGAAAGGAAAGAGAAGTCAAATTAATTTCAATAGGAAAACTAAAGTACACTAATACATCATACATAACTAATAAGAGTAACAAAAAATTCCCATATAAGGTCAAGTTCAATGATAGTAAAGGAAAAAATGAACCTATAATTAATGTGGCTTCAGAGCCTCCTCAGTGAATAGTTTTATTAACACCCCCTCAATGTACTTTTTCGCATCTTTCAATTCCTTCAACTAGGGTTTTATAGTAGCTTTTGGATTGTAATATCATATCTCTTCCCCTTATTCAAGAAGTATATCCAACAAAGCCTCTTCTAAAGAGATATTATTAGTAGGTATTTTTCAACTACCAAAGGGCACCAGGTGATACGACAAACAAATGTATCAGTTTAAAGCACAAGAAACAAGACCTAATAAATTCAAACACTATTGATCTTGGAACTTTAGTTAAGCCTCCACTAGCAAAGCAAACATAGGATAACGAATTAAAAATATTCTTAGATACATTTCCACAACATTCAAAATAGGATACAAGGGACACATCAAGGGTTCATCATGCATATCATGCACATCCACCACTAGATACATACAGAGCACCTTTAGTTGAGTTACATCCTCTGAGAAACATGATCAATGTATACAATTCTAGAGTTTCAACTAGACCTTTTATCTCCTTCTCATAGCAAGAGATCATCAAGAATGACTCAGATTATCATGCACTCTTTATCAAAACTCACATTCATAATCAACCTATTCATAGTGTGTTTATTAACAATGGTTTTAGTCTTAACATGTGCACCTTGACACTAATACAACATTTGGGTTATTCAAAGTAGGATATTGCTCTGATAGACATAATTATCAATGGTTTTAGTAGGCATATACAAATTTCATTGGGTGAGATAGTAATTCTACTACAGGGTGGTCCTACACATATTGCCACACCATTCCCTATAGTTACCAACATAAGAGTTTTTGATATATTACTTGGTTGACCATGGATTCAAAAACTCAAAGCAGTACCTTATGTAGTTTACATATGCATGAAATTCATTCACACTACTTAGGTTTTTATAGTCAACATAGTTTCATATTAATTACCACTTCTCACTTTAGATCCATCTACCAGTTTACAGTCACCAGTTTCAATTTTGCCACTAGTTTCAGTTTTGCCACCAGTTTTAATTCCTATTCCACTTTATATTTAGACATAACTGAGGCATATATCTCAAGTATAAATGTTTCATGCCCCTCCATAACTTCAAGATTATAGATAGCTTCCAACTATAGTATTTACACCCAGAGTAGTTTCATTGAGATCTCATGCATCTACACATAAAGCACATGTTCATAGAGCTTCTCCTACTTCCAAATGGGTCCCTAAGAGCCCTAAAATTACATCCACTCCTCAAATTTATAGAAGGACCCCATAATTGGTTTCTACTTTAGATATTTTAGAACATTTATAGCATATATAACTTTCAAATCCATAGTCTCAACATTTCTATCATGATTCACGATCATGCACGATTCCACTCCTTGATACAAGACACCATGATAGGTAATCTTGCATGAGACTCATTAGTTAGTGTCATCTCTTTCTAGCTTTGATTATACATAATCTCTTCTGATTGATTGTGCATAGTTCAAATATTCTACAAATACAAAAACAATATAACATTTCAAAATCCAAAAACATTAAAAAATGTCAAAACAACCAAAAACATTTCAATTATATGCAACATCCATGTTTTACATTATTAATATCATCCTAAGACTTACATTTGTTGTTTCATGCTATTCTATGTTGATTTATCTACATTACCATTCTTCACTTGATCTTTGAGTGTGTGCAGTGACATCCAACTACTTGATTGCTTCACTTTACCCATTGAGGGGGTGTCCTACTTCTACATTTGAGACACACATCGATATACACATGCATTAGGGGCATCTTATACATGACTACACCATCTAGGTTATGTCATTCCTAAACTACACACTCCAATTTATCATGCAAATATACATTACTTACTAGATTACTATATTGACATTTCACTAGTATCTAGCACTTATATTTTTCTTAGCAATACCTATTCTTGTACTAAACATGTCTTGCATGCTTTCTCTTCTTGTTTAGTGTATCTTATTGAATTGTATTTCCAATTCTTTCTTGTCTCTTGTATGTGCCTCAGGACATTCACAAGTGTCCTTTACTTCTATTCATGTGTGTGCCTTAGGACATTTCCCAATGTATTTTTCTTGTGCTCTTCTATGAACCTATGGCCCTTGTGCCAACATTGCTTTTTTCACTTGTATGTGAATGTGGCATTTATACATGCCTTGTATGCTTGATTTCTAGTTTGAGTGACATGTGCCCATGTCCCTTGTTTACATGGCCCCTTGGCCACCCTTTTATGCTTCTTTATTATTTCTTTGAGTTCTTATTTTTTTGATTGCCTCTTTGATTATTGTAATGCCATGATCCTTATCATGCATTTTATATTCTCTTTGGATGCCATGATTGACATTATGCTCCATCCCTTCAACTAAAAACTAACAAATAACACTTTCAATTCTAGTTAAGTATATTTGACATGCTATTACATTGTTACATCTATCTAGGTGTACCTCTATTGATCTAACAATATTTCAAATCAAACCATGCTATATCTTGAGATATATTGTTGATTATCATTGATATATCATGTATATTTCCATCTTAATAGACTTATAGGGCTTCTTCTTTTGAGGGAATTCATTATAGGGTACATATTCCTACCCTCTGAAGAAGGGGAAATAAATATGGTTTTTCTATAGAGATCAGAGCTCCTATCAATAAAAAATTCTAATTTCAAAGCAACCAGAACAATAACTAGTCATCAAAACACTCAGATCAGACCAATAAGACATTCAAGATTACATATCAGTGATTAGTTTCATCCCAAGACAATAATATCAAGGCTAGACTATAGCACTAGACACTTGGGTGTCTATTTTTAGTGCTTCTATCCAAATAATAGAAAAAACCAAGTTTTTTAGAAGCAGGTAGAAAGGTAGGTTTAGCTATATTTATACATAATTATACCAGTTTATGTTGTTGGTTGAATATTTTGTTGATCAATGTATTGATAAACAAAATAGGTCTGATCAGCCAAAGTAGGAAGATTAGTCATCCAAATGTGTGGGTTTACCACATCAAAAGGGGTCTTATCTCTCCTCTCATCAAGGGGAGGTTCCCTATAGGTATGCTATATATATATATATATATATATATATATATATATATATATATATATATATATATATATATATATATATATAAACAAAAAATAATACTCAAGGGTAGGATAAACCATCCAACTCTCTTTTTTTTGAGATGATGCATGCAGATCAAAGGAAAAACTCAAGGGAAATGACAGACAACACTCCTCTTCTTTCAGAAGTACTATTCAACCAGCCACAAAAGTACTCCTGGTAGTAACAAAAAAATGTAACCAAGGACGTAGTAACCAACAAATCGAGATGCAACACAAAGTCTCCACCTGAATTGCTTAAGAGTAAGATACAAAGGACAATGAGGGCACAAAGTCATCCCAAAGTCCTTTACATAGAAATGAAAAGAAAAAACACTAAAGGTAATTATGGGGGCACAAAGTCTCTCCATAGTTGACTCTTTAGGACACCTTCCTGACTACTTTCACTAATTCTACTTATTGAATTAAAGGAATAGAGAATATATCAAGGAAAAAGACATAAGAACAATTTCCCCAACAACAAAGATATTATAGCACAAAGTCTAAAAATTCACTTGATTTCTTATTCCAATAACAAAATATGATCAACAATCTAAGCTTAAAGTCTTAGTAATGCCTTTCAATTTGGGCAGAGTTTCATTTTGATTGTCCAAAAGAGATCTATTTACAATAAAAGAGAGTTCCTTATATAGCCTTTTCAAGAAGGACTCAGGAACAGTAATACATCATGTTGCATTGAAAACTATTAGGAAGACATGCTAGAAATTAGGGGCATCTACCCATTTGTTTTTCTCAATGCAGAGAAACAAGTCATGCTATTGAAAGTTTGCAACTTTCAATGTCCACCTGGTGATCTAATCCTTCCTTCATTGTTCCTCCTTTTCTAGTTAATTAAATCAGGTCCTGAATTCAATTTGTTGTTCTATTATTTAGTCACTTTCTACTAGCCTTGGCCTTAAATCCTGTGAATGCATTTGGGTCTATAGATTACAAGGATCAACAACTATTTTATGAACTTTGAAATTGACGTTCGCGTGCCCATCACTACGTTTTCAATGGCTAGTTCGTTGTCTTAAATTTGACATCTTCAAGCATGTCACCCCTTAGTCCTTCTTAGGATTTTCTAATTGGCACTTTCCCAAAAAGAAATTGCCCTTTTGGGCCTTAAGAAATGATTTGCCTTGGGTCGAGAAGAGCCCCCTGCAAAGGTATCTGCCCTTCGAGCAGTCTTTGAATGGCCTTTGGGCTTCTTGTTTTACATCTTCTAGAAGGAAAGGTGACCCTTCAGCTTCAGGGAAGTGTCCTTCTATTTGGTAGCTGAGAGTCCCCTGTAAGGGCACCTACCCTTTGGGGTCCTTCAGTGGCCTTTCGTGGCTTTCTTGTAGACTGTTTCTATGGGCATTTTCCCCAGGCTTTTCCTTGGGCAAATTCCTGTAGATAAAAAGTCTGCAAAAAATGTTCTGATCACTTTGCCTCTTTGAAAATTTCTTTGGGATTTCTACCTACAACTTCTTTCCAGAATTCTTTCAGACTTTTTGTTTGAAGGAATTCCTTCGAACAAAAGTCTGAAAGAATTATGCCTTAGACTTTTTCAAATGCCTTAAACAAAAATCTAAAAGAGTTTACCTTTGTGGCCTTCTTTGAAAATGACCCTTTCGAAGGGTATTTTTATCAACCAAGTACCCTCCATAAGGGCACTTGTCCTTCAAGAAGTTCTCTTGAACTTTTACATTTGAACTGCTCCTTTGAAACAAGGTGATGAACCAACTGTTGAACCATTTGATTGAACTACTTGGTTGAACCAAATGTTGAAATGCTTGGTTGAACCAAAATGGTTCAAGCCGATGAACCCTTTGATTAAACTAAGTCTTTAAACTAAGTAAATGAAGCATAGCGTTGAACCAAGCTGATGAACCACTCTATTGAACCACTTCATTGAACCAATTCGTTGAACCAGGATTTGAACCAAAATGGTTCAAGCTGATGGTTCAAGCCGATGAACCAATCAAATGAACCAAAGCATTGAACTAAACATTGAACTGAGCATTAAACCACTTGATTGAACCTACCTTTGAACCATGTGTTTGAACCTGCCTTTTAACCAAAAGACGTTAAACCAACTGTTGAACCAAGTTTTGGTTCAACAGTTCAAACGAAGCCTTGAACTGACTGATGAACCATTTGATTAAACCAAAGGATGAACCAAAGCATTGAAACAAAGTGGATGAACCAACCGAGTGAAACAAAGTGTTGAACTTTTTAAACTTTGAACTCATTGAACCAAAGTGGTTAAATGGTTCAATGGTTCAAGCCTTCTTTGCTTAGATGCTTGCCAATGGAGATTTTTTATTGAACCAAGGCACTGAACCAATCCTAAAAATGACCAAGTGTTAGAAACTGATTCTTTTGGTTGAACTCGCCTATAGAACCTATGAAGCCTATTGAACTTGGCCTACAAAGTCCATAGATTCGAGCCTGTAGAGTTCGTAGATTTTTGAGAAGCTTGAAAATTGAGGAATTTGAATGCCCAGGATAAATTTTAGAAAGGGAAGAGACAATTTTGGTCTATAAGACCAAAATAGTTCAAATGTTGTCCCAAAAATGAGTGATATTTTTGGGGGACAACACATATCAAGAATTTTTAGTATAATTTTCTCAAAGAATATAGACATAGAGGGCATCATGCATGGAATTATTGGTTCTCTCTTCCAATTTTAGATATGATAGTTGGTATAACTTCTAGATCAGAATCCATGTTTTAGACACCAGTGATTGGGGGTAGATTGCACAAAAATTTTACTTATTTTCTTTCAATTTTTAGCATTACCCAAACATTCTCAGTAGTTGCAAGCCTTATTCTATTTACAAGTGGTTGTCATCATTTCAGAGTGGTTTTCATACAAGCTTAATCTCAATAATTTTTAAGTTGGACAACATTGGCCTAGTTTCGTTTTCAACACATATTTAGTTATCCATGCCACATTCTTAGATTTCTATAGCATTCATGAGATTTAAGATCTATCTCATATAACATACTTCTTCATACCAGTATCATTTTATATCTTCACTTTATGGGGCAATGATGGATCTAAAGGGCTAGCCTTTTTATTCTTGAGCCACCTATTTAGAGGGATTGGATACGTAGTCCAAACACCGATTAATACATACATGATAATCTAGCTTCATTCAGGGGGTGATGATGGATCCAAAGGTATAGCCTTTGTATTCTTGAGTCACTTTTAAGGTAACTGAGCACTTAGCTCCATTCATGATATAACTTTTGGTACAACATCATCTAACACATCCAACATTACTTAGTATCACAATAGGTTTTGTATTGGTTCATGTACCCAGTGAGGTGTATTCATTCCCTTCTCTTTCTCTTTATTACCTATCTTTGTAATTTCTTATTTTAT